>CM055956.1:107589230-108188908 GCA_029490685.1 Schizonepeta tenuifolia
TAAAACACAAAAAATAGAGAAATAAGAAAGATGGAAGGGGAGAAGAAGAAACAACCATGTTTTTTTATAAGAGTTGGTTCTAGGTTTTTTTTTTCAGTTTTTTTATTTACAGTTTTTTTTTTTGTTTTTTGTTTTTTTGTCGATGGAGCCTTCGGCTCTGATTTTACGGCTCCATCTTCGCTCCGATTACTAATATAAAGATAATCGTCGGGAAATAATTTGAACTTTTTCGGCTCGCTCTGAGACCTTCGGCTCCCCTCGCTCGGATTTTGAACAAAGAAGAAGCGACAAACAAAATAATGAAGAGGCAAACAAAAAAAAGAGTGCAAAATAAATTTGGAAATTAAAAAAACAAAAATAAAAAATTGGTTGTGCATATGCAAATACAATGTGGTGCATATCGGTTAACATGCTTGTGCATGTGGATACACTTTGAAGTGCATATGACATGATTAAAAAAAACAACTCGAAAAAGTTGGTGCATATCGATACTCTTTGGTGTGCATATCAACATAACTTGCAGTACATATGAATATATGGTGATGTGCATATGGATTTCTTGCAAAAAAAAAAAAATTGAAAAAAAATATTGGGCGCATGCACGCGTCTCACAGGAGAATTTGCCTTTTTTTTTTCTAAAGAACTATTTGATATATCAGTTACATGATATATATATATATATATATATATATAAGTAATGTACAATAAATAATAAATAATAATATTTACAATACTCCTCCTTGGACATTACTTGCTTATGTTCATGCCTCGTTAAAAACCTCGCTGAAAAATCATGTGGGAGAAAACAGTCAAGGAAAAGAGTGCATGTGATATGTATAAAGTTGTGTTGCATTTGTTGTCTCATTAAAAACCTTAACTAAAAAAATCCAATGAGAAAAACTAAGTAAGGGAAAAAGAGTACAATAAAAATAAGCCTTCAAGGTGTAATGAATTCGCTCCCCCTCAAGCTAATAATCTACTGAGCCTACGCATTTCAATATTATGAACGTATTTTTCAAAAGTTGACGTAAGAAGGAATTTTGTGAATAAATATGCCAGATTATCATTAGAGCGAATTTTATTTATTTTAATTTTGCCGCTTTTCTGAAGTTCATGCGAATAAAAGAATTTAGGTAATATATGTTTTGTTAAATTCCCTTTGATATACCCGCTATCCATTTGTGCAACACAAACAACATTGTTCTCATATAGGATAGTGAGAGGTTTATCATTCGCAATACCACAAGATCCGCGAATATGTTGTATCAATGACCTTAACCATGCACATTTTTTAGCGGTTTCATGTAAAGCGATAATCTCTGAGTGGTTTGAAGATATAGTAATTAGAGACTGTTTGACAAATCTCCAAGAAATAGTTGTACCACCACATAGGAAAACATAACCAATCTGAGATTTAGCATTATGGGGATCGGATAAGTAACCAGCATCCGCAAGCCTACAAATGTCATGTCTTGATTTCATTGATAGAACAAACCAAGATCTTTTGTAACTTGAAGATAACGAAATATGTGTTTAACACCATTTCAATGCCTTCGTGTAGGAGAAACAATGAATCTTGCTAGCAAGTTAACTGCAAATGCAATGTCAGGCCTTGTGCAATTTGCGAGATAAAGTAAGTAAGGAACTTCTAGTCCTAAAAATCTTCTAAATGTGTCCTTATTCACTTCTAGTGATCGGACAACCATAGGTGTGCTAAGTGGATGTAATTTATCCATATAGAATTTCTCTAAAATCTTACTCACATAAGTTGACTGGTGTACAAAGATTTCTTCAAGGAGATGCTCGGTCTGCAGGCCGAGACAAAACTTGGTTTTACCCAAGTTTTTCATTTCAAACTCCATCTTTAAGCATGAACTAGCTTCTTCAACCTCTTTGTGTATTCCAATTATATTTATATCATCAACATAAACATAATTAATACAAAAACCATTTTGTGATCTTTTAATGAACACACAAGGGCATATGTCATTGTTCCCATATTCCTTCTTCAAGAGAAATTCACTAAGTCAATTATACCACATCTTTTCCGACTGTTTTAAACCGTACAATGATTTTTCTAATTTCACACAATACATGTCATGAGTTTCATTTTCCTTCATATGAGGAATTTTGAATCCTTTAGAGATTTTCATATAGATATCAGCGTCTAGCGACCCATACATATATGCGGTCATGACATCCATTAAGTGCATTTATAAATTCATTGATGATGCCAGAGATATCAAATAGCGGAATGTTATGCCATCTAAAACAGAATAATATGTTTGATCAAAATCAATTCCAGGTCTCTGCGAAAACCCTTGAGCTACTAATCCAGTTCGCTTTATATCTTGCCACATCATTGTTTTCATTTCTCTTTCGTACAAACACCCATTTATATCCCAATGATTCAACATTGTCGGGTATAAGTATTATAAAGTCAATAACTTTTCTTTTCTTTAGCGAGTTATACTCTGCCTCAATTGTTTCCTTCCATTTCAACCAATCAGAGCGCTTCCGACACCCTGCTACTGTTGTCCTATGATAATCCCTGAAGGATTACTTTGATCAACAAAAGGCAATTATTCTCCCTTAGGTACAATATGATTGGCTTAATCGACGCTTTCAAGATTTCAAGTCTGTGATTGAGTATAATTTTGCATTGCACCGTATTGTATCACAGCTGAAACTCTGTGAACAGGAATTTACAGAGATTGATTTAATAGAGAAAATTCAATCTACTTTTCATGCTAGTAACCTTGTACTCCAGTAGCAGTACAAGGCCAAGAATTACTAGGCATTCTAAGCTTATTTCTACTTTACTTGTAGCAGAAAAACATAATCAGCTTTTGATGAGAAACCACAATGCAAGGCCCTGATTACCCTCTAAAGTAATTTCAAATAGTCATTAAAATATGGCGTACAGACCCTCTAAAGTAATTTCAAATAGTCTTTTGTGATTACCCTCCTCAAAAACAAGAAAAGAAAAAGAAAAGAGTCTCTTGTGATCTTGATTTGTGAGATGCAGACAATTATACTCTAGCTTATTTGTATTCATTATAATCTTATTTAAACATACTAGTATATATTAATCTTATAAGAAAACAAATAAAAAGTTAAGGCAAATCAAAAAATGAAAAAACGAGCAAAATGAGGCGTTATTTGTATTGATACCCTATAAAATTCTTATCAAAATATTAATAAACTCAAATAGTAATGTGAAATAACACAAAATCCTCAAAGGCTTGGTGATACAAACGGGCTTACAACAAGAGCTTTCAAACATGCACGTTCAAAGCGATGATCAAACTTTGATTTGTGGTATATCCACGGAGAGAGTGAAATGGAGCTTTAAAGGATGATATCCTTGATTATGCAAAAAGGGTAAACGTGCTTAGTTTTAAGTATATTTCATAACTTGTACTTTCTCCGTCCAATATTTGTGTACCCATTTGAGTGCTGGCACGGCTATTAAGAAAAGTTGATAAAGTGGAGTTGGTAGGATAAAGGTGTATTTGAGAGGTATTGTTAATAGATGTACTTAGTTTACTAATTTATGATTAACAAAAGCAAGAGAGAGAGTGCAAGTATTGTAGAAATACTCCTTCACCGTATTTCACATCTCCTTTGTGTGTTTCGTTTTTTTTTTTTTTTCTGTATTTAAATTTTCCTTATTTCATTTTTTTCTGTATTTCAATTTATTTTCTATACATTAATATTTTTATTTTGTGAATTTATTGTGTGTTCCTATTGAAATTAAAGTAAAGAGAGACAAAAAGAGATGCAAGACAAAAATTTAATTGCAACAATTCATTCACCACTGCATTTTAATTGCAGTAGCTGATACACCAAAAAAAAGAGGGAAACAAGGCCAAATGAGAGAAATATCCAGGATTTCATTCAATTAAATATTCATAAAAGTACATTGATGTGATCAAAATGCAAAGAAGGGAAATCTAACCACTAAAGGCCTATAAATAGAAGGACAGATTCAGCATTCATTGCTCACAACCACCAAACACTATAAATACAGAGGAGAAAATGGTGCAGCCAGTTCCAAAAAGAAAAGACGTTACTGCCGATGAGCTAAATAACATTGCTCAGTGGCTACTACAGTGAAGCAGCCAAGGAAAACTACAATATGGAGTGAAGAATGTTGCTGCAGAGGAGTTCCAGGTATGTTTGAAGACAATTTGGAAGATTTGGAGAACAGCAGCAACTCAACAACTTCAAGGCCTTCCTGTGAGCATCAAAAGCATGAAGCCAGGGTCAGTACACAAAAAAATAAAGCCATTTGATATAGAAAAAGTGAAAAACCTCTCAGTTATGCAGAGAACATCATTGAGGTGTATGGCAGAGAATCTCAATGTTAGTAAAAGCTTAGTTCAAATCTGGGTGAAGGACAAGAAGCTGAAGCCACATACAAATGCCATCAAACCTTTTCTTACACCCCAAAACAAGTTGCAAAGATTGCAGTGGAGTCTTTCTCAGCTAGGGAGCATTATTGAAGGGGGAAAGATCAAGTTTCAGCACATGCACAAAACTATCCATGTAGATGAGAAGTGGTTTTTTCTTACCAAAGAAAATGAGAGATACTACCTTGTTGCAGGTGAAGAAGAGCCACATAGGACTTGCCAATCAAAGAGGCATATAATTAAAGTAATGTTCAACTGTGCAGTGAGTAGACCAATCATAGATGCACAAGGTACTGTGATAAATTTGGTATATTTCCATTCATTACTGAGGAACTAGCTTAAAGGAACTCCAAGAACAGAGACAAAGGTACAATAGAGACCAAAGCAATGCACAATGTCACAAGCCAGTAATCAAACATCAACTAATCACAGAGGTAAGACAGTATGCAGCCAATCACTTACAATATCTGTGGTGCCAATCACTTACAATATCAAATTGTTTGCAGATGGTGCTAATATTTAAAGCCAAGTGGCCATCATGTCTACCAAAACACATTTTAATCCAACAGGATAATGCTAGACCACACATTCTAGATAGTGATGCTGAGTTTCAAGCAATTGCACATCAAGATGGATTTCACATTGAACTCATCAACCAACCAGCCAATAGTTCAGATAGTAATGTCAATGATTTGGGGTTTTTTAGGAGCATACAGTCACTAAAAAACCAAATGCCTGCTGCAAATGTTGAAGAGATGCTGGATAATGTGAAGGCAGCCTATGCAAATTACTCACCACAGAAGCTCAACAATATATTCTTGACATTGCAGAGTTGTTATGAACAGATAATGATCAAGAAGGGATCTAATGACTACAAAATCCCTCATCTTGGAAAGGACAGAATGCAGAGAGAAGGAGTGATGCCAGATTCTATTGAAGTAGATGAAGAACTTGTGAGAGAATGCATGGAATACTTGGAAGTGAATGGAGGTAGGCCGGAAGACAGATTTTACAATTTGGATGACTTTGTCAACACATTGGATCAAGTGGTGTTGGAATAGTAGCTTATTTAGGGTTTACAGGGACAAACATGGTCAAAGTTTTTTAGGTTTTGTATTGTTTGGAATGTAAACTTTGCTGAAATGCTGCACTATATGAATGCTTATCATTTTGCCTTTAAGATTATCTAATTCAATCCGCAAGTAATCAGCACATGCATTTGCATCATGGAGTCTCAGCATATGCATTTGCATCATTGACATTATGCAGCAACGAGGCAACAAGTAGGTAGCAATTGAGCCTCATAAACCAAGGAATTTCTCACTTAGTGGTGGCATCAATGCAATGGACAGAATGCAGATTCAAGTAATCAGCACATGCATTTGCGTCATGGAGTCTCAGCAATGCATTTGCATCATTGACATTATGCAGCAATTAGGCATCAAGGCATCAAGGCATCACAACCATTCATAAACCAGAAGACAACAATTAAAGGCATCAAGGCAACGCGGCAAGGCAGCAAAAATGAAGAAGGCATCACCAGCCATAAACCCAAATCAACCACAAAATACAATAGGCATCACCAGCCATAAACCAGAAATAAAAAACAAAGAACCTGAGTAGTATCTGAATCAGTATGTGATTCGTAAACATCATTCATAGCGGCGAGACAGTAGAGCTGATATGGATCCAAACCCGTCACCGTGGGTTCAGATTCAGCGACCTCATCATTGAGGTGTATGGTAGATTCGACGGTGAGATGAGATTCCGGCGGAATCTCATCCCAATTTGTTTCATAACCAGGAGGTCGCGGTGGCATCGAATCACTCAGACTTTCATTGGGGTCTGTTTCGTACCCCGACGGCCGATGTAGAGGCGAATCGGTGAAGTGAAGCTTCATCGTGATTTAGGGGAAATCGCTCAGATAGATTTAGGGGTTTGAGGGAATAGTGGCAGAGAAGAGGATGATCGCGACGGGGGAGAAGAGGAGGATATAAATTTAGGGTTTTCAGGGAATCGCGACAGAGAAGAAGAGGATCGCGGCGGGGGAGAAGAGGGGGATTTAGATTTAGGGTTTTCTGCAGGTTGGAAAATGAGAGAGGAGAGACAGAGAGATCCGATACATTTGGGCAGTGGGGTGGGGTGTTTTGGGTGTGTGTTAATTTAGTTAATTAACATTGTTAATTGTATAGGTTAAGTGTTAGTGGGTGGATCCAAGAGGTAAAGGGTAGACAATAACATGAGTTAGTAAGGGTAGATGGGTACTTCTACACAAATGGATACAAAAAGATTGGACAGATAAAATGAGGCAAGTGGGTACAGAAAAATTGGACGGAAGGAGTAATAGAGTTGCACACCTCTTGGCTTGAGATTCAAACTTCACGGTAGGAACTAGACTTTCATCTACTGTCATGGATGTTATTGTAATGACTAAAGCCTGTTAATTTTATAAATGTTTTGTTGGACCGTAAAAAAGAACACATAAAATTGAAATTTACAAATTATAATACGCTTCAATCGGATCTTCTATTATCAATTTATTTATATATGACATCGTCTACTGTCTTCGTTAAATTAATGATACCTATCGATATGGAAATAATTATAGAGTTAATATGTAAAAATATCCCTTTTTAAAAAATAAAAATAATTAAATTATACCCCATAATTTATAAAAAATAAAAAATACCTCATACATGATTAGCGTACATTAAAAAACATACATGATGTTTTCGTGTATGTTACTCATGTATATATGATGAGCACTTATGTATGTATGATGAACACATGTATATTGTAATAGTCATCATGTATGCTACTCATGTATGACACCCACATATGTTATTCGTCATTTTATGTCAGTCATGTATGATACTCATGTATGATATTCATGTATGCTGTAATAGTCATCGTGTATGCTACTCATGTATGACTTCCATATATGTTATTCGTCATTTTATGTCAGTCATGTATGATATTCATATATGATATTCATGTATGCTGTAATAGTCATCATGTATGACACCCATGTACGTTATTCGTCATTTTATGTCAGTCATGTATGATACTCATATATGGAGTATTATTTACTCCCTCCCTATTACATATAAAGTCACATTTCACACATTTCACATGTATTTTTTAAAAAGTCTTATTTCACTTTATGGACTAATACACCTTCAAGAATCTCTCTTATTTACACTCATTTGTTATTGATGGACCCACTTTCCAACAACTTTATTACTACCTTTTGTCAATACCACTACCTTTTTGTCAATACCATTACCCTTACTTTCTAACTTTTACCCCATTCAAAAACACTTTACCAATTTTCTTAATACTCGTGCCCATTTAAATTGGGACTTTATAACTAATACGAAGGGAGTATCTTTTATATATTTAGAGGTATTATTTATTTTTATTTTTCAAAAAAGAATATTTTAACTTTTCACTCATTATTATATGCCATAATTGGATTTCATTCTTTCGCGTAGTTGATTGTAAAGAGAAGAGCAATTAAAGACAATTGATGATCATAGTTTTGTTTTCCATTATTCAAGGCCACATTAGTGTTACCAACCAACAAGTGAGTGTTATTACATCCCGAAGAAACAAACAAAAGGGGAAACTCCTCCGTCTCCTTCCCCTTCCCGCTCGTTTCCTTTTCAAAAAATCGAAAATAAAGATTTCACTCGGTAACAATTCGCACACATATTTAACAAGGGAAGCATATCTTGTTCAATTGGTTTGCGGGGCGATGACCCCCATGTTGAAGAGCATGGGTGTGCACTTGGGGTCAGTGGCCTTCGTCATGAACCCGATGGGATTGGCGTAGCGGCCGGCCGCGTGGATCCCACTGTTTGTGGTGCACTCAATCCGTGACTTCTCCAGCTCCCCCATCGGCTCCATGCAATCGGCCCTAGGGCTCTTCACCACCGACACCTCGCAACTGTCGTTTTCGTGATCACCCGTCACGTCCACACTGTAGTGTCCGTCGGGACCGGTCACTCCCTCCGCCGAGTAGGTCACCGCCTTCGTCTCAAGGTCTCTGCATTCCACTCGCACCGTCGCCCCTAGAGGAGGATGTTTTAAAAAGTGTATTCAATTAAGTTATTGATTTTTCGGTACTGCATCAAGTAAAATATTTGTACCAAGTTGACAAACATAAAAATGTACAATAACAATTTTGGAGCTAGTGACAATGCAGTACTTAGTTAGAATATATATGCGTATGACTATATGATTATATTAGTTTGTTGATATTTAAATTAATTATGGGCGGGACGGGATAATTATGTTTCATTTTGAGGCGTATAAATATCTATAATGATAATATACACTTGTAACAAGGATTGATTTGAAGAAATTACCAGGGAGCTTCTTCGACAGGTCCGTAACAAACTGGACCCGGCAAGGGTCGCAGTATACGTCGCCTTCGACATTGAAAACTTCGTGGGCGTGGGCATGGGCGTGGGCGTGGGCGAGGGTGAGGGTGAGGAAGCAGATTACGAAGGTGAGACCAACAGTTTTTGCCATTTTTGTATTAAGAAGTAAAAACTGTTTTTCTCACTTCTCTTGTTGTGTGTACGAATTGGAAATGTGTTTTAACGGGAGTATTTAAACATGATAAATTATGCAACAGATGAAGTTTGTGTAGCGATTATTATGCACCATTTTAAGGGCCTTCCCACACTTGGGTAGACTACATTCAACTCTTATATGGAGCTGTTAACTTTTTGTGGTTAATTAGATATTAATTCCACACACATATGTATAATATATCAATAATAACTTGGGTACGGTCCACTCCTAGAATTTATCAATTGAATTAATAAATTCTAGTTAAAAATATTGAATGATATTCAATTCAATATTTTTTGAGAAAATATAAAATTGATATTAGTAAAAAAATAGGGTTAAGTATTAAATACACCTTTAATGTAAACATCCAAGTGTGAATATAATCCTAACGAAACGTTAGTTGCTGCCAGCACCCTAACGTAGCTATAAATGATGCAAATCTTCCTGCTCGTTGATGGCAATATTAACACCGTTCAGGGAAAAAAATTATATTTTCTTTTTTTTGCTATGATGCAAATCATCTTCTCACTCTCTCTCTCCTGCTAATCCACCGCCACCATTGTCATTAGGGATGGCAATTTACCCGCGGGTACCCGCGGTGCGGGTTTGAGGAGCATTTGATACCCATGGATAGCTTCATGGTTAGAAAATACTATCCATTTAGTTCGTGGGTATGGGTATGGATAGTTACTATCCATACCCGCGATACCCGTTTACCCGCTAAAAATACCCACGAAATACCCGACTACTACCCGATTATTATGTAATATATGTAATATATATTTGGTCCAAATATTATTTAATAGTATAAGTTATATAAATTTAGCCCAACTCAGAAAAGTCCAACCAACCTATTATTAACTAATTATTTAGAAAAGCCCAACCCATTTTCTTCAATCTTCACAACACAACCCTACTGCTACTACCCGCCTACTGCTGCCCTCCGCTCCGCCTCTCTTCCCTATTCTCATTTCTCTCCATCGGTCATCCTCCCCATTCCCCACCGCATATCTCTCTCACACAGTCACACTCACACGCCTCTTGATGGTCTCGATACGAGTTCTGGTGTATGGGGGGGGGAATATACCAGTTAAGAATTTTAAAATCAACCCCCCTGAAAAATATCACAACTGAGTAAAACGACTCAGCTGGAATCACAACTGAGTAAGGATACTCAACTGGAAGTATAGTGCTGTGTGGAATGTGGTGGAAAATAACAACTCGTAAAAACAACTCAAGCTCAGAAGCAAGGTTGGTCAATAACCAAAACAGTTGAGATGTAAAGATGCAGTTTGAGTGCTGGTTAGTTGGTCAGTTGGATATGCAATAAGTTAACTGAACTGAAAACACAAACACACAAAGGATTTACGTGGTTCGGAGAGAACTCTTACGTCCACGGGGAGTTGTGAGTCCACACAACTCAGTCCAAATTCTTTAGGACTGGAACCACAAAGCTTACGCGGGCTTTGCAACCGTTGAGATAAGTTTACGGTACTTATCAACCTTACAGATAAGTTTACGGGTACTTATCAACCTATCTACTCAATTTCGGGAAGAGTAGGGTCCTAACAATCCTTTTGAGAGGATATATGTAAGGGTGGGTTTTTTCAACTACTAGCTCGAACAGAGAAGTGAGCTAGGATCTAAGCTTGAATGAATGAAAACTCAAACTAAGATCTAAACACCAAGACATAATCTAATACTCTATGAACTCTCAACTAGTGATGTTCTTAGAGAATATTTGCAGTTTTGCTCGTGTAGAATAAAGTCGTTCTTTTGCTCGTCTATCTCTTCTTGCACTTGTCTGTCTTTTATTTTTCTTGGTGAATGAATGAAGGCCTCTATTTATAGGCGGAGAGAATCAACTAGCCGTTGGATGGGCCGTTGATCTCTGTTCTGTGAAAGCGATGACTTGTCTCTCATCTCTGCAGACTTTCCCGATTTGGCAACTGTGAACTTCTGCTTTCCATCTGAGACAGCCTTTTGTTGGGCCAAATGAGGTAATGACAGAACGTCAAACATTCACGTGACTTCCTTTTTTAATTTCAAATTTCAACCTTAGTCTTTCAACCTTGTTCAGTCGGTTGAGAAGTTTTGGTCTTCATCCGAGTGGTCTTCAGCTGATGTTCCATCTGATCGATATCTTCATCTGAACTTCTGTCTGAATAGGAACAGTTGAACTCTCAGCTGTCTTGAACTTCATGTTGTCGATCTTATCAGTTCGAGTCTTGTAACTGATGTTCTGTATCTTGAACGCTCAGTTGTCTTTCTCATCTGATGTTCTGTCTTTTGAACAGGTGGCTTGAACGCTCAGTTGTCTTTCTCACATCTGATGTTCTCTTTCATCTTCTCCCTTGAACGCTCAGTTGTCTTTCTTACAACTGATGTTCTATCCGAGTGAAGCCTTGTTGCCGACTTCAGCTGGAGACCTGTAAAGATAAAATCTTAACATTGCTCAAACAGCGAGTCTAAATACTAACATTAGGATCTGGCAACATCTACTCGGTTGGGGTCAGTTGGTTTTGGAATCAATCAAAACTTTAATAAAATTTTCAACAATTTCCCCCTTTTTGATGATGCCAAAACCCTACTGACTTAACTAAAATCTCAGCTAAAATTCTAAACAGTCTATAAGATTAAAACATCAAAGGGTTAGCACAGTTATAACATGGTATTGAAATAACTTTGCGATTCAGAGCTTGGACAACGAGATATTGTACGTCAAGGTGAATCGGATAACTGATGAAAGTTTTCATTACAACTGATGGTTACAAAATTATGCACAAAAAGTCAAAAAATACATCAGTTACTCAAAAACTTTAACTTAGCTAATACTTTAGCCCATACTTTCCAAAAATTCTGACAAAAATTTCTCTCTTCGCATCCGACTCCTTCGAGATGTCAACTCCATGTTCTTGGCAAACTCTTCTTGCTTCAGCTGCTATTTTCTGTCGGTTGGGATTTCTTGAGTCTGGGAGGAATGGAGGAAGATAGGTGACTTTCTGAGGGACGGGGACAGTGTTCATATCCAGTTTCGCATCAATCATTGCTCGCCTGAACTGGCTGAACATGCCTGGATCCCCAGAGTGTAGCTCGATCAGGGCTTCCTTGAAGGCTCTTCTTCCATCCTCAGTTGAGTACACCTTCCTATAATAGAAATCATTCACAAACTCTTGTTTGAATAATTTCCAATCTTCATTCCATTCGGTTGGCATCCATTTGTCAACATGCTTGAATCGACTTTGAAGTTTGATCTTTCCTGGCAGTCGCTGTTGCTTCATCCTTGCCTCAGCCTTCACTTGGTGTTTCTCAATTCTTCTTCGGCTGCGGGAGGCTATGTTCCTGTCCAAGTTCTTGGTAACCTTGGCAAGCTCCTCCTCGAACTGGTTGACTCTTTTAGCTTGGCTGGCAGCAAATTTCTTCACCCATTCCGGGTTCATGTAGTCCTTTTCCGGAACATCCATAGCCTTGGCAGCAGCAATACACTCTTCGATTGTAATACCGTCGAGTTCAGCATTGAGCTCGGCTGCAATCTCAGCTATGGAGTTGTAGGAAACTCCATATTCCTCCGCCTGTTCCATGTACTTCGCCATTTCAGCTCCACCGACATCGGTTGGCTTCGGGGTGGACTTCTTCTTCGGAGACTTCTTCGGCTGGGTTTTCTTCAGCTGAGATTTCTTTTCAGCTGGCATTTCTTCTTCAGCCTGGGTCTCATCTACCCCAATCACATCTTCCTCCTGCATCTCATCTTCCCCTTTTTGGCATCAGCAACAAGGCTTGCAACTGAGCCATCCAGAGAGGTGAGTTGTTGTTCAGCTTGTTGGATTCGGTTGAAAAGCTCATCAACTGTGCACTCCACCTCAACCTTCTTCGTTATTTCAGTGTCATGGCGCTCTTGTTCGGCTTTCCTCAGTGCAGCGAATGTTTCATTTACCTCAGTTTGGAAAGCAACGAACTCAGCCCATCTTGATTCAAATCGAGAATCCCATTCTTCATCCTGAGTTTGTTGAGATTTGGCCAGGTTGGAGTCTGAGATGGACTTGAAGACGTTCAGATCTGATCGGATGCCATGAACGGTTGTCTTCAGTACATTGAGGTCTTGGCTGGTAGATGTTGAAAAGTCATCCAGCTTCATCTTCAGCGCCTCATTCTCTTCCTGCAGCTTCTTGTACTTTTCCGCCTGAGCTTCCATCAACCTCAACTGTTCATCTTGATTGAGCTGGAAGTTGGCAAGCATCTCCTTCCTGAGCTGATTAACCCTCTCAGCGATCAGCTCACATATTTCATCAGTCGAGGGTGTTGGCTGATCAGCTGGAGCTGGTTGGTCAGAAGTTGTGATCTGTTCAACAGTGACCATGGCTTGGCGATTGGCCAGGTACTGTTGGAGCTCTTCTTCTTCTTGCTTGGCTGCTGCTGCGGCTGCGTCATTGTCATCGATGAACTCAGCCGACTTGATTAGCATGTTATCAAGGAAGGCGACACAGTCTTGTTCGGATGTTTCCCTGATGTCTCTTCCTTCAGCCTTGCTGATGTCCAGACGACGCGTCAGCAGTGCAACCTTGTTGTTGTAGGCAACCTCAAGGTTGGTGTAGTTAAAGTAATCCCTGATACGTGACTCATCGGCCTTGAGCTGGTTCCAGCTGTGTATGCGGATGGTATCTTCCTTCACATACCAGTGGCTGAATATAATGGTGAATTGATATAGCAGCTCAGTTCCGAGAGTGGTAAAAGTAGGCATATCGTGCGCTTCAGGGAACATCCCAATCAGCTTCTGGAAGCAATAGGCCAGCTTGCCTTCATGTTCCAGTGCGACAGCACGACGGTCAGCCTCTTCATCGATGGGGGAGGGAGATAGATTTTCGTATGGAATCGATTCAAGGGTTTCTTCAACGTTGGCCAAAGAAGTGGTCTCAACGTTGGCATCGAGCTAGGAGCTCGGAATTTCGGACTGTGTGGAAATGTTGGTATCAAGAGGTTCATCAACATTGGCCAAAGAGATGGTCTCAATGTTGGCATCGAGCGAAGAGCTCGGATTTTCTGGCTGTGTGTCGGTTGGGATAACTTGTTCGGGCTGTACGGCATCAGCTCCTGCCGTGGGGGAGGTTGGAATATCTTCAGTTTCCTCAGATGAAGAAGAAGCATCCGAGGATATGGTTGGCTCGTCTTCCGGTTCGGTTTCCATCCCTTCCATCTCATCTGTTCCACCTGCACGAGGAACAATCTCGAAGGCAGCTGCTTCAACTGAGTGGCTCGACTCAGAAGGTGCCTTCTCAGCTGGTGCCTCCTCAGCTGGTGTCTCCTCAGCTGGAGTCTCTTCAGCTGGTACCTCCTCAGCTGGTTTGGCAATTGACTTCTTGAGGCGAAGCCTCAACTTCTTCTTGGCTGGTTCTTCCTCTTTCTCCTTCTCCGACTCAGCTCTGTGTCGGCGTGCAGTTGTTGACTTGGAAGTGCGGCCGACAGCTGGAGGCAGCTCCTCAGCTGTATCCTTTTCCTCGGCTGACTTCACAGCTTCTCTTTTATCCTTGGATGTGTAGATAGTCCTGATCACATCCTGAGCCTTCTTGGCGGTTGGGAAGAGCATCTGCCTCTTCACAGGAGTCTTCTCACAGTCTTCCCAGACCATGTTCTGATCCTTTGTTGCGAAAAGGATCAGAGCAGAAATTTTGGCTTCGAAGTTGAGAGTTCCCTTGACACTCAACAACTTCTCTCCAGAGTCGGTTGTGGATTCGGAGATCTTCTGCTTCTCAGTGTCAACTGGTGTTCAAAGTACTTGAACCAGTTGATGTTGTGTTTGTGCCCATTCTCCAAAGCAATCAGTTGCTTGAGCTTCGGTCAGCTGATGTCTCCAAAAGCACCACTGTATCTGAAGATGACCTTGGATACAACATCGAACAGAAGTCGATGCTCGAGCTTCAACTTCGTTCGCTGCATATTGCTCCTCAATTTTGTGGGGTGATGAGAGCTCTCTCCAGAAATTCATCAGCTTCCGCATCTGTGATGTTTTCGATGGTGTCTGTGGCGGTCAGATTCGGTGGGATGATGGAGCGTAGAATGTCGGAAACTGGAATGGGGACGGTGACACGGAGAATCGTTCTGGCAGGAACGTCGCGTTGTCGACAAGAGACTTCTGTGACGAGGCCATCTCTGGTGTCGATTGGAGATTGCAGGTTTAGGTAGAATTCACCGACCTGTCGCCTGAGAAGGTGGGAGGGGAAGAGCGTTGCCCAGTCCAGAAGTCCGTTCTCCCTGAGAAGTTCGGCGAGGGGAGACAACACCGGTGATTCCAGTTCATCTTCTGACAAAATCTGCTCGAAGTGGATCTTGGAGAGCAGCATGTCAAAGGATTCCTCATAAGATGAAGGGACTAGAGAAGGTCCTGAGGATGCCATCTTCTTTTCTTTTGGTGCCATTTAATAATGCAGTGAGGTTTATATATAGTGAGAAAAACTTGCAGAAAATGGTGAGACAAAAATGGAGACGAAGATGAACAGTTACTGCAGATAATCACAAATGTAGAAGGTAAGAAATCACTTCCTGATTTACCGCCTTTTATAGGTTAGTGGGTCGTTTGAAATCGACGGCTAGGGTTGAATGGAGCGAATCCATCAACGGCTGAGATCGCGACTGTTTGACTAGCTTTGACTTGACGTTGAATTCCGAGTTCCAATACCCGCGCGTGATGAGGTGAACTGTTTTATGTGTCAGCCCAGTCGCACTATAAAGTAGGCTATTGATGTTCAGCCGTACTTTACATTAAATGCGCTATGATGGCTATTTTAGTCTAACTGACATGCTCAGGAATTTGAATTTATTTCAAACATTCTCATTTAAGACACAAACACCTTCAGCCATAAATGTTACCTGCCAGCTGATGTCGGAATCAGCTGTGATACCTGCCAGCTGATGTCGGAATCAGCTGTGATACCTGCCAGCTGATGTCGGAATCAGCTGTGTTCCAATGTTGCGGCATACCATCAGCTGACTCGAGTTCGTCTGTTCAGCTGACGTCTGATGTCTTCGGTTGGCGATCCGCATCTGAGATTCCCCCTTCATCTGAGCTTCCCCCTCAGATGGATATTTATCTCTTCACCTCAGCTGACTCCTCATCTGATGGATCCAACAATCCAAGGAGATCACATAACATCTTGAACCGTGCTTCGGCTAGAGGTTTGGTGAAGATGTCTGCTCTCTGAATCTCAGTTGGAATCTTCTCCACAGATACATCCTTCTTCTCAATATGATCTCGGATAAAATGATGTCGGATGTCAATGTGCTTTGTCCGAGAATGGTGAACAGGATTCAAAGAGATAGCAATGGCACTTGAGCTATCACAATGGATGGGAACCTGTCCAGTTGCAACTTCATAATCTCTCAGTTGTTGCTTGAGCCACAACACTTGCATGCAACAGCTACCGGCAGCCATATACTCTGACTCGGTTGTGGAAGTGGCAACACACGCTTGTTTCTTGGAGAACCATGAAACTAACTTGCTTCCCATGAACTGACGGTGTCCAGATGTGGACTTCATGTCCAACCGATCTCCGGCTAGATCCGCATCTGAGTATCCGATCAGTTGGATATTATCGTCGGTTGGATACCACAACCCAACATTAACATTGCCCTTCAGATACTTAATGATGTTCTTTGCTACCAACATGTGTGCTTCCCTCGGTTGAACTTGGAACCGAGCACACACTCCAACCGCGTAAGATATATCTGGCCGACTGGCGGTTAGATATAGCAAAGAACCGATAATCCCTCTATACTTACTGGCATCAACGAGCTTTCCCTCAGATCCGGGTTCAATCTTTCAGTTAGTATTCATCGGGATCCTTGTGGTTTTACTTGACTGCAAACCGAACTTTGCGATGAGCTCCTTTGTATATTTGGACTGATTAATAAAAATCCCTTTTGATGACTGCTTCACCTGTAGTCCAAGAAAATAATTCATCTCGCCCATCATTGACATCTCGAATTTCTCCTTCATGAGAGTTGAGAATTTCTCGCACAGCTCCTCCGACTTGGAACCGAATATGATGTCGTCGACATAGATTTGCACAACAAGTATATCTTCTCCAACTTTTATGGTGAACAGTGTTTTGTCAACTGACCCTCGTTTGAACCCCGAGTTCAGAAGAAAACCACAGAGAGTGTCATACCATGCCCTAGGTGCTTGCTTCAAGCCATAGATAGCTTTCTTCAACTTATACACTCTTCCATCTCCAGTCTCAAAACCAGGAGGCTGTTCAATATAAACATCTTTCTTAATATCACCGTTGAGGAAGGCACACTTCACATCCATCTGATAGACCTTGAATTTGTGAAATGCGGCATAGGCTAGAAATATCCGGATGGCTTCTAGCCTTGCAACAGGCGCGAAGGAATCCTCGAAATCAATTCCTTCTTGTTGGCAATATCCCTGAGCTACCAACCTTGCCTTATTTCTCACGATGAATCCAATGACGTCTCTCTTGTTCTTGAAAATCCACTTTAATCCAATGACTTTGACACCATTTGGTCTTTCTACCAACTCCCATACACAATTGCGTAGAAATTCATTCAGCTCTTCTTGCATAGCTGTTGTCCAATGAACACAGTTGAGAGCTTCCACAACATTCTTCGGTTCTGGCACATCAGCTACGAAACATGAAATCATGGCAACATCTCCTGCTTGTTCGAACTCTTCCAGAAATGCCAACTCCTCAGCATATTGAGCGTAAGTGTTGGAATCTTTCTCAGCAGAGTCCGGATTTGCAACTTTGCTCATAGGTTTCACACCTTTGGCTGGATCTCCAATGATGTTGTCCTTGGAATGATCTTCATACCATCTCTTATTGCGTCTTCCTTCTTCTTCCAACAGTGGTTGTTCCGTGATTTTAACTGATGGGGTAACCTGAGTTGTGGGAGATGTTGGGATCTTCAGAACTGGTGATTTATCAGCTGTTGATTCTGGATCCTCAACATGGACAATATTTCAAACCGGGCTCGGTTGGGCTTCAGATGCTGATGCAGTTGGAGTGACATCAGCTGAAGTTTCCCCTTGAGATGAGCTGGGGTCCTCACATTCATCTTCAGAGGAACAAGGATCATCATCCTCGGTTGCCCATACCAATAGTTCAGCTAGATTCTTCTGCCTTAGAACCTGCGATCTGGTAAGAACTGGTGGAACATGTGGATCAGCTTGTTGTCCTTTAGCCTGTTCCCTGCACTCAAAAGTAGATTCATCAAAACTAACATGAGGTGTTATCTCCACAACACGAGAGCTGTTGTTGAAAACTCTATAAGCCTTGATCCGAGCGACATATCCAAGAAATATGTCCTTCGAAGCCTTGGCGTCAAAAGTTTTCAACTGAGTTTTCCCATTGTTGTGAATATAACATTTAGAACCAAAAACGCAAAAATATGAAATATCAGACTTCCTGCGTCTCCATAGCTCATATGGAGTCTTTCCCAACCGTTTGGTTAGAAGAGACCGGTTCTAGGTGAAGCAGGCTGTGTTGATTGCCTCAGCCCAAAATCTCTTTGGCAGAGCTGAGCTTGTCAACATGGATGTAGCAGCATCCTTCAGCGTTCGGTTTCTTCGCTCAGCTACTCCATTCTGTTGTGGAGTACGCGCAGCCGATGTTTGATGAGTAATTCCATGCTTCTCGCAGTATTCAATGATGGTTTCATTTAGGAACTCGGTTCCACGGTCTGATCGGATGGAAATGATTTTCATCTTTTGTTGGTTCGATATCCGATCCATTAGCTTGGGTAGCTCATCTCGGGTTTCACTCTTGTGACGCATGAAAATGGTCCACGTGTACCTAGAAAAATCATCAGTAACAACAAGTGTATACTCGTTACCATTCATGCTTTTAGGTGTAACTGGCCCGAAGAGATCCATATGGATCAGCTGCAATACTTGGTCGGTTGAGGGAATCGTTTTCAACCGAAAGGAGGATCTAGCGAGCTTTCCCAACTGACATGCACTGCAGATATGTGTTGTTGAAAACACTCGGTTCGGAATGCCCTTTGCATGTTCCTGTCTGGCAAGTCGGTTCATTGTCTTGAAATTCAGATGGTTGAGCCTTTTGTGCCACAGCCAGCTCACATCTGAACTGCTCTTCGATAACAAACAGGTTTCAGGAGGACTACTGTCCCAATCTGTATAGTAGACGTTCCCGGTTGGGGATCAACTTCCCAACAATATGACTTGCTCAGTAACAACATTTTTCACCCTTCAGCCCTGCGTATCAAACTTGACAGAGAAACCATTATCACAGAATTGGCTGATGGAGAGCAGGTTATGCTTCAATCCATCAACATATGAACCATTAGAAATAGACACGTGATTGGTTTCAAGGGTACCGTAGCCTTTGGTGTGACCTTTTGAGTTGTCACCAAAGGTAACTGATGGTCCTTCCTTCTCCACGAAACTTCCAAGCAAATCCCTCAAATTTGTCATGTGTTTCGAGCATCCGCTATCCATCACCCACATGGTTTGTGATGCTTTATTCTTCCTCAGCTGTTCCTCCTGCTCCTGCACAGAGAAACACGCTCAGGTCCCCAATTTAAGTTGGGTCCTGGAGGGTTAGAACCAGTTCCCCCTTGAACTATGAGTCATTTTTCCCTGTATATTCGGATAGATTTGTCATTCCAAATAACTTTTCCTTCTCCATCAACTATAACAACACCTTGGTTATCCTTAGGCTTGTTGTTGTTGTTGATGTTCTGTTTCTTGGGAGGAGATTGATTTCTCCCATTGTGAGCTTTAGGAGGAGAGGCGTTCCCCCTATTTTGTTGCCGTTTCTGACCCATTTGATTTTGCCTTTGAGGCTGGACTCCAGTTTGGAATCTGTGTGGCTGAGTCTGATTCCATGGTCCTGACTGTCGACGACAGCTGTTCATGCCCGGCTGTTGATTCATGTTGTGGCATGAGTATTCGCAGCTGTTGGAACTGTTCCACATTGGTTGACTCTGATGGAACCTCTGGGTGTTCTGGTGATGGAACTGATGTTGATTCGGTTGGTTGAATCCCTGTCGGTTCAGTTTGTTCCATCCCGTCTGTGATCGGTTCTGAGGTCGGTTCAGAGGTCGGTTCTGTGGTCGGTTCTGTGGTCGGTTCTGATTATATCTCCGACGTCTCTGGTTCCTCTTTTGAGTCCTGGAACATTCCCCCTCGGTTATTGTCCCAACTGATGGATTCTTCAGTTCTCCAACCACAGCTCCTTTTCCTTTCTCAGCTGCAATTTTCTTAGCTGGTTGTACTTGCTGTGACGTGGAGGTTGGATTAATTTGGGGAGTTGCAGACTCAACCGGATTTGGTTTGGCAACCGTCACATCCACAGCCTTGACAAAGGTTGCGGGTGGAATTCCAGAGTCCTTGACAATGTCGTAACCGAGTCCAGACACGTCATCCATTTGTCTTTGGTAACTGATGAGATTCTCGATGATTTTGGATGATTGATATAGCTTTATCAGGTTGTCCTTCTCAGTTTGCAAATCCTTGAGGAGAACAGCTATATGCTCGGTCAGTGCGTCTGACTTCTTCATCAGCTGGTCGATCTGTGCCTCTTGCTTTTTCAACTGATCATGATGCTCCTTGATCTGCTCCTTCAACTCCTCATCGGTTGGAGCATTAGTTCGGTTAGCCTCATTCAGTTGACTTTTGAGATTATCAATCTCTTCGGTTTGACTTTTAATCAGATCGTCCTTTTCGGTTAAGGATTCTTCAAGTCTGGCAAACTGTTCTTGAAGACTCTTAAACTCAACCGATTGCTGATGCAATTCCTCACTGAGTTCTATGAAATCACCCCAAGAGGGTTCCAACTCTTCCTCTACTGATTCCTGCATGTTAGTAGCAATAGAAGAATTTAAATTAACTGGATTCGAATGTACCTTAGTATCATCCTGGTCGGTTCCAAATGCCATGAGACATTGATCCTGTCCGATAGCGTTGTTGGTGGAAGTCAGCTCGTCCTCATCTTCGGTGTCAGTCAAGATGTCCATGTCATCAGCTGCTTCTTCTGCAACCATGGCCTTGTTCTTTGCATTTTGCTTGGCCCTCAACGCTTTTCTATCTTTCTTCGACAGATCTAGACAGTCAGCTTTAAAGTGTCCCTCTTTGCCGCATTCAAAGCAACTGTTGGTCACAGGCTTTGAGTTCTCTCGAGTTTGGTTGGATTTATAGAACCGTTTATATTTTTCGAACCGAGTATCCATGTCAGCTAGCTTCTTTGACAAGGCAGCTATACTCTGTTGCAGCTCTTCTCTGCTTGGCTCCTTCGAAGCTGTGTCCGCAGATCTTGTTGTCCTTGATGTTCGTGGCTTGGAATAGTCAGCTCGAAGTGCTACAGTCTTCGTTCCTGAACCAACATCCTCAAGTCGACTCGTCTGCCCCGAGGACTGAGTTGATCTTCGTCGGTTCACCTTGTACTCATTTCCTTTCAGGATTGAGAACAGCCTGTCAGTTCCCATTTCTCCAAGATCAGCTCGGCTTTCATGAATGTTGGTGAAGGTGTCCCACTCAGCTGGTAGAGCTTGTAATACTTTGAGGTTGATTTCTCTCAAAGTATATTTCCCTCGTCGGATAGACTGAATCCTTCGGATGATATCCATGAACCGAAGCTCCAACTGATCAATGGTCTCGTCAACTCTTAGACAGAAGTTGTCAAAGTCTTGACAAGCATGGGAGAACTTGTTCTCCTTGGTTTTGTCACTCCCTTCACTAAGAGATGCCAAAATGTCCCACGTCTCCTTAGCTGTGTTGCACTCTTCTATCCACGGAAGATAGTCTTGTCCAACTGTGGACATGATAGTGCTTTGAGCCCAGATATCCAGCTGGCTCACTTTCGCTTCCTCAGGAGTGAAGTCTTCGGGCTTTTTCTCAACCATCTCCTCAGTTGCATCCCCATCATTGGGATTTGTAGGAGTGCGAGTAACTTTTTCCATGATGGTGATCGGTCCGGATGTAATCACTTGTTGCATTCGATGATGCTTGGACAGTAGAATCTTCTTCATCCGAGTCTTCCAGGATGTATAATTCACAACCGAGAACATGATGACAATCTTGTCTTTACCATCCATCTGCACACAACAAACAGATAACAAATGCAAGCAGATATGCACTAGCGTGAAAAAGATCTATTCAGTTGACCACTGAAGAAAAACACCTCGATTCACACCTCGTGAAACAGAGATAGCAGTCGTTTGAACCACTGCTCTGATACCACTTGATGGTCCCGATACGAGTTCTGGTGTATGGGGGGGGGGGGGAATACACCAGTTAAGAATTTTAAAATTAACCCCCCTGAAAAATATCACAACTGAGTAAAACGACTCAGCTGGAATCACAACTGAGTAAGGATATTCAACTGATGTTCTATCCGAGTGAAGCCTTGTTGCCGTCTTCAGCTGGAGACCTGTAAAGATAAAATCTTAACATTGTTCAAATAGCGAGCTTAAATACTAACATTAAAATCTGGCAACATCTACTCGGTTGGGGTTAGTTGGTTTTGGAATCAATCAAAACTTTAATAAATTTCCCAACACCTCTCTCTCTCTCTCGCGCCACCGTGCGACAGGGCTACTGCCTCCTCTCGCGACAGGGCTGCTGCCTCCTCCCGCTGCCGCCGCCACGCCTCCTCTCGCCGCGCCTTCTCTCGCCGTCGCGACAGACTCACTCTCTCTCTCTATTAACTCTTTACAAGGTTAGATTTTCTTCTACTTTTCTCATAGATTTTGATTCTCCAGTTTGCATGAATCCAGTTTGTGAGCTCTCACAGAATCGATTAATACACACTATCGATAGTTGGTCATGTCATGAACTCTTTGTTATTTAATTATCCAACTGAGATGCATGGTTATTTTTGTTGATGAATGATGAAATGATTGAGTATGTAAAATTCGTGGTGTTAGTGTATGTACAGATTTGAATATATCTCCTGATATGAGTTTTGACGCTAACTTAAATATTAAAATTGACTGCAGTGTATGTAAAATTCCAGGCTTATACATGTTCAACAGTATATTATTTGGAATCGAACAAAGGAATTAGGACATAACAATAACAATATATATATTATAATGGTAAAAATTGTAATTATTAAATCTCAGTAAAAAATATAGAGGTTGGTGCAGGTCTCCATCTTCTGCAGTGTATGTAAAATTCGTGGTGTTGAGTTTTACAATATAGATGAAATCAGAAAATAATTCGGTACAGATTGTTTTGAAGCATGTATATGGGGATTCAAATTAATGTTTTCTATGCTATAATGCCTTTGCCATTCCATTTTTCCAATCTGGTTTGGGAAAGTCTAGTTTAGATTTGACTTTATGATGTTGCTATTAAATGAAATCACTCAACAATGATATGGCGGCTGATTACAGTTTACCGTTACGTTTTAATTGCAGCAGCCAATGTCCACTCCAAGAAGTAGCAGCAGCATCTCGAGGCCCCCTACCTCGCAGCCCCCTACCTCACAAGCTTCAGCTCCTACTCCAAGAAATGAGCCGGAAACTGAAGAAAGGAATGAAGGGGAGAGTCAGCATGTATAAGGTGAAAGGAAGGAGGAAATGCCAGATCCAGAAGAAGATCGTGGAGTAAAGAGGAAGCTGACTTCACCAGTTTGGGAGGATTTCATAAGGAGGAAAGTGAATGGAGCTTGGAAGGCCAAGTGCCTCCATTGTGGCAAGTATCTATCAGGTGAAACGAAACATGGTACGTCTCATTTGTCTAGTCATTTGAAAACTTGCATTTTCAAAAAAAGAGAAGGTGGGAAAGTGCAGTCTAGTTTGAGGTTCGCAGCTAGTGAGAAGGGGCAAGTTTCGTAACTTTGTTAGTGCACTGCAACCTTTGTTCAAAATGATTACTCAAAACACGATTAGAAAGGATATATTATGATGGTCCCGATACGAGTTCTGGTGTATGTGGGGGGGGGAGGGAATACACTAGTTAGGAATTTTAAAAACAACCCCCTGAAAATATCACAACCGAGTAAGAAGACTCAGTTGGAATCACAACTGAGTAAGAACACTCAGCTGTGAGAGTGATGCTGTGCGGAATGTGGTGGAAATAATAACTCGTATAAAATAACTCACGCTCAGATGCAAGGTTGGTCAATAACCAAAACAGTTAAGATGTAAAGATGCAGTTTGAGTGTTGGTTAGATAGTCAGTTGAATATGCAATAAGTTAACTGAATAATAAACACAAACACACAAAGGCTTTACGTGGTTCGGAGAGAACTCCTACGTCCACGGGGAGTTGTGAATCCACACAACTCAGTCCAGGTTCTTTAGGACAATTTCCACAAAGCTTTCGCGGGCTTTGCAACCGTTAAGATAAGTTTACGGGTACTTATCAACCTTACAGATAAGTTTACGGGTACTTATCAACCTATCTACTCAATTACGGGAAGAGTAGGATCCTAACAACCTTTTTAGGGGTGTGTGTGAGGGTGGGTTTTTCCAACTACTAGCTCGAACAAGAAGTGAGCTAGGATCTAAGCTTGAATGAATGAAAACTCAAACTAAGATCTAAAACACCAAGACAAAATCTAACACTCTAGGAACTCTCAACTAGTGATGTTCTTAGAGATTAATTCAGTTTAGCTCGTTTGCGATATGAACTCTCAACTGGTGATGTTCGCTCGTCTATCTCTGTGTTCTCGCACTTGTCTGTCTTCTATGTCTTGTGTTCTATCTATGGTGGTGAATGAATGAATGCCTCTATTTATAGGCGGAGAGAATCAACTAGCCGTTGGAAGAGCCGTTGATCTCTGTTCTTGTGAAAGCGATGGCTTGTCTCTTATCTCTGCAGACTTTCCGGATTTGGCAACTGTGGACTTCTGCTTTCCATCTGAGACAACCTTGTGTTGGGCCAAATGAGGTAATGACAGAACGTCAAACCTTTACGTGACTTCCTCTTTTGAAATTCAAATCTTCAACCTTTGACTTTCAACCTTGGTTAGTCAGTTGAGTCATTTCATCTTCATCTGATTGGTCTTCAGCTGATGCTCCATCTGATCGATATCTTCATCTGACCTTCTGTCTGAATAGGAATAGTTGAACTCTCAGCTGTTTTGAACTTCAAGTTGTTGATCTTATCGGTTCGAGTCCTTCAACTGATATTCTATATCTTGAACGCTCAGTTGTCTTTCTTGAACGCTCAATTTTCTTTCTTGTAACTGATGTTCTATCTCTTGAACGTTCAGTTGTCTTTCTTGTAACTGATGTTCTATCTCTTGAACGCTCAGTTGTCTTTCTTGTAACTGATGTTCTATCTCTTGAACGCTCAGTTACAACTGATGTTCTATATCCGAACAGTTGGCTTCACGTCTGATGTTTGCATCTGAAGTTCTATCTGAGTGTAGCCATGTTGTCGTCTTCAGCTGGAGACCTGTAAAGATAAAATCTTAACATTGCTCAAACACCGAGCCTAAATACTAACATTAGGATCTGGCAACATCTACTCGGTTGGGGTCAGTTGGTTTTAGAATCAATCAAAACTTTTACTTAAATTTCCCAACATATTAGATCATTTTGAGGAAGAGAAAAAGAGAGCTCTCAATTACTTGCAAAAGAACAATGGTCGGGTTGCAAGGTTGATATGTTGGAAGCTTGTTATATTTGTCTGTTTGGTCATGATAATGTTGAGTCGCATGTTAATGAGAGTCAAAAGATGCTAGTTAGATTGATGGATCAATACCAATCTCAAAGTGAACAAGGGTGTGTGAGTGAGACCTCTTCATGTGGTGTTGTGGGAAGTTCGAGCAACTCTTCTCAAGTGTTGACAATATTCAAATCAATTACTGGAAGAAAGAAGAGTAATAGTGTTATGAGATCAAAAAATGAGTTGGATCGCTATTTGGAAGCGGAAAATCTGTCTTGTATTGATGAAAATTTTGATATACTTGGTTGGTGGAAAGTGACTGGGACACACTATCCTACACTTCGCCTCATAGCTCGTGATATCTTCGCTATCCCAATAACCACAGAGGCCTCAGAATCAGCTTTTAGCACAAGCGGGAGGGTTCTAAGTGAACATCGCAGTCGTCTCACACCAAAGTTATTAGAAGCATTAATGTGCTGTCAAGATTGGCTTCGAAACCAACTTGAAGGTAAATTTATAATTACTATTAATCTTATTTTTTTGTAATATTCAATTTCTAATGTAAATAATTGTTTGTTCGTTGGTCAAGGAAAGAATGGAAGTTTTTGGACATGTCTTGAAGACGAAGAAGAAGAGTTGAAGGACGATTGCTCTATTTCAACCGTTGAGTTGGAATAATGTAACTTTTTATTTTAAATTTGGACTTGAATTTTAGTTGATGAATTTGGATATTGGTATGGATTTGAACTTTGTAGATTTGAATTTTATGTTTTATGGATTTGAACTTTAGTGGTTAATCTTTTATTTTGTGTTAAATTGTAATTTATTTGATTAAATTCCAGTTCGCGGGTGGCGGGTACCCAATAGGTGGTGGGTTGGTGGGTACCCGCGGATGGCGGGTAGGCGGGTACCCGACGAGTGGCGGGTACCCGCGGCGGTGGGTATGGGTTGAGAAAAATACCCATCGCGGGTATGGGTATGGGTATGGGTATGGATTTGGCTCGTGGGTATGGATATGGATATCCACTATCCGTACCCGCCGTACCCGATTGCCATCCCTAATTGTCATCATGTCTCCCTCTCACCGTTCGCTCCAATGTCCATCATCTCTACTCTTTCATCGACAAAAACCCATCATTGAAATTCCTTCTCTCCCAACTCAATTTCTCTGCCACCTCCCATTGTCACCACCGCCGCCCACTCTTCCGCCTCCGCCATGCGTTCCGTCGCCGCGCCTTTGTCCATGCCTCTTGCTTGTGGGTACTCTCGACGACGACTTTTTCTTTGGTGATTCCGATGATTGCTCCTTATTCAGTCAATCCTTCCGTCAATCTATTACTATTGTTGCCTCGCTTATACTGGCGGCGACGGGGGATAAGCACCGGCGCCACAGCACCAAATTCTACACGAATCCGACGGCGGCGGAAGAGGAGACAACGACTAAGGAGCGAGGTCCAAGAATTTTCTCGATTCTCACCTTGAAGTACAACAATAGCTTGTCTCACACTTTCTTGTATATCTTTTATCGCATTGTTGTAAAACTTGAAGATTAGTATATGCAAAATGTTGGTGAGACAATAACGAAGATGATGATGACTCAGATTGATGATCATTGATCAGGGTCAATGGTTGAGAGAGATAATGATGAGAGAGAAGAAGAATAATGAGAGAAAATAAAACGAGAGGGTGAAAATTAAGAAAAGAAAAGAAAATGGAAATGAAAATGAAAAATAAAATGGGAAAATCAATTTTTTACAGTGTTAATTATTTCGTCAAATAAAAGGGAAAATGTGCATTATTTATAGCTACGTTAAGGTGCTGGCAGCACATAACGTTTCGTATTTCGTCAAATAAAAGGGAAAATGTGCATTATTTATTGCTACGTTAAGGTGCTAGCAGCACATAACGTTTCGTTAGGGTTATATCTGCACTTGAGTGTCTAAGTGAGGGTGATATTTGCTACTTAATCCAAATATATATATACAAAGACCACGCGATGGTGAACCGTACCGAAGTGTCACTCTTGAGTTCGTTGAGAAATCCATAGTAAATTGACATTTTGTTGTATGAAATGAAATCTACACGGTTTCCAAAAAAAGGAAAAAAAAATGAACTATTCAATGCTAAATAAGCAGGACCGATCACACTAGAAAGCAAAATTTCATTCAAGTTCGATACAACAGACTGAATTTGAATGCATTTTTTAAACTCATCTTGTACTAAAGTTTGATTGAATTGGTTAGACCGGATCCAAATAAAAATTCCCAAGTTATGTCTTTTTCATACTAACATTCACATGAATATGATCCTATAATCTAACTAACATCCAAGAAAAACATTATTCAGAAAAGAAAGAACACTTTATGTCTGTAATCAAATTATATGATGTTTTAACGGAATCAAAAGAAAGCTCCATAACAACAATTAGTCTAATATCCTCATGTCAGTAAAATCTACAGTTAGAGACATAAGACCAACAAGAAATCTACAGTTTACAAAACTGATGGAAGCCATTGGCGAACATTCTAGATGGAACAGTTTCCAATAGATGAATGGTGAGTAAAGAGTTGGTCGAACGACAACAGTAATAAAGACATAAAGTGGAAGAAATTAGTTTGGATCAATGGCTGCTGCTCTGCTTAGATTACAGTTTGTTTATGTGGCTATGACTTTGGTATTCTCTTCAGTAGTTTGTATAAACCGAACACATTATGCTGCTGCCAGAGATACGGGATGAAGAATGATCGGTACTTGGGAGGTGACATTTCGCGATCCAGGTACTGTATTGCTGCCACTACCTGAGGATATTTATCCATAAAATAGCTGTTAGTGTTATCCCTGTGTGTGTGTGTGTGTGTGTGTGTGTGTGTGTGTGTGAGAGAGAGAGAGAGAGAGAGAGAGAGAGAGAGATATCGTACCTCCCATGTATTCAAGTCACTTCCCCGAGGAAGGTAAGGTCTTTGGAGATGCAGCTCGACAAGTAAAGTGCATTTGCCTATATCTTGGAGCTGCATCGTTATTAGAAGAAATAAATGGGGAAATTTTAAAACATTGATACTAGTGAAATGAATAATTATATATCAACAAGCTATAAGAAAGAATGAATTACATATTGTTGATCCGATGCCCGGTTCTTGTTGTTGAAATAAGGTGGAGCAGCAGATGTTCCGCCCAAAGTAGAGTTGAAGGGGAAAGGGAGAAGACCTTTGAACCCATCATCTATCCATCTCACCTCTTTGATGTAATCAGGAACGAGAAAAGATGATGGGAATCGGTGCCATTCACTTCCAACACACAGTACCGAACCTAGAGCATGTATAAAAACTTGGCAAAGTGAGAACAGCACAAATAAAATATATGCAACAGCAAAGACTACTAAAGACCAATTGAATTTAAATTGAAAGAGAATGCTAGTGCTTGTATCATATATTTGTAAATCTTGTGACATGTTAGAGTGTAGTCTCCAGAGTATGCACAGAATTCCAACATGTCTAATGGAGGTGGTGGTTCCCCCGAAATAGGCAGACGTGCTAGTTTTTAACACGTCTGCTTTAGTGTACAATCTAACAAATCTCGATAGCCAAATTTTCAAACACTCGGGATATATTTTATGATATTACAAAGATATCACTTGTAGAATTTTTATTATCCAGCTTTTACAATCTTTGAAGCAAATAGCATTTGGCAGAAGAATAACCTTTTATAACATTAAAGATATAAAATTTAATGAAAAGGAAGATATTGGTTTCAGGGGTTAAACCCTAGAAGTTCATTTTTCGTTTTTAGTTCATATCCAGGAGGAAACTAATGACCTTGAGGCTAAAAATGTAGCAATGTAGGTCCTTAATTCGGATGCACAAACAAATTTCTAACAAATGGGAACTAATGATGCCTGGAAAAACTCAAAAAAGAAAATTATTAGGCGTTTCCTACCTTCCCCTACATCATCATGGTGTTCCAAATGTTTATATATCTCCAGAGGAGCTGAATAACCATGGATTACGGAGAAAGTTCTAGAATGAGAGGCACATAAAATGAGCCCAAGAAACAAAGGCCTCAGAGCTTTTGCTATCTGTACAAACAACAGCAGAAGTAAGTTCAATCAGCTCCAACCGAGCCACTAGAAGATTGCTTTGTGAAGCAAGAAGTCATACCGTAACAAAAAGAGAAGGATCAGGATTGTACTTATCCCGAAATAAATCAGGAAAGCTCTCAATGACAGCTGAAGCAGCAACACAAATAAGAGGATATATTGGATAAAGGAATCTGCAAAAAGAAGAAGATAATAACATCAACAGCCATTGTCATTTATATTCATTGTACAACTCGCTAAGTACATTCTCCCTGTTTTTTCATTAAATCAAATAATACTGGAGAAGTCAAACAAATTACCACTTTTTCGATTACATTCCACGTCAAACAAATAATACCAGAATTCTTGCCCATTGGGTGTAGGAGACTTTTAAAAATGCTTACACATGTCTACCTTTCAACAAGATGACATTTAGATGATAGACAGTTTGGCAGTAATTAGTGTTTCCCAATTTAAGAAATAGCAGTGATTCACAACAAAAACATACTAGCGTTTTTACAGCTTGAGAAATAAAAGTTAGTGTAAGCAACACTTTCAGAAACAAACAGCATGTGGATCAAGGATAAAGATGGTACAAAAGAAATCAAATATAAGGAAGGATATCTCAAGAAAATAAAAACCATGTTCAAGTCTCGGGGTCAATAGAAAGAGGAAAATAAATTTTACCTCTCTTCCTTGTGCGGCTGCAAAGACATAAAGGCTAGCCAGATATAGAAGGGTGAGATGACGACTAACAACTCTTGAGAATACTTTTTCTTTACAATGGGAAAGATCGCAAGGAAAAGAAGAGCAAGAATGAAACAAAAGTTGAAGTTATTGAACCCATTCTTCAGGTAAAACAACGGCCCTTCAGTACCATACAAATGGCTCTCTCCACCACCTAAAACATTATATATCATTAGATTGATGATGGAGGATGTCCACTTTCCATAGTAGAAGTGGTCAACAACTGCCGATAGTGCCTGGACAATTTGAGGGGAAATGTGTAAGTGTAAGACCATATTAAACAATAGATGAATTAGAAAATTGGAGAAGATGACCATGGATTTAATAGGCCTATAGATAATAACTTTACGTTAGACATGTTTGAAGTTTGAACTGACGGAAAATGAAACTTACCACAAGAAAAAGAGAAGTCAGGAAACCAGACAGAAATGCCTGCTTAAACCTTTTCTTGAGGGAGAAAACTGTAACCGGCAGAAATGCCAAGATTGAGAATGGCCAACCAAGAATAACTCCAGTGGCAGCAGTTAAAACTGCAGCTGCAGGCTTCTCAAAAAGATAAAGTGCCGATGATAGAGACATCGCATACATAGAGAACGAACTTGGAAGAAGACCTGTGTATGCAGCAGTAGTTATGAGTTCATGGAAGAACATGATGAGAATGCCTCTAGTCCTACATGCATTGTTTAGGTTCAAAAGTCAGAAGTGGCAACTTAAGAAATGCATATAATGAAGGGTAAAAATCAATTACGAAAGGCAAACTCACTAGTACTAGCAAAAAAACAGCCGCTGGCCAAGCATAGCATTGCTAGTGTATACGAAGCAAGACGTTTTCCATATCTTCTAGAAAGGGCCACAACAAGGGCTGCGTCCGCAATGACAGAGAGAATACCAAGAAAAAGCCTCACAGCATAAAAGACACTCACCTGAGTTTATAAGTATACAGGACTCAGAGATGCGTGAAGAAATTGGCTCCAGCTTAAAAAATCAAAATAATATGAAGTGACATCTTACTTTGTCTTCGCCAAACCACCAAGAAGCAGGCACACCGACTAAGTTGTGGAAGATAAGATATAAGTACGACCTCAACGCAAACTGGGAGCTGCAGGATGCATACAGGATGTTGGAATAAATCAAGTGACAATGTGACAATCTTTAGAGACTGTATTTTGATATAATTTCATAGTATATTACTACACTTGAATACACAAACACAGTTACGAAACAACCTTAACGACTAAGTCTGAGACTCTGAAAATCTATGAAAAGTTTATATGAGAGTAAATAGTCTAAGATACAATAATAGAAAGTATGGAGAAGGACACAACATGAAACTGATGGCTCTCAACCAAAGCACGTGTACATAAACAACGAGTTGATACAATCATACATACCACAGAGACGATTCGAGCATATGCTTTAGCAATTACTATAAAACAGAACTTGCAAAGAGACAATCATGCTGACGATATTTCCATTCGTAATTTAAATTCTCTGCATCATTGATTCTCAAAGCATTCGAGCGCAATTCACAACTAACGAACACTACTGCAAAAATCCACAAACATATTCCGCAACTCGAAAAGATACTACAACACATCCACACATCACCGAGCAGTCAAATGATCGCCGCAAAAGGAAACCTAATCGATCAACCAGTTACACAATAAATGCACTCATTTAAGCGAAAAACAAAAGGATTAGAAATCGGCGGTAACCTGTATTCCCAAGTCTGGAAACCTGACTTGTAGAGTAGGAAATGGAGGGGCTCCCAGTAATTGAAGACCTCATCGCAGTCGTGAATTATGTTGGATGAGGCGCTCATGTAGCGCAGCACAGCCAGCGAAGCCAGCGGCAGGAACCACCCCAACCTCCGTTCGCCGTCGCCGGCCGGATTATCCGGCTTGTCCAGCTTGGAGTACGGAGAAGGAGACGGCGTCGACTGGTTATCCGCCGGCGATAAGCGCCGCTGCCTTGTCGTCAGAGCCATTTTCGCCTTTACTGTTGAGAAATTGAGCAATTGTTGGAGAATTGATGCTTTCTTCTTGCTTTTGCTTGCGCTTGTGGAAATGTCAGTCCGCGGCTCCGGGACTTATTAATTTTATCGACCCGTTTAAAAAGGGTCGGGTTGATTTAAATACAATAAAATAAAGTCAATAACTTGGGTGCAGTTGCTGCACCGTGCACATGTGCACCCAGACTTGACCCACACGTCTGCCTGACCGCCACGTGAGATTCATGCGCCGGGTGTGGATCTCACGCGCTTATTTATTTATTTATTTATTTTTAGATTTATTTATTTCTAGATTTTTTTCGCTCTCTCTTTTTGTTTGCCGTTTCTTCTTTGGCCAAGATTCGAGCGAGGAAAGCCTAAGGCCACGATTCAGGGCAGGTCTAGTCGGGTCGGATCGAGGCGGGTGGGTCTGCATAAAATATACAATTTCAGTCCTATAATAAAATAACTATAATTATTTTTAAATTGTCCAAATTTAATTTTAGAAAGTCATATTTCTAGGTTCCACTACTTTTGATATTTTATTCTTTATATTATACATATATATATACATAATTTATACAGTATATATTATTCATCATTATTTTATTCTTAAGTCTCTTCTTCTCTTCTCCCGATCTTCAAATTTTCTCTAAAAAAAATAAATCTAAACTAACCTAATCTAAAATAGAAGAAAAAGATAAGAGAGATTAAATAATTACAAGATGAGATATCTAGATGTGTTTTAGAGAACATATATATATAAGTGTAGAGAGTACAAGGTTGTATCCTAATAGGAGTAGAAAATAACCAAAATAGGAGAAAATAAGTTAAATAACCACAAATAGGATAAATCTCGGAAAATCCCGAGTCTGTCTGCGTGTCATTCCGAAACAGCGCGCAATGTTTTTACTTTGGCCCATTCTCCTTCGTTATAACTTCGATTTTGGATCCGTTTTCGCCTCCAAATTCCTATCAAACTGTAATTTCATCCTATCGTGCTCAATTTGCATAAGATTAACTCCAATTTTCTGCAAAATCAAACAAAGTATGAACGAGCATCATATTTCACAAATTAACAATACTTAAGCACAAAACTCATTAGGCTCTCTGCAGCGGCGCGCGTGCGAGCTGATCGATGGCGCGCGTGACCACTGCCGAGCGTGGTGCTCGTGAGCACGTGCTCTCTGGAGCGATCGCCGCTCGCAGCGCACGCTGACAACTTTAGACGATGGTGCCACATCCCCACACCGAGGGCGAAACGTTAGAATTGGCGCGGGCGTGGATATACATCCAAAATGGCGGCAGAAATGGCGCTGTTTGGACGAGAGTGGCGACTCGCTACAATGCAAATCGCCCACAATACTCGGCAGAGCGCAACTCGACGCAGTTGCGTCACCACTGGCACCGAGTCAAGAGCAGTTGCGGGTTATTCCATGCGATGTACCAGAGTACCCGCACTCAAGTTCCTGCCGGCATCACGGAGGAGATGATGTTGAACTCGACGCTCAATGAATGAACGACCATGAACGGCGAGGCCTTCAAGCATTTGGCGGTTTGGCAGCTCGTCAAGGATAAGCCCGATTTTTTTAGTCAGTAGGGTTTTTTTAGTTATATCAATGTATTTCTTATTTTAGCGATTTTTTTTATTATATCATTATAATTAGGGTTTTTTTTATAATCATGCTTGTTTTAATTTATTTATCGAAGTTAATATAATTTTTTAGTGTTTTATTGTTCAATAATAAAATAAACAAGTAAAAATAAAAAAGTAAAATCAAAATAAAACAAAAAATAATAATAATAGCAAGCTCGCCGCTGCAACCCTTGCGAGCGCGCGAGCTCGCTATGATGTGGCATGTGAGCGAGCGCGATCGTGGTGATCGCCGCTGCTCACAGCCTTACAAACATAATTTCTCAATACAAATTGACATCAAATATTCTTTTAAAGATGAAAATCCATATTTATCGTTTATCTTTCATTTAAATTTTATAATTATCCTATTCTCTGTAATAAAGAGGTAAAAGAAATTGTCTATTATTTAACATGGGAAATTCTATGGAGAAAACTTATTCGGAAGGAAGCAACTAAAATATAAGCTTTCTAATTTTACAGTGAGGACTTTCGCTATTTTTAGATAGTCTTTTTAATTTGTACAATTAGAATTTCCTCAAATACTTAATCTTTCTAAATTTTATAATTAAGATTTTTTTCAATTTTTTCGGCTATTCGAAACCTGACATGGAATAAGTACAATTTTATTTTATTTTTTTGGAAAAATGGAATAAGTACAAGCTAAAAAATGCATGCAAAAGAAGGAGAATGCTTACAAACTCAAGCCTGCTTTATAAAATAGTACTTCTGCATATATATATATATATATATATATATATATATATATATATATATATATACTCGCAATAAATTTATTCAAAACATCATAGTTATGTGTATATATGTATTCTTTAAAATTCCACCATTTATAATTTTATTATATTATATAGATATTTTAGCATATACTATTATATAGTTATTTTCAATAAATAAATTAAAAATATTATAGTTGGGTATATTTATCATCTATATAATCTTCTCAAAAATATAAAAATATAATACTATAGTCGTCTTTCTCATATAATCAATGAGAATATATAATAGTATAATATTTTGAAATATATTTATTAAGGAGAGTATATATATATATATAATTTATTTATAATAAATACATCTATTAGCCGGAAAAACTAGGGACGCCTCAATTACAAAATGAGTTTATTGCATAATGTAGAAGCAGACATCATTTGATGAGCAAAAATAAAATGAGATATCTGTCTGATTATTGCAAGGACGGGCGATCAACCCCGTCTACCATAAATATGGTGAAGAAAAAAAAAACGAGAGGGAAAAAAAAGAAAAAAAAGAAAGAGGAAATGTGATCAACCATCAACCGGTGTTCCGCATTCCAGCAGCAATGCCCTTCATGGTGAGAATGAGGGTGTCCTCCAATCCTGGTGCGTATTCGCTCGTGGGATTCAGCTTCACGAGCTCAGCAGTCGGTTTGGAGTCCATATACTCCTTAGAAATATGAGGCCTGAGTTTGACAAGATAGTTTGGATCACGGATTCGCTTCAATGTGTACGCTTGGCACACATTCAACGTCGTGATGTAGGAATCACGCAGCCGGAGCCGTTGCTTCAAGTATGGATCTCCTTCCAACAGATCTTTGTGGCCTGCAATCTGTTGAAAGATGAAGATCAAGTACAAGTATGATGATAACAACGTAGTATATATTAAAAATCAAAGCAGCTTGGCAGGTGGAACATTGGATTGGATTGTTGAAGAAGGTGGGTACCTGGAGCAAGAGGTTTTTGGTTTCCTCGTAGTTTGCCCTGAGTTTCTCACCGAAAGGCCATAGATCTTGGGATACGAGGAGCTTGTCGTACAAGGATGCAATGCCGGGATCTCCCTTGGCGAAAACCATCTCCACTAAGTCGATTGTGACCCTAAAGAAAGGCCATTGGTTGTACATGTCTTGCAGCATTTTGAGGTTCTTGGCATCCTTGTTTAGCGCGTGTTTGAATGCTCCTCCGAAGCCTAGCCACACGGGGAGATGGAATCTTGTCTGCGTCCACGCGAAGATCCACGGGATTGCACGCAGTGATTCAATCCCCCCGCTAGGCTTCCTCTTTGATGGCCGGCTGCCAATGTTCATCCTACCATACTCCAGCTCCGGGGTGGCCTACACAAACAACACTTTAATGATCAATTTCGAGCTAGTGTGTGTGTGTGTTTAAATGTTTCCTTACAAGGCGGAAGTACTCCACGAAGCGCGGCTCTTTGAAGACAATGGAACGATACTCGTCAGTAGCAACAAGAGCGATCTCATCAAGAAGCGCACGCCACTCGGGCTTGGGGGACACTGGAGGGTTCATCCCGTGCTCGAGTGTTGCAGAAGTGTAACGTTGGAGCGTTCTGAAGCACAAGTTCTCCTCCCCAAAGGATTGCTCGATGACTTCTCCCTGCACCGTCACACGGAGTGATCCGGCTACGGTTTCTGGGGGCTGAGACAGTATAGCAAGATGAGTGGGGCCTCCTCCTCTTCCCACAGTTCCACCTCTACCGTGGAACATAGTCAATTTCACTCCATACTTCTTGGCAACTTTGATGAGCTCCTCTTGAGCTTTATACAGATGCCATGCTGCTGATAGCCTGCCCGCATCTTTGCCCGAGTCGGAGTAGCCAATCATGACCTCTTGCTTACCGTTGATTCTGTTTTTATACCAATCGATCGAGAAGAGGCGAGCAACAGCAGCAGGAGCAGCCATAAGATCAGCAAGCTTCTCAAAGAGAGGGACAACTCTCAATGGCTTCTTCACGTTGCATTCGCGTTGTAGAAGCTCGACTGCTAGCACATCCGAGGGTGCTGTGGCCATCGAGATGATGTATGCACCGAAGCAGTCTGATGGGAGCTCAGCCAACACTTTGAAGGTGTCGAGGACATCAGTGATTTCCTCGGTTTTGGGGAGATCTTGTCCAAAGAGGGGGCGCTTGCTGTTGAGTTCGCTGAGGAGCCATTCCTGCCTACGCTCCTCGGACCAGTCTTTGTATGAGCCCATGTCCAGGTGCTTCGTGACAGCATCTAAGACATCAGTGTGTCTGTCTGATTCTTGCCTTATGTCAAGCCTCACGAACGAAAGTCCGAATGTCGAGATTTGGCGAAGGAAATCAAGAAGGCTGCCATCGGCTACTGAGCCATCGCCAGATGCACAAAGGGATCTGTAACATAGCTCAAGAGGTTCCAAGAACTGTGTAGACAATGATCTGATTCAGTAAAATATTTGGATCATGGTACAACTAGGAATATCCAGTTAAGGCATTTATCAAAGTTAATTTGATGTAAATAAAGCAAACAAAGGGACCTATGCAATCCAAATTTACAGCTAACCAAGACCAAAATCCAAGAAAATTTCTCTAAAGTTGCACATATAGAAAGAACTGCATTATTGAATGCCATCCATGGTTGCTATGCACTTTCATGCTCTAAAATGGCACAAATATAGAAGAGAAACCTGCTCAACACTTGTGAACGTTGCCTCTTCTGGGATGTCTGATGCTCCTAGAGTCAATAAATGGCGAGTGCGTTCGCGTGTGTTGTAGAGCCTATCCCTCACATCACCAAGAAGGACGCGATATGGCTCACTTACAGGGATTGTTTTCCAAAATTCTGCATGGCAAGGAAGATCAATGTTCAGAGAGAGAGAGAGAGAGAGAGAGAGAGAGAGAGAGAGAGAGTCAATACTAGATGATGAGGGATAAAGTTCTAGATAGTTATGATGATAGAAATTTACTATAAGTAATCATGACTCTTGACATTTGATGATCACGTTAGGCGGAAGACGTCTGGTTGGGAGAATTTAGAGAAAAATATCAGCAGATAGAACAAGATTTGGTGGTTGGTTACCTATGAAATGCTTTGCATCTCTCTTGGAATTTCTATGGAGTTCGTCAGCTCGTACACGAAGCTCTTCGTTGCAACGCCACATGGACAACTGAAAAAAGAATTAGTTAGAATATTGAATGCAATGGCTGTGCACTCGAGGGTTCAATACTGAGATTTGTCGAGCTAATCAAAGAGCACCTCAAACATAAGCTCCTCTATTTGGGAGTAGTACAGGTTAGCAGCCATCATTCTGGCCAATAAGCATACATCCTTAGTGACTTCGGGAGTAACCCTCGGATTTCCTGCAATGATGAAAAAATATGAGCCAATAATGAGATGATCATGCAGCTTCAGCATTATATAACTTAGTAGATTTTTCAATCTGTTAAAGCTCTGTAAGTTGAGATACGTCTATAAAGATATCATTTTTATCAGAGATGCATATATTATACCATCGCGATCTCCACCCATCCAAGAAGAGAATTGGATTAAAGGAGCATTGTATGGGATGCGCTCGTTGATCCCTATATTCTTAAGTGCTGTATCAACACGACGCAGAAACTTGGGGACACCTTTGCAGATTGTTTCATGGAAATAACTCATCCCTGCCCTCATTTCATCTTGGGGAGCCGGAGGGTTCCTTCGTATTTCATCAGTTCGAAAAGCAGCTTGAATCTGCAAACCAACACAAGAATAAGATACAAGAAAATGTAACAATTTGATAAGGCTGTTTTCTCAGACAATGTGCAAATCTCAGACGATAAATGTTCAGTGAGGCAATATTAAGACGGCTGCATAGAAGAACACGAGAATGGTTTCCTCTTTTTCCCTTTTTTCTAATATCATACAGAGAGAGAGCTTAAACTCATGTAGAAAGTAATAGACAAAATCAGTGAACGGCAACGAACTAATAATGTACCTCCCTCTGCAAAGCCTCATCAAGCTCATGTTTATCATCAGGCGTTATGTCTTTAGCGTGCAGCTGCGATAAGCAATTACGGATCCTAAACAAGGCCGATCCAGCTCATACCATTAGAGAGTTCCAGAAAACAAAATTGCCACATTTGATAATCATAATAGAGAACCAAAATGTGGTATGAATAACATTATACTATGAAAACCAACCTTCCATGCTTTTGAAGCAACGATCTTCGAACGGACTGAGTAGGATGTGCAGTCAGGACCAAATCCACAGTCTGATTCTTCAGTGCATCAAAAACTTCTTGAGGAGACTTCTTCAGCTCAAAAACCAGCCTTTTTAGAGTCTCTTCTATGTTCGATTCAGTAGTTGCATTGCTCTCATCAGTATAATCTCCTTTTTTCTGCTTGTTACGCCTTCGAGAAGCAATCTGAACCTCCTCAGCCAAGTTAGCCAAGTTAAGCATGTTAGAGAAAGCTTTAGCAATGACAATTGAATCACCGGGATCCAAATTGGTCAGCATATTTCCTAGCTCTTCTAGCTTTTTCGGATCAAGTTTCCCTTCATACTCTGCAGAAAGCTCATAGCAGTCTTGCACCTACCAAAATAAAGGAAAATCAAATAAGATCTATATATTTTCATGTAATTTACTTATATAACTAATAATTTAAAAAAAAAACAAAATACTATAATTTAAAACTCGATCGTATTGGATACTAGTTAATAAACAAGGGAAAAACTGATTTTTTAGGCAAGATAGATTTATGGTTCATGTTGGAGAGGTTGTGTTATAAATACGGTAAGAAGGTGAAAACATTTTCATGTAATTAAACTAAAGCTTCTAGTCTGCCTCTTAATTAGAACTAACATACAAAAGTCCAATCTCATTCAAAAATCATAGCATAAATTGAATACCGCAACAGTCTTTTAGATGCTACACCTACGACTACACTCACATTTATTATTATTATTATTATTATTATTATTATTATTATTATTATTATTATTATTATAAATTCGGCAGCACGTCAAATCAAACCAATAAAGAAATTAACACCCAATGAAATGGTATAAGTAGAAAACATCAAATCAGATAATTCCTTTGTGAACTTGACGATCAAAATCCCCCAAATCTCATCTCATCTCATTAACCATTCCAAACAACAAAAAAATCGATACCGTTTCTCGGAGATCTTCTCCATGCAAAGCCTGAAGAATGTCGAGAAATCGATCCAAAAGCAGCGCGTCGTACTCGACGAGCTTGTCGTCATCGGAGACTTTCCCGGGGGCCAGAAGCCTCAGCTGGGCATCAATGGATGCCATCTTCTCCACATTTCTCGCCATCGATTTCTCCCTATCCAGTATTTTGGGATTATGACTGCAAATTTTCACGATTAAATATGATGGCCAAATGATGACAGCGACCGAAACCAGAATGCGCTAAATAGGAAAGTAAGAATCATACAACCGAAGCGAATAATGGAAAAAAGAAAAACAACCTTTCATGCAAAATTCGCATGCATTTACCAAAATGATATGGACGGAGAACGAAGGGCGAGTGTGAGTGGTTGAGATGGTGTACCTGAATTTGGGTTAGTAGGATTCTAGGTGTAGAAAGAAGGGAATGATCAGACGACAGTATGATAGTATAGAGAGAGAATGCTAGAGAGAGAAGGCCAGGAGAGAGTTCTGCGATCCAAAGACTACGCCCAATGTGTATATTTATAGCCTTCCAATCGAGGAATTTAATTTCTATTTGGGGTAATATAATACGACGTCTTCTTCTAGTTTATTTTCAAGTTCTTAAGATTTTTGTAATTTTTTTAAATTTGATGTTTATTTTGGAAGCAAAACTCATCTAAACAAAATTTAATTTATGAAGTGTTACAATGATGGAAAAACAAAATGTCCTTTGAATTAAAAGTTTACATCACTTATCGAACAAATTAATTTTGCCAAGAGATGTAGGAAATTTGAATAAGATCACAAACCAAAAGATGATAATGTTATTAAATTGTTCTGAAAATCATTTTAAATATGAGACATATTGCAAAAAAAAAAAAGGTTTACATAACAATATTTATATTATGTGTGTAGTTGTTTAAATATACAATATGTACTATGTCAACATTCTATATTATGAATATCATGTCCCCTTGGAGATGGCCTAGTGGTAAAAAGTGAGCGCTTGAGATTGAGAGGTCTCAGGTTCGAACCTCATGAAGCGCCTCTATAGGTCGAGCCTGTCACACCTGTACTTGGAAAGTGTGGTTTACCTGCCCTGTGTGGTTTGCAGGCTACTGCACAAGGGACGGGGGTTTGCCCAGTGCGCACCAAAGGTAGCGACTGCGGGTTCCCACGATATCAAAAAAAAAAATCCTATTTTATATGTCCTCTTGGGGTGGCCTAATGGTAGTAGAATTGTTTGAGACTGAAATGTCACGAGTTCAACCTCACTAATGCCTCTATAGATCGAATTTGTTACATTTGTAATTAGAAAGTATGATTTATCTAATTTGTGTGATTTGTAGACTATTGCACAAGAACGAGGGTTTAACCTAGTATGTACCAAAAATATAGCAGATGCCAGTTTCCATGATATACATAAAAAATAAATAAATAAATCCTTTTTAACATGGAATCGCTATATGAACAGAATATGCTTATATATAAAATATTCCTATTAAATTAGCCAAATGTAATGTGTTCCAAAATTATTGCAATCAAATATGAATGAACAAAAACAAGAAATGGGATACATCTAATACCTAAACTAGGCCTGTATATAAGGATTGGACTTCGTGTTGAAAATGCTTAGTAAAAAATGATACAAATCATACCAAGTTATGGTGAGTACGTAGATTAATAAATTATTAAGTCGTGGACATTCATGTTCAATATCCACCCACCTCTTTTACATTTTCAAGTTTAAAAAAAAAAAAAAAAAAAACAAACGGCACATATGCATGAGATAAATTTACAGCCCGATCGATATGTTCATAGGCCTAGATTTATTAATTGGACATATACTTTGTAACCCGACAAAGATTCCGTTGAATCTATAATCATTTATACTAGTAATTAATACTCTCTACATTCCACTAAACTTGTTTTTTTGTTGGGATTTCTCGTTGAATTTATTATGCTATTAAAGAAATAATTAACTCTATATATAAAACTGACGGGACCAAACACAGTATTATTTTACTTTTCTTCTTAATAATCAATATATAATAGTAATATTGATAGGAGCCATCACATTCATCCAAATGTTTAGCGGCTTTTTCTGGAATTTTTCTTTCTATTTATCTAAAATTTTCAATTTATATACATCTACTTTGAAATATGTTATTTATAACCTCCAGTGTTCCACATTTAATTATTTACATAATGATTTCTTATTTAATTAATTAGCCATCGTTACAATCAAGCAATGTGTATATGAGAAAGTATTTAATCAACCACACATATATGAATCCAATTAATCTAACCAATTATTATCCATAAATTAATCTAACCAAGTATTATATATATATATATATATCCATAAATTACATTTAATTTCAATTCAGTAATATAACTCTACGTGCTTAATTGATAGTAATAATTTATTTCCAAATTATACTATATTTTCATCCCTATATATTGTAGAGCTCCCTAATATCACTCACATCTTCGTTGCATGATTTATGTATTGCTTTATCCGAAGGTTTTTAAGAGCATGGAGGAGCATTGGCATTAGAACTTTTATTTGCACTCAACCCAGGTTTGAGGACGGGCTAATAAAGAGGGTATTCAGTTGTCTTGGATCCTTTTGGCAATCACCATTTACCAATCTTACTAAGCTTTACACATATTCAATGTTTTTCTTTATACTACCAAATTTTGTAGTATTCATGTTACAAATACTAATTTTATTAGATTTTCTGCTATTACACCCCCCCCCCCCCTCCCTCACTCATGTGTATAATACAACTAGAGATAAGATGAAACTTGAAAGAACAAGAATAATAAGAAAAGAGAGGGAAGGAAAGGATTGTGGATTGTAGATATTTTCTTATATATTATTCAATTATATTTATATTTTCTTGTATACATATGAACGTATCTATTGGAATTAAGAATCACTACACCAAAACTGTTCATAGATAACGCCTCATAGATAACGGATATTTAATATATCCGTTATCTATGAGCGCCCTTTTTACATAGATAACGGATATTTGAAATATCCGTTATTACAAAATTGTTATCCATAATATTTAATAACGGTTTTGTGTCTTACGTTATCTATGAGCGTTACTTATGTTTATTTTTAATAACACATTTTTAATACCGTTACGATTCATGTTATCTATGAGCACATTAATAACGGTAAATAATTTTGTTATTAATATGTGTTATGTATTTTAATTATTTTATTTTTTAATTTAAAATATTTTGCTGCTGTCTCTCTCAAAAAATTGCACAATTTCTTCCCACCCAAAAAATTTTCATCTTCGCTCTTCTTCCCGCTGAGAATTTCACCATTCTTCATCTTCCCGCTGAGAATTTGCAAACCACACGCCTGCCATTCCTCCGCCCACGCCGCCGTTCATCTGCTGTTCCGCCGCCACACGCCGCCAAATCCCTTCTTGTCTGATTGCAATGGGCTGATTTTGAAGTTTAAGGAAGGCTCTTGTTCACATTCGGTATGCACGCTCTTTTCGTCTTGAAATTGTTCTTTATTCAAAGTTTATATCTGTGAGTTTTGCCTCAATTTTGCATTTACTGCATGTGGGTTTAGGGAAGTTTGAGTTTTTCGATTCAAAGATATGATTTCTACTGTTATTGTGCGATGGGTTTCTCTTCTATTGGAGGGTTTATCTCCTCTCTCTCTGTGTGTGTGTCTCTCTCTCTCTCTCTCTCTCTCTCTCTCTCTCTCACACTCTTTCTCTCTGCATCGTTATTGACATAATACAGAATTTGTAATGCCCGATTGGCTGTGCTAGCTTAATTGTATGCTGCGAAAGACGAGTATATGGAGTGGTAGAGTTGTGGATGTTCCACTACAGTGTATAATACATTTGCTCTGTCACATGATTGAGTAGAATATTAGTGTTGTTATTCCTTCACTTAGCTCGACTTGGGTTGAAACGAACAGTCTCGACTGTGTAGAATTTGTAGTAGCTGATTTCTACATTGTTACTATTGATGTGATTTTGCTTCCTATTGTGATTGTCGAATGCTAGAGCTTAACGCTGTGATTGTTGATCAGTGGAGGAAGGCGTGAGTAAGGAGTGAAGAATCGAGCTTTTTGATTGTGTAGAATATTTGTGTTGTTTTTCCTTCATTTAACTCAACTTGGGTAAAAACGAACAAGCTCGCTCAGAATCTGGACTGTGTATAATTTTTAGTAGCCGATTCCTACATTTTTAGAACGATGAACGATAGCCTAGGACGGCATAGGGATCTGTCTCCCAACAAAAACTGACAGAGAGCCACCCATAGATAAGACCTCTGGAAATTGAAAGAGCATAACCATAAGAAATGGGAGAGTCCAGGTAGATGATAAATAGGAGTACAGAAGGTTCAACACTCCCTCTGCTGACACTGTAGATTTCCATTGCAGATCTTCTATTCCAGCAGAGTATTTTTTTGTAAAAATTGACCAGTTCCTTTATAATTTAGGGCTATCCTTTTCTTATGTTTTCAACGTGACTCGTTCTGTGCTTATGGCTTCTTTGTCTATTAGTATTGATTATTTCACTGTTAGTGATGGAATATGTTCGTCGTAATTGTTTTGTTAGTTTATTTGTTTTTATTGTTTTAACTGTATTTGCTTTATTGTTTTACTCTGAGTTATATGTCAATTTGTTATCTTTCATTTTATTCATAATAATAATTTAATCTTAACTGTATAATAGTTCTCTATTGATACCCTGCTCATTTCTTCGTTAACTTAGACGCCTTACCAGGGAATTGGTTTATTCGTATATAAAGAACTTTGTTCAAAACCTCTACTTACTTGTTTTATCGATGTTAAGATCCGGCTTTGAATGATATAGGCTAGGCTTATATCCGATTTGCTTTATTAAGATATCCTGATCTAAGGCATTCCTATTAATCGTCTCTTTCGAGTTATAGGTTTTAGGATCCTGTACATTGTCGTAAGCAAGCTCTTCTGCCCGAGCTGGGGCTTTAGCCCTTTACACATCTCGACTCTCTTAAACCCTATAGATAGATTTAACTTGTTCTATTTGTTCTCTTTATGTTTTATCTTATGCTAACTCAAGTACAAGAGAGGGAATACGGATAAGATCTGATCAGAGGATGGTTTAGGACAGGTTTGAGATAGTACACGCATGAAAGAAAATTAACTCAGTTATGAGTAGGTGTCTCTCTCTCTCTCTCTCTCTCTCTCTCTCTCTCTCTCACACACACACACACACACACACACACACACAAAAAGATTAAAAGCAGACGATTGAGATTATATTATGTATGTAGAATAATGCATGCCGAAATTGCAACTCTTTTTACTAAGAAGTTTCAGGCTTTGAGCTTTACATGTGAAGAAGTTTTGTGCCCTGTGGTATGATGCTTGGCTTTTTAGTCAGTAAAGCTCTAAGTAGACAGACTATTTATTTATTTTATCCCCATATGAAAATTCTAATATGGCCCATGCGTATTGTGCACTATAGTTTTATATTGTATTCAATTCTCGGTTGAAGAACCATTAGACAAGGTGGACTCAGAACCAAAACTACTACTTAGAACCTCCTGTCATAGAATAAGGCAGAAAACAATATCCACATCTACATAACAAATGAAAGCAAAGAAAAGGAGCAATGAGATCCAACCCCAAACAAATGCCTTCCTTCCAACAAAAATTGTTATAAAGCCACCTAAATATTGAACCTCTGGAAATTGAAAGAGATAAACTATAAGAAAGGGAAGAGTCTAGGTAGCAGAAATGATGGAGGAAAAAAAAAATCAACTCTCCCTGCCGACTAATCAAGCCTCCATTGCAAATCTTCCATTACAGCAGGGAAAACCAAGCTCAATTATTAGATAAAGCGGACATAAGAACCAGACCTAACTTCTCAGAATCTCCTGTTCACTGGGTGAGGAAGAAAACAATACCCACATCTACATATAACAAATGAAAAGCGGATGAAATGGAGCAGAGTACCAACCACCAAACCAGAACTGCCTTCCAACAAAACCTGATCGAAAGCTACCCGAAGATCAGACCTCTGGAAATTGGAAGAGCATAACTATAAGCAAGGGAAAGGTCTAGGAAGAACAAAAATTATGAGATTCTAACTTCAAAATTTGTAATCACAATCACTCCAGTTCCATCAGAGATAAGGTTAAAGGGGATCAGTTTCTTTTTCTTTTTATTCTACGTGGTTAATATTCTAGTGTTTCTGCTCCTTTTTGATAATATTCTGGTGTTTCTGGTGTTACTGGGCTCATGATTGGTGTCTAGTTGATAAAGTTCCTGTAAGAAAATAACAGAGCCTTTACATTCTTATGAAGCCTGATATACTTCCCATTTGTTGCATGGAACCGATAACGGGAGGTTGCATTACTGCATATATATGGTATGACTCTATTAATTCTATTTGTTTATTTATGAATGAGAGGTTTATATAATATATTGTTACATTTTGATTGGCAGTCATTTGTATAGCAAGATGAAGATAAATGGTACAACTTGCAAGTTTGCAGAAACAAGAGGATAGATCACGCGCATTATCAGAAAGATTAGTTATCGCTGTCTCAGATCAACTCTTATTAGTGCCTTGCAATGTGGGGTAAGTGATCAAGTACATAAAATATTAGCATTCTATATATTTTCTGCCCAGCCTAACGATCTAACATTCTTATCAAATAGTGGGCATTGGATTCTTACAATCATTCAAGTTGAAAAAAATCATGTGTTTCTAATGGATCCTCTTTCTCATCGTAATAAGGACATGATATGGAAGTCTGTCGTTGACACGTAAGTTTTAGATTATTCAACTAATTAATCAACTCTTTCATTTTATTTGATGTTAATGTTGACTGTCACTAACTTTCCTTTGAAGTGCGCTAAGTATTGTCACTGCAAATAAGCAAAAGAAACTGAAAAAACCAAACTGGGAAGTTATAAAGTTATGTATTCTATTTTCTAGATAAATTGTTAATTACATTAAGCACTTAACATTTTATTTCTGTAATAATTAAAGGGTCCTATGCAACCGGATGATAAGCAATGTGGCTATTATGTGATGCGGTTTATGAGAAATATTATCACAGGATTTGAAAATGCTGCAGCATCAAGTTTTCAATTGTCGTTATTGGTATTAAAAATATATATACTTCAATATTGTATAGTATAGTATTAGTAGCTAATGCTAAATATACTTATGTTATTATTTGTATTTGTAGTTTAAGGATGTCAAAACTTATTCTCAAGCTCAACTCAACGAGGTTCGTGAAGAATGGGCAACCTGTCTGATAAATGATGCATTGATAGGTATATTGTTTAAAGTTTATATATATTTTTTTGCTTGAGACCGTTTAATTATTTTTCATTTAGTTTTTCTTGGATAGTTTTTCATTTGGTTATTCATTTATTAATTTTTTGTTCATGAGTTAATTTATAATATGCATTGTCGGTTCATTGATGCAGCATACATGATGCCATTAGTTTGATTTCTTACGAGTCATGAAGTCTTTATACTTTTTTATATGTCACCAGGTATGTGAACAAAATTGCAGTTGAGCCGCTGAATGCATGGGCGTCTCTCAACTTCGTAGGAACGTTGTTCGGATTTTCTAGGCCTAGTTAGTTAGTTGCAGTTGTTATCTTTATTTTTGGACATACAGCTGATAGAACATGTGTAGAATATTAAATATATCTGGATGATGATTGTATGAATATTTTGGATGATGTATGACATGATTTACGGATGGTTTTAATTATTATTGTTTTACGTCGATTTTAATTGCAAAAAAATTATATATATGAGTCTGTCTATAGCATACGTAACGGTAAAAAAAAATCGACCGTTATCTAACATACCTTTGATAACGGAGAAAAACGATATTTCATAACGGAATAAAACGTTATGTATAAAGATAAAGATAACGGAAAAAAATGAGTAATGTATATGAAAAATACCGTTATCAATGAAGGTAAAGATAACGGATAATTATGAACTTTAATAACAGTAATAAACGTTATGTATACACTTATAGATAATGGATTTTCTAACGTTATTTATTTAAAAAAAACGTTATGTATTTCAACATAGATAACGTAAGAAAAGCGTTATCTATTTAAAATACTCCGTTATGTATTGTCACATAGATAACGGATATCGTTATCTATGAGCGCCACATAGATATCGCCTCTAAAGATATCGGACGATTTCGCACATATATAACGAATAAAATCCGTTATCTATGAGCGTTTTTGGTGTAGTGAATACATTATATTATGTCTTTTCGACAAACATATATTATTTGTTTATATTTCTTAGTTTAATTTTTTGGATATTTATCTCTTAATTAATTAGTTTATTAGGTTAGTAACTTATTATTCATTACTATATTTTTTTTCTATATATTTGTATTTGAAAATGTTACTGTAAATTAAATCAACTTCAATATATAATAGTAATATTGATTGGAGCTACCACATTCATCCAAATGCTTAGATGGCTTTTTCTAGAATTTTTCTTTCTTTTTATCTTTGTTTTATTTCATAAGGTCCAATTTGTTGCAATTTCATTGCCAATTTGAAAAAAATAACACTAATAATATTTTAATTTACGAGCAAGTTGCTTATATATTTATTTTTTATTTCCATATTTCTGTTGAGTTTGTAAGATTAATTTTCAAAAAAAATTAGTATTTTTTCTACAAATGGGTATTTCAATTGAATTATTCTATAACGACATGAATGGATTGCAAGTTAATTGATTCAGTTTGGTTTTAATTTTTATTATCTACAGAATTATACATGAAGTCGTGAATGTAAAACAAACTTATTTCAACAATTATTCTTTATTATCAAAATTAGTCACTTAACATAATAATTACATATTAAAGGCGTTTGACGACTAGCCGCAATACTTGAAATCTAGCATTGTTTTCTAGGTTAATTAGATATTAGTTAATTGGGTAATGATATTCGGACACACTGTGGCCAACCACATGCGTAAAAAAAGGAAAATTAACTGTAGAAAATGGAAATAATCACATTTCCCTCATAGAGTTTATGCTTCTCAATTATGATATATTTTTATTTTCAAAACCTATATTACACCATAGTGTGTCCGAATATCATTATACTAATTATATTTGTAATTACAAAAATTATCTTTTTTTGTCAATTTTTTAGCTTTAGTTAGAATCAATAGAAATACGTTACTATCACATGAGCACTTAATGCTAGATACGCATAGTTATGGCAGCCACAAAAAGCTAAATTAACAATTATTTTAATTATATTTTTTATTTACTTTATTATTAATAATTAATTTTTACATTGCAGTGTTAATTTTTTACGGATTCCAGAGGGCTAAGGTACGGTAGTGAATTTTTTTATTGATATTTAATTATATCCGTTTTGTTATTCTATATTTACATTGAAGTGTTCGTTTTTTAATGAATTTGGGATGTGTGGGTTAAAAGTAATGAAGTTATTTGGTTATTAAGTATCTATTTTAATAAAGTTTTATATTGATTTTTAACTTAATTGCAATCTTTTATTACTTTTATCATTTAATGTTGGTTTTATAGTTTTCAAAATTTTAATGGCTAATTAGCATGTACTATCATCCAATGGGTATGAGGCGGGTTTGAGGCAGTTTGGCTTGCGAAATCAATTTTTGAACGAATTTAAGACAGGTATAAATAATGAAATCTAAACATGTTCAAGTTCGAGAAATGCTTGATAGAACTTAACTCATTGACATTTCTAAATTTGGGATGAGTACATACATAAAAATTGTGATTTGAGTTTGAGACAAGTACGAATTTGATGATTTTATATAAATACTATTGTAATCTTATTTGAATACTTTACGAGATATCCACCGTATAATACAAATGTTAAATTTTTCGTTAGTAAGTATCTAATTTGAAATTTATCCTAATAAAGTTGTATATTGATATGTTTAAATATAATCTTTTATTATTTTTAGTAGGTTTCTTAACGAGTATTATCTTATGAATTTAGAACGGATTAGGTAGTGAAGTCAATTTTTAATCACATTAAAGACAAGTGTGGATAGAGAAAATCTTTCGGGTTTGAAAAGAACTTGATGGGCGATTACCTAACTTATTGACATGCCAAGATTTGGGATGGGTACAAATATAAAATTATGATTTGAGTTTGGAACAAATACAAATTTGGTGATTTTAGATTAAAAAAACGTGTACTATCATTCGAGTAATGTTATTTTATATTATAATTTGATATAATCATGTAACACTCTTCCAATAAATTATCGCAATACTGTCACTTCAATATAAAATAATTTTTAAAATTTATTCTTATATTATATACCATGTAAATGTGACACATGGATGTATCCCATAGAGTTAAACAAGCCGATCAACTCTGTAAGACCAAATTCATTGACACAAACGGGCTCTAACGGAGCAAGGAAGAGCCCTGTTGTCATCAAGATCGTGATCAGCTTCAAGTGCCTATATTGGAGAAGTTTGAGGAGAGCATTATTAATGGAAACAAGAATCATCTTTAACCGAGACGGGCATGACCGTCACACCAACATTTTTAAAGAGGACAGTTTCTCGACAACACACGTGGAGCAAGGGGGTGTGCAAAGCTCTGGGAACAACTTCTCCTTGTTCAAGTCAGGAACTCTCTTGGTGGAGGTAATAAAAGTGAGAATGAAACATCAACGGGCAACGAGATGCATGATCAGAGGCTGAAGATAACGACATGAATTTATTCATGGTAGATTTTGTTATTATATTTGTTTTAATAATATTTTATATTGATATTTGTACTTTAATTGTATTCTTCTATTATTTCTACTAATTAATGTACTTCATTGTATTTGAAATTTTACAAGTTTGGGGTGGGTGCGGATAGTAAAGTCTCTTTATAATCGAGTTTAGAACGGGTAAGAAATTATGATTCGGGTTCGGAATGGTAGAATTTGGTGATTTTAGATCGAAGTTGGGTGAGCACCTGAAAAAAAATTCCATTCTTGATCAATTTAATGTTATACTTTGATAGTTGTGTAACATCTCTTTAAATACAATGTCATTCGATACAAATATAAAATTTATTAAAATCTGTACTGATAAATTATAATATTAAGTGATACCAGTCAATGTAAACTAGTCGTATTAAACAGTTTCATGACAAGCTCAGTGGAACAGAGAAGTTAGAGGGAATACATGATTTTTTTTACGATGTTTATGATTGTGTGTAATAACTAAGAAGATCAATTATTTATAAATACGATGCTATGTGAACATGATCAGTATTTGTAAGTAGTATACTCCATATATTTTATTGATTTTTGCATTTAGAAAGCTTTTATATATATATATATATATATATGGGAAAGCCTAATTTTGCTTAGACCAGACCTCCTGTAATTATTTTTAACTGGGTCTTGGGTGATCTCTTCTTTTTGTAAGAAAAAACTAATTTGAAGTGATTAACATAATATTGATTTTTTTTTCCTTACCTTTTTTTTTTCTTTCTGTAGAGAGATGTGCTTGCTAATGCTACTTGTGTACTTTACAAGAAATCTCAATTTAAAAGAGTAGGTGAAGCTCACACATTTAATCTTTAGCGTGCATTCACTTAGAGTTAAAAGGGGAAAAACGAGGTATCATATAATTTTATAATTTTATATAATGTTTGATTTCATTTTGAGAAAAATTGATCAGGAGTTTTAAAAATCAATCCATTTTCCCTTGCCTAAGGTATAAATTTATACCTAAGAAATGAAGGTTTAATATTATACATCATCTTATCACGCATGTGTTTTAGACATTTCTTCCTTTGTCCATCAATTTCCTTTAAAGTGAACAAAATATAAAAATTATGGTCCCCTAGAGACATAAATATATTATCACTCCTACCAAACAAGATATAAAATTTATAGTCCTCATTATTAAGTATAAATTTAGACCTCATTATATCATCCCTCCATTAAGAAGTATATAAATTTATACTCCAACTAAACAAACACTTTTTTTTTTTTTTTTTTTTTTTTTTTTACTACACATGCTTAGCAATTGGAACAATTAAACAACGCCAAACAGGTTTGTTGCTAAATCGTATGATGATCCACGAACAACTTGACTACAAGACCCATAAGATGATACTCATTTATTTTATGATCCAACCTATATTTTTATTTGCTAAAGTATTTGTAATTTTGATGACGTTTGATTTCAGTATGTCAAGAGACTTAATTTTCCAAGATACAGTCTCTTGTCTCATACCCAAATAAAATTCAAAATCGATACAAATATTCATTCAATATGTCTAAAACTAAATTGCAAATTGAATTTAAATAGGGTAAACTTATGTCTAACGCGCGAATTAAAACATGTCAAACAACAATTGACACGCGTTTTTGTAATTAAATCAGCACCTACTCATTCAATCAAAAATATCAAGATCCAAAACTCAGATACTCTCATTTAAGGATTCTGAAAAAACTTATGTAGTTTAGATGAATTCATCAAATTTTGGTCCTACTAAATCTATTTTATTAAGTACACTCAGCAAATAATTGAAGCGTATAGAAAATTGAACTCCTTAGAATTTTAATCACGACTAAATAAATACTACTCTCTCCGGTTTCAAATATAAGAAGTTTTGGTCATTTTTATTTATGTTTATAAGACGTTTTCAGTTATTAAGAGTGTTCTCTCTCTCTCTCTCTTCCATCAATTTTATTTACTTTTCAACTCATTATTAATGATGTGCTCATTTTTCAATGTCTGTTAAGTTCATTTCATTAACTTCGACAATATATTACTTTGTGACATTATCATGAATTGCAAAAAGGACCAAAAAGACAACAATACAATTGATCAAATATATTTTTTACATTAAAATTTAGAATTAATTAATATTTTTTAATCATAGTGCAAAATGCCAAAACTTCTTATATTTAAAACCGGTGGGAATACTATACATCGATTAGCTTGGCCTAACAAAGTATCGACTTCACAAGAAATTTCTAGGTCTCTCTACAAAAAGTCAAATATATCAATAAGCGCACATGCACAAAATCATTTACGTATGAAGTATCAAATGTCAAAGTATTGATTACGTTATTTGTTAATTCAATCAACTTAATGTTCAGTAAAATTAACCCTAAACCAAATATAGTCACCTAGAGAAACAATATCTATTTAGGTCTAAAAATGCAAGATCCCAAATTCCCTATAAAAAAAGGTAATGATAAACGGACAAGTTATGCTAAAATCGATTAAAAATACTATTATTTAAAACTGCCGATTTTTTTTATTTTCTTGTTTTACTATTGTATCCCTTAATTAAGTTCGAACGAAAAGTTATGCTAAAATCGATTAAAAATATAATTTATAATCAATTAATAAAATTATTTACAAAAAATAAAATGATTGGCGTAAGGAATTGGTTGGACCGGTTTTCAAGAAAAAAAAAATCAGCGGTTTTAAATAATATTAGTTGGATCGATTTTCAAGCTTAAAACTGGTAGTTGTCCGGACAACAGTTGTCCGTTTGTCATTATTGTAAAAAAAAAATACAAGATTCAAATTTTTATCTTAATTTATTTTGTTAAGCAGAATATATTAGTATGAATCACGACTATAACAATTTTCACAGTGACGACTTTGTCATATTGCTCCCTCGGAATTGGAAGATTGAGATATTTGAAAACTATTTTCCATTAACAAAAGATAATATTGTGTCATGCTTGTACTATGAAATAAAAAATACTGTATATAGGATTGAAAAATTAGAAAATATATAGTATGTAGGATCTAAGCCAATCTTTTATTTCGTTTTTGAAGGAAAGATAAACTTCTATCTAATCTATAAGTAGGAACTGTGATACCTACTTTGATTATGATTTCCTACACAAGCAAATTACAAAATCTAATTTTTTATTAGCAAGAAATGTCCAAACCGGGAAAAATTAATTAACAAGCAGCAATGAATTTAATGATTGGATAATTTGTGGGGACTAATGAATAGTTTAGTGTTGAAAGTTTAGCTCTGATTGTCCAATCAGATTAAGCATTTAACAAATCCTGATGGACACACAATCGGAAAATTAGAATTCTAATTAAGGCTTTTAACAAATTTTTTTTCCAGAATTCACTCTCTCTCGAACACACCCATATACACATTTTTTTATAATTGTTTTACAATAAATTTTAAAGTCCGCATGACGGTACTCGACTTGAATCTAAAACCTTGGCTTCAGACATTAATCACTCTGCTACTAGGCTAACACATGTCCGCACACACATTTTATATGAAGTTTGACAGGCACTTCATGTTTTAAATATTAATATAAAAAAAAATCTAATCGCATGTGATTTTAGTTTGTAATTGCACATGCATGTTTCAGCATTGTGATTTCAGTTTGTACTCAGTAAGGTTCATGGTTCAAACCCCGCACTCCTCTTTTCCCAATTAAAAAAATGCATTTCCATAGAAATTGAAATAACAATTAAATCAAACATAGTTTAAAAGATCAACATTTATATGTATACACATCTAGAATGCTTCCCTTTGTATTTTGTTTTTGGGTTGAGGAATAGAAATTATAGAATGTTACTACTCCTCTCTAGTGAACAGTTGTAGAATTTTTAAAAAATACACGTAACTATAATAACATGATTGAGATTAGAGATATGTTACGATTTTATAAGTAGAGAATTATTTCGTTTGCAACTCTTTAATAATTCATTTTTACATGTCAATTTAAGCTTTAAGCTGGTGGCCCCATTTGAACAATTAAATGGTGTCTTATCAAGATAAGCTAACAATATTTTGTTTCCCACTTTCCCTAAAAACTTTAAATGAAATATGTTCTCCTTAAAACTTATTTAGCCATTTATTTTAGTTTGTTCTCCTTGGAATAAAATTAGTTCTATTGTTACTTATAATTGTACCATTATTTTCTTTTAATCGATCTCTAGTCATGGACAAGAGCTGAGAGGCCTACCAAATCGAACAAGAAAAAGAATCAAATTTTCGAAATTACTCCGAATTTGACATTTTTAAAGGTAACTAAGAATTTTTTCTGCATCGAAGGCTGATCGGCCTTTTTCTGTCGTTGGACTTATTTTGAGAATAAGCTAGCTAAATACAATATTATTTATATCAATACATAGTTTAGTGATTTTTTTAAAGACATGTCCACGTACTATTAGTGAAGTCATGAATAATTGTTCAAGTTTAAATCATGAATATTTGATATTGTTACTAACCTTCATTTACTATTCCATATATATAGTTTCAATATAAATCAACTGAAACTGATAATATTTTTGTGCGAGCTCTTTGCGATTATGAATTAGCACAAACATAATTGGCATCCGATATTCATGGCACACACCAAAAGTGACAATCGTGTGAAAATTATTGGAGTCGTGTTTATAAAGTCAAGATATGCAAAATCAGAATTGGCTAGAGATGAAAAATATGTTATATTAGCACAGAATTGATTAGCGTATCAAAATAGATAAAAAAGAAATAGACTGTAAATTTGGAATTTTTTTTTTAGCACGATTGGTTTGAACTCAAAATAGCCCGAGCATGATAGTGCTAACTTGATCAAAAATTGAGTGATCGGATTTTTTTTTCGGTTGAAGTAATTGTGTTATTATTATCACACGCAATCCATATCAAAGTACAAACTGTGTGAGTAAATTAAAACAAGTAAATTAGTGATCTTCGATTTATGAAATGCAACAATATTTTCAACTGAAATTAGCAAAACATCAGTATTAAAGTTACAATTAAGTAAATTAAAAAGCAAAAAATCTGGAATGTGGCAACCAATGAGATAATAATTCATTGTCGTTTAGCCATAAGTATCTTTTTTAATCTTTCAATTGGTTTCTCTCTCTAACATTAAAATTAACAACAAAAGTGATAAATCAAATATTCTAACTCACTGGTTTAGTCTAAAATGCAGACGACTGATCTACTGCAGGCCTTCGTTAAATAAGCGAGAAAAAACATATGTACTGTACTTATATATATATGAAGACATGGAATTTTCTATATTACTATAACTTAATTATTATTTATATGAACATATTATTGTGTATTAATGTATCATGTATATATGTATATGATGAATGCATAAATATTTTAAAATATCTAGGAAGGAAACTGAGTGTATAACCGACAAGGAAAAGTGGGATTTTATGCTCTCACTTTCTCCTTAATTAATTAACTCAGGTTAATTACTTTGAGCTGTTTACCTAGCTAGGATCACTAGATTAAAACCTATTCTCTTATTTTCAAATTGCAACTTGATAGCGATTGCCTTCCAATTAATTAATTATTTTACTCCGAAATACGCACACAAATACATACATATTTAATGTATAAATATTTAATTTGAAATTCTGAAAGAGAACCACACACCGAAAATAATATACCTTATATGCATATATTTACACATATAATTTAAACAGGGCTTGCTAATTATCATTCGAACTTTGATCATTTTTAGTTTGTATATGGAGTTAAAAACACGAAATCAATATAACACAAATTTTAAATTTTTTATGATCTTTACACGATTGTAAGTATTTGACAAAATTAATTAATGCTGATCATGGTTGTACTGTATTAATATAGTGATGACAGCAGCATCAATTTGACTAAACATGAAAATCGTGTGAAAATTACAAAATTGTGGAATTTATGTTAGTGATATCGTGTTTTAAAGTTTATGTGAAAATTAAATTATGTAAAGTTTGTGAATTAAACAAAACGTATACTACTACTGTACATAGTTTTTAAAGTATGTGCAGTGGTTTCAATAAGACGTAAGCCTGTCCCTGTATCGCATATTTCCAAAAAAATGAAACACAATATCCAACAAAAGTAATCCGACTATAACATAAAATCCAATTAATGAATAAAATAATAAAGGAAGAAAAATAGTCTTGTCAATGAAGAAAAAGAGGGAGAGCGATAAAGCACTTTGATTGGTCCATCCCTTGTCTCCTCAATAGCATCATGATTAAATCACCCACTTAAATTAAACCAAATTCACAAACCATAATTATTCTATTCAATTTAATCCCCCTCAACTCTTCGATCCTACACCAAATTCATTCCTGAAAACAAAATCCCACAAAAATTCAATAATAAAAAAAATGATGTCCAATATCAATCCAAGTGGAGAAGGATCATCAGCTCCAGCAGACCGCCACCAGCCACCGCCGGCGCCGCCTCAGCTCAGCCGGTACGAGTCGCAGAAGCGGCGCGACTGGAACACGTTCGGGCAGTATCTGAGGAACCAGCGGCCGGCGGTGGCGCTGCCGCAGTGCAACTACACACACGTGCTAGATTTCATGAGGTACCTCGATCAGTTCGGGAAGACTAAGGTGCACGTGCAAGGGTGTATGTTCTTCGGGCAGCCCGAGCCCGTGGGGCCCTGCACCTGCCCGTTGAGGCAGGCGTGGGGCAGTCTGGATGCCCTCGTGGGCCGTCTAAGGGCGGCCTACGAGGAACACGGCGGCCTGCCCCAGACCAACCCTTTCGCCAATGGCGCCATAAGGGTTTACCTGAGGGAGGTGAGGGATTCGCAGGCGAGCGCGAGGGGGATTCCGTACAAGAAGAAGAAGAAGAAGAGGAAGAAGAATAATAATGAAGCCATCGCCTCAAATTTTCATCAGATGCAATCTTCTGGAATTTGAGGAGTGATATATATGGATGGTAAAATTTTCATATATTTATCTATATATAGTAATATATTCTATGGCTTGATTTCATCATTTACTGTTGAACTTCTCTCAACTTCAACTTCAATCTCATTTTGATGTTTAACTATGGAACTTTTTTTTTTTTTTTTTAATTTTTCTAATTATTTAGGCACTATTCTTGTAATCCAAAGATTTTGTATCATGAATACTATATATTATATTTATGTAAGAATTAACTTGGTTGTTGAGAAAACGAAATCTTTCTTCTGCTTGTCAATAACCCTAATTCCAAAAACCCTAATTTGCATACTTTTGTCCAAAGTTGGAGAAGAATTTAGAACGGAAAATATGAACATATGTTTGTGTGAAAATCATACACCGACTCCATAATATCTCAAGGAGAATGAGAACAAGAATGTTAGAGAATTAAAAAAAAAAAAAAAACAAGGCGATTTTTATGTGTTTTTAAAATATTAAAATCATTTTATATGATTTTTTTTTAGATTTTAATATATATGTTTCAAGGAATTCATATTTCTTATGTCAACTTTTGTCCAATCTTTTGTCTTTTGGGATTCGGCACGATCTTGTGCTCGCCATTTAAGCATGATCTCATGAAAAATTAATTCATCATCAATTATGCGCACACATATACATATGTAGCATAAATATCTCAAGGAATTTTAATATTTTATTTAAATAGAGATGATACATCATTCATCAGTATATATTCTACAAACACATACTACTATTTATATATTTTTATAGGGTTGGAAGTTTGTTAACGACAGTAATTTGACCTATCTTTTCGGGTTGAATTTTAAGGACAATAAGATTTAAATTGTGCGTCCTTAGGATAAATTTCAGCCTGATCGGCCTCAATTGCACATGATAGGCACACACATTTATCGTTGTGAAAACTCAAAGCTTTACTTCGCACATCTTGATTGTCAGTGACGATTTCAATCTTAGGATTTTTAATTGGGGGGTGGGGTGGATTATTGTTTCTGATGTATAACGCTATGACAATATGAGATTGGAAAGTGATGTGGCGTTTCACCTAAGTGATCGGGATGCACCCAGACAATCACATGCGATTTAGCCCGATCGGGCCGAAACTTGTCATTCAAACGCACAATTTAAATCTTATTATCCTTAAAATTTGGTCCGAAAAAGATATTGTCCTTAATGTTCGGCCCGGAAAGATATTGTCCTTAATTCCTACTGAGATTAAGTTACTATCCTTAATAAACTTCTAGCTCTATTTTTATATATACTCATGTTTGTGTTTTTCTCGATTCATAAACTTGATGAGTCGTCTGAACTTTTTGTTTCTGTAGATCTAGGAGTTCACCTTCAGTGCGTGTGGATTGTTTGCATTTTCATTTTCAGCTGAGATTATATTTCTAAAGATATGTCTTTTTCTTTCACTTAATAAAACTAAAATTAATCGTCCATCTTGTCTCATCTCTAAAAGATCAGTTTATGGATTAAATCAATACCTAAAAATATTAAACAGTCTTAGTCGTTGAAAAAGTCGTTCATGGTTAATGCAACTATAAATAATAACTTCTTCTTCTACACTTCAATTCCTAAAAAAAGTTCAACTTAATTACATACATACATAAATATATATATATAATATCGATTACACTCATCATAAACTACTTAAATAAAAGTTTAAATGTGACCCTTAAGCATACATTATCAAATAAAATATATAAAATGAGACGTGATATTTGATGATTTAGCCCTTGGGGACTACCATATATAATTAAGGTTGGATGTCGTACAGGATTATATTTTCCCTCATTATTAATTCTAGGTTTGATTAACCATTTATATTTATAAACAAATTAATAATAAAAAATAGTAGTATTATCGCGCGTTTTGTAATAAAGACTTATCATGATTATTCCTAAAAAGTTATTGTTGCTAAGATTTTAGCATATATAGCAGACATTATATAAAAGATTCTTAATTTGTGTCCTATCAGTTAGTAAAATATTTTACTTTTGAAGATGCACAATCATTTTTAAAAGATATACGTGGGGTCTGGTTGCATCAATAAACCATTCCTAATACAAAAAGATAATCATGGTCTGAGGTTTCATGTTCAAATATTAAAGTGCACTCAACTTAATACTATATACTACTACTATAATTTATGTGGTTTTTCTAAAAAATCGAATAGGATTCTGAGTTATAATAATTAAATTGGGCACAAGTTGATTATAATAATTACTTATGTCAAGAAAGAGTCCTCCAACATATTTCCAACAAATTACTAATATTCATATATATCAATATTTTAATCCCTTCAGTTTTTGTTGTAAGCATAGTTTAATCGATCTCAACAAAATTGATTATCTTTCTCATCAGTTACATAGCTTGACACCATTAATTGCTAAGGATTATTGCAACTTTAGAGATTTTGTTTTTTTTTTTTTTTTTTTTTCCGTAGGTTTCCTTCCTTGTAAGTGTCACGACTCATGCACACACCAAACAAGTAAATAAATTTCTCATTAACCCTAATTATTGCATATGTCGAAAATTTAAAATGTAAAGGATTTGCATCGACGATAATGATAAGTGTGAAATTTGACATCATCGTATTTTAAAATTCTGAAACGTGACACTTATTTGGGGATAAGATATAGTCCAAAGTGAAACACTTATTAGAGGAAGAAGAAAATTAGGGAATGCCATAAACATTAATTAAATATGCACCAACCTAGCCAAGCATTTTATTAGTTTTGTCTGATGAGATTGTTAATATTTTGTCAGGCCGTTGTTTTATACTTTAATCAATCTCAAGAGAAATATACAAATGTTTAAATACGTACATATAAATAATTGGTTATTAGAAAGAGGAAAATGTAAGAAAACAGGTTTTAATAGTATAAGCAAAAGAACATTTTCTTCTTCCTTTTTCTTTCTCTTTTGACGCAAGAGCAAAAGAATATTTTCGTCCTAGCTTGTAGAGAAGAAATGAAATCATTCGTACCTTCTTTAGAATCACAAAGTTATATATTATCGAATAAAGCACTATGCCGTCATATAGGTGGTACATCTACATCACACAAATGAGACCACTACACGACACATAGGAAGAACCACTACACCACCACATGCAAGGTGAAAATATACTACCGCACGCAGACATGATTGAACCTAAAACCTCTTGTTAAGGAGAGACTTGTAGTGTTTCAGCTAGCCACTTGAGCTAGGTCTCATCGCAAATCATTCATAGTTAAGAACCCCAATATGTTACTTCCCTCAGATTAAAAAAATAAATTAAAATTATTGGCATCAAGCATCGATTTTTGTTAAACTAAAAAACCCCATTTCAGATAGGAAATTAAGAAATAAAGCATAATGGCGACCCCATATATGAGAATTGATTTTTCACATTCTTTCAAACCTTTCAAGCATCAATGATATATGTTTTTAATAATTAGTCTCCATTTTAGTATAGCCCCCCCCCCCCCCCCCCCCCCCCCCCCCCCCCCCTCTCTCAACACACACAGACACACCACACATTATAGCTGGAGAATATTGTTGTAATTCCATTTCTATGTCTTATCTCTCATGCCCATACCTCATCATTGTTATAACTTATAAGGTGAAACTTTATGGAACTCACTCCTTTTGTCTTATTCTTGAATATGCCTACTTTAAACTATCTTAAAATTCCTTACCTTATTTGTTTTAAAAATAAAATAAAATTCCTGCATCATCAGTCATGTCACATATATTATTTGCTATATACATAAGACAAATACAATACCTAAATAAAATGAAAGATGAAATTTAAAAATGAAATAAAACCTCTTATCATTCCAAATTGCACCACAAATATCTACTTAAGAGATCTTGAGTTAAATCTCGCCTGCATAATCCCACCTTATTTGATAGTGTGATCTGTAATGATCACGCATGTATGTGGTATAGTGATCCAACATATATGTGGTGCAATGATTTATTTGATAGTATAAATATATACATCATGTAATTCGCCCTAAAAGAAAAGACAACTTCACAAAATAAAAATGTTGTAATAAAATAAACAACATCACAAAATGAAAATATTGTAATATTGTTATTAGTAGGTATATATATATAGTATAAAAATACCTCTAGCAGAAATTTAAATATATATATTTAATAAATATTCTTAATTAGTTTTGACTAATGACTAGTATAAGTAGTTCGTTGTATATAATAGAAAAATACATAATACATAGCAAGCACATTCTCAGTTTTATTTTAAGAAGTATAATGTTAAGTATTGCCACTAATTAATAGTAAAACATCGTATAAATCTTCAATAACATGTTAAAAATCTAATCTTTTCACAATAACATAGTTAAGTTTCTTCTAAAATATTTCACAATGACTTTCGAGCATTTTAAAGTATATAATAAAACAATTTTGAGCTCATATAATATTTGCGGTCCGTACGATTTATTAATTTGTGGTTCATTATTTGATTTGTTTATACTGTTAAATACTCCATCCAAATCCACCAAATGTGTATTCACAATTTTCTTTTCTTAGCCGTCGACGAAAAATGTACCATCACTTTTTTCTTTAGGACAATACCTCACACACAGTCATTATTTTAAATTTCACAACGATTAACTACGGTATGTCCCTTCCTCCACTAAAAACTACTCCATCCAGATTGTAAAGTCTCGCTATCCTTTTATAAATGTCCCAATAGCAAAATCTTAGTCGAAATACAAAAAGAATTAGTGTGTAACAAGGAGATTAATTAAATGAATTTTGAGCCACTATGAATTGGGAATTAAAGGGAAATGGTTGTAGTTGTTGATTAAGACTGTTACTTTTAATTAAAAATACTCATTAATAAAGTGGAACAATCTTACTTTATACTATAAACTCATTTTTTTAATATCCGTGCCAAAAAAGTGAGACCATGTCACTCACTATCAGTGTGTACATATTTGGTGGACGAAGAGAGTATTATATTTTTTGACAAAATTTACCTACTAAAAAACCCTCATGGTGGGGAGCATATAATGTGTAATGATTTCTGAGTAAAGATAAAATCTAAAAGGATAGAAGCTACACGCAATGAAAAAAGGACATGGAAAAATTCTATTTGAATCGAAAACCCCAAATTCATGGCGTTACATGCAATAATAAAAGAAAAGGGAGGATGTAAATAAATCATAACCTGTTGTTACAGATTTATTTGTAATTTTCCATATGCACGTATATACAATATGACATTATTCCTCAACCAAGGAAGAAAATAAATTTAAAGAAAACCCATAAATTTTTTCATAATCCACTAATGCCATATTCCTCAACCAAGGAAGAAAATCCAGAGTCCCAACTAGCTCTCTATTACATCTTTTAGCAAAATCAGCTAAATTATGAGCAACAGTATTGGCCGATCCAAATATACGAACAATGCTCAATTCAAGTTGACTCGATTTACTTTATCATTTGAGAAGAAGCTTATCTTTAAAACTTCGTATGCATTCAACTCATGTATCCAAGTGATGGGCTTGAGCCAAGACTTATATTCCAACTAGAACCACTCCATCTGTTTCAATTCAATATAAAGATCGATGTTGTTACTAAGTAAAGGATCTCCATCCCTAACAGAAACAATCCATAGACTGAACTACTTCTTCTACTTAAGTTTCAATTCAATAAAACTTCTTAAACCTCAACTCGTCAAGAAAATCCATATATGTACTAAACTTTAAGAGGATCCAAATCCAACAAATAGTTATGCACAAAAGAAGTTGAAATAAATAGATTAGAGTCGGATCATAATGTCCAAATGCATATGGTTCTGAAGGCATTTCACACTACTGGTAACTTCAATACAATGATGATTATTCCCTAGATTAAGCTGCAAAAACCGGAATACTTAGCTCATACCTGGAACGAACAGTCGATTTTGTACAACAAAATTCCATCTTCTGCCACAAAATTGAACTCTCAAGCTACCATATTGGGTTCCCCAACTGCATGATTTTTTAATGTGGAATCTAAATTGATGCTTCTTGCAACCTCGAAGAAATGAGCCACTGCTTCCTCTGGAGTACCAACAAGAACTCCATGACCCAAGTTCAGAATGTGCCCCTTCATCCCTGCACTACTTACGACCCTAACAAGCCAAAACAGTCTTATCAACTTCAGCAAACAATGAGCAGAGCTTGCAGAAGCAGATCGTACACTTGATAGAACACTAAAATGTAGTTTCAAGACTTTGGTCATGAATGATGATTAGAATAATAATTGAACAGTAGACGGTACACGAAAGAAACTGTTTCCTAACAGATTGATAACCTTAATAGTAGCCACAATGGCCATTTTGACTTACTACAGGTCTTTGTGTATAAATCACAAAAGCGTGAGCAACTGGCTCGTTGAATGGGTTTAGGCTGGTCATATTTTACAGCTCTTAATAGGAAATCCATAATCAGTTGAGTTTATTGACAAACCTTTGGATTTCACTGGTTACGGCAGGAAGAGGAGAAAATAGACATGCAGGATCCACATTTCCTTGTATACCGATGTCATTTCCCAACCGTTTCCTCCCATCAGCCATATCCACTGTCCAGTCAAGCCCAATCACATCAACACCAGTTCCTTTCATCCGTTCTAGAAGTCCACCGTTTCCATTGATATAGAGCACAAGTGGGGTTTGAGGGCATTTCTGCTTGACTGTTCTTACTATCTACATTCAGAATATTTAAGTGTTTAGAAAGACAATAAAATACCAAGAAAAGCTTCAAAGATATGCACCATGGCTAGAGTCAGACTTCGTAGACCAAAACCCACCAAAACCATGAAACAGAAACAGTTATAGTGACCAAATAAAATATCCAAGCTGTAATAAACATTAAACACAAAATATAATACTCAGTTTGCCGTGACAGTTTCTCAGATGCTTAACGGAATAGATCAATTCTTACGTTTGGCTGCAATAACTGCACGTAAATTTCGTTAAAAAATTTCATGTAAAATAATAAACCAAAAGGCAAAATGTAAGTCACCTCATCAATATAAGGCTTAGACCACAGTTCCCACATATGAGGTGGCAATTGGCCACCCCATGAATCGAATATTTGTATGCAATGAGCTCCAGACTCCACTTGGTAGACGATGTAATCAGCTATTGCCTTTGTTAGATGAGACAGGAGAGTCCTTAGCAACATCGGTGCTGTATGGCACATGCTCTTTATTGTTGTGTAAGTCCGAGTCGTCCCACCTTCAACTATATATGTAGCAATTGTCCAGGGCGCTCCAACAAAACCCAAAACGGCAGCATGTTCCCCTACCTAAACGAAAAGTATTAGAAATCATTCATCAATATGTTTATAGATAGATTCCTAGAAAAAACATGACCTCCATTAAACGATTTCACTGTTAGTTATCCATGGGTAGCACCATACCAACCTCTTTCTGTAATATCTTAAGAGAGTCTCCAACAAATTGCAGTTTATCCAAATCGATAGGGTGCAATGCTTTTAAGTCCTCTTCGGAACGAATGGGAGAATGTATCACAGGACCTCTCACATCTTCTATGTCAAAAGGAACACCAAATGCAGGTAGTGGAGTAAGTATATCAGAGAAAATAATAACTCCATCAGGACGGAAAGCTTCCCAAGGCTGCAAAGAAATTTGCACAATGAGATCAGTCGTCTCTGATCTCTCTCTGAAGGACGGATATTTCTCTGCAAGCTTTCTATAAACAGCCATATACCTTCCTGCTTGACGCATCATCCATGCAGGAGGTCGGTTTACTGGCTCCCCTCTTGCAGCCCTGACCAACAAAGGATCTGCTTCCATTTGAGAACATTAAAAGTAAATGAATAGGTTCAGATAATCTAATCTACCAAATGTAGTAACACCAGAACTCTCCAACTTAATAGGTTGTGCGACTTCAGACATGAAATTCCTAAGGGACATATTTACAACTCAATGATAGAAGTTCCTTTTTCGTCTACTCTAAGCTCGTAGAAAATCCTAGATAGTTAAATTTGCAGCAGCTTGGAAGTTCAATTTATAGGCCTAATCAGACAAAAGGACCGATGAATTTAGATTTCTGATTGGTCTAGATGACTACATTATGCTTCCATTAATGGTAAATACCAAAAAGCCAGAGATTTGTTATATAATAATACGGTAAAAAAGAATAAAAAATCACCAATATAATGCAAACTGCATTTACAGCAAAAATTATCTCAGTCTCAAATTACGGACGAGAGAAACAAATTTCACGCACAACACACACACAGAGAGTGCGCAATTTGGAGAGAAAGATACCAGATGAAGAAGCAGAAGCGCGAGCGGAGATGAACTTGCGAGATTGCTTCTGAGATGAAGCAGCTCCATTGAAACTGCTGCTGGTTACAAAATTTATGGGCGTAAACAAGCTCGAATTTCTCCAACCCACGCCGCAGCAGGAACTGCGCACATACACAATTAGAGAATTGAACAAATTGGCGCAACTATACATACAAAACGATCAAGGAAAATACTGAAAGTGAGGAATTGCGTGAATAAAAAGGTGATTTCTTCGAGAGAAATTGAAAGAGCTAAACTTGCCCGCTAATGGTGGAGAATCTCATTGAGATCTCTTTCTGTGTGTCAGTCAGTTGTTGATAATGGCTGGATTTCTCCCCCGCCCCCTTATCGCCTCAAAGACAAAGTGCGATGTGCAAAAACAAGTTTATCAGTTTTTTTGGGTTTATTGCATTTTGGTACATGGATTTTCTGAATTACCTCAATCACTACAATGTAGTTTTCTTAATTTTGAACACAACTCTGTTTTCCTATATAAACTCAATCTGCTTATTTTCATAACTAATTATGTATTTTTATATATCTAAAATATATACTATTAAATAAAAATCTAAAAACATATTTTTGATGTATCGTATCTTTTTTTTGAAAATCGGAATATTTACATTCTCGTATCGTATTATATGCATATTTCGTATTTGTCTTCGTGCTTCATAGCCTGGAGAAGGAGGAGCTGTAGAAATTAAACGGCATAAAGACGTCATCTTTTTGCCAAACTCTATTATTTTTATTTTTATTTTTTTCAGCACAAGTATTGGAGGTTAATTTCCTAAAAGGTTACTAAACTCTATTACTAATATGTTCATATCAAATTGATTACTAAATTTTAATTTTTTTCAAAAGTGTTACTTAACTTATTTTGTACACATTCGTCCTGATTGTAAGGTCTCATTCTCATTTTTCTTTCATGGATGTCCTAATAGCAAGGTCTCGATCCAAATAAGGAAAATAGACAAACGGAGTAATTAGTACTCCATCCGTTCTACTAGAATTATTTGATTTTTTTTAGCATCACGTCCATAAAAGAAATAAAAGTAGAAAGTGTCTTGAGTAGATGATTTAATTGATTTAACAATAATAGTGTTAAATAGCGATTAAAGTGGAGTATCATGTAGCAATCACACTTGTACCATCATTTCATAAATCAAATATGCAAAATAATGAGATGTGTACAAGCAGAAGCAGGGGACAACGCATAGAGAGAGCGAGAGAGGCTGAACTGGGAAACGCGCATAGAGAGATATATTATGCAGTGGGTGGGTAAGATTTTAAGGTGGGCATGTTTAACAAATTAATTGAATTATAGTTTTTCTTTAATTATTTCTAAAAGGAATGCAATTATACAAGACAAGAGTAAGAGCATTCGTAGCAGATTTCTTAAACCTTTTCTTAAATTATTGGGCAATTTTCAATTAAATAGTCAAACTATTTAACTTTTCACAATTATATTCCAAACTATTTGAAATGTCAATTAAATGGCCAAATTATTAGATTTTTCACAATTATAATCTAACCTCAATTTTCCGGCTAAGAAAACTGACGTGGCACGCCGGCTTAGGTCGATTTTTTTTTTTTCAAAATGAGATGGCAGTTTTGATGCCAAAACTTAAAAAAAATTAATGAAAACTGAAAATCAAAATATGAATATCCCTCAACCATTCATTATCTCCTTCGCCGCTATTGTAGCTACCACCGCTCAATCGGCAAATTCCGCAACGCCAGTCTCAACGCCTTTAGAGCTCAAGATGATATCGGCCGTCGAGTGCATTTTTTACTCAACAAATTGTTTTTGATTTTTTGATTCATTTTCTCTTTTTCAATGTTGAATAGTGGAGACAATTTCGTTGGTTGCAATTTACAAATGCTTAAATTTAATTGGTGTTGTTTGGTGAATGTTTCCGTATTATAGAGTGAATTGCGTTACACATTTTATATGTTAATAGATTGTGTTTGTTGTGTCTGGTAAAGAATTGAATTGGGAAACTTAGAAATTTTAATACTTGAATGTTGGTGGAAATGTTGCTGTCGAAGGCGGAAGTCCAGAGACCCAAATCTGGGTTTGGCGAGTTAGAGAGAGAGAGAGATAGAAAGAGAGAGTTTTTTTTTCGGGGGGGGTGGGGGGTGGGGTTGGCAAAACGTTGGATAGAAACGGCGATGACTTTGGTGGTAGACAGAACGACGGCGAGAGAGGGAGAATTGTTGCATAGAGAGAGATAATGATTTCATTTTTCTTAGTACCATGTATTTGTTTAATCTATTTGAAAATTAGGATTTAAATGTGGAAAATCCACGTCACCTCAGTATATTTTTTACAAGTATACAAGCTTTTCCGGCATGCCAAATCATTTTTTTAGCCGGAAAATTGAAGCTAGAATATAATTGTGAAACATTTGATAGTTTGGCCATTAAAATGACATTTCAAATAGTTTGGAATATAATTGTTAAAAGTTAAATAGTTTGGCTATTTAAATGTAAATTACCCTAAATTATTTGTAGTCCCTATTTCTTATTTTTCATTAATTATCCTATAAAAATTGTGGGCCCTATTAAATTTGTGAGATAAGAGAGATTTAGAGAAGTGTAAATTTGACGAGAAATATAAGGGGGTGTAAAAGTATTTGTGGGCCCAACTTAATATAAGAGATCTGTCGGATGCATATTACAATAATATCTATTATTTTAGCCTAAATTTAAAGTTAGGATTGATTTTGAGATACGTACTTTGAGTGCTCTAATAGAGTGATAATAATAGAGCGGTGGGAGTATGTAAAAATAATAAGGGGCTAATTAAATGGTTTGGAGCACTAATTTTAATTCAAATACTCATTACTAAAGTAGAAAGAACTTACTTTTTAATAACTTTATCAAAATAAGTACGATCATACAATTATGACAAAGAGAGTACTATCCTTTAAGGTTTTCATGCAAATCTTTTAGTTAATTTTATTCTATGTGGCAACCAAAAGTAAGCTTCCCTATTTCACTTGACTCGTTAAAAAAAAAAATGGAGAACAACCCTAACATAATGAAGAATCAGATCGGCGTTGTTCAAAATGATAGGGTTCGACATAGACTTATGAAGAAGGTTCGAGATAGAGTTCCGGAGAAGGTGTGCAATTACCAATTGGCAACCCTAACCCTTGTTCTAAAGTTGGCTATTAATAATTTATGGCTTCATCGACATAATCGTATGGGAGGGAGAGTGGGAGAGAGAGTTAGACTAGTTTTCAATTGTTTATGAGAGAGAGAGAGAGAGGTGTCGGCGGTGAGAGCAACACTCGGCGAGAACAATAATACCACATGCGTTGCTTCCCTAGTACTCCATCATTAGTGGATGCTGGTCTAGACAATTTCTATCGTTTAATTAAGGTTTTTTAATTGATTAGGGAGTGACATGGCAAACGCTTTTAATTGTAAATCAATCAATTTAAATGGGAAAGTCGATGTGGTATTAGCTCTGTATATGATTGATACTTTTGTCATTTTAATGCGTTCATGATATGATTATCATTTCCATTTATAATAATAAAATTCACACAATACATTATATTGAATTATATATTTTCCACTACTCCACTCACATTTATAATGAGACTCCGGACTCTAATTTTACTCACAATAATACTCACTACAATACACTACTACTCACTAATTTATTAAAACTCGTATCGTCCATAATGTGACACCCATATTGTGGACGGAAGGAGTTGACATATAGGATAAAACTAATGTAAAAATTAGATTAAAATCTTGAATGATACTGTCTTTTATTCAAAATATAATTCATTTTAGAGTTGTGTACACAAATTAAGAAATAAAGGTTAAATTGTGCTCTAATGACCTCTTTGGTTTGTGCAACTATTTGGGATACCTCATGATAAGCATGATTTTTCTACACTGTTTAAGGTTCATTTGATGTTATTTTTTGGTGGAAATCATGTTAGAAATAAGCATTTGGTTTAACTTTGCTTGTTTTATGAGATGTTACACTTGTTTGCAAATTTTGACCAAAATGCAGGAAAATGAAGATGAAATTAGAGTGAAAAGATCATGAGACATTAAAGGGGAGTTCACCATAGGGAAAAATGGAGAGTTCGTACGAGGAAGAACGAGGCAAAACAAAAACGTCGCGCGCAGCAGCAGTCACCCGCGCCACACCGCGCGACCGGAACACTGCTGAGGAGCGGTTTTTCAAGCACTCGACCGCTCCATCTCGCATGTCTGGGTCCCGACCTTCCTTAGCCGCGTTTTTTGCACGTCTTGGACCAAAATTGATCATCTACCCTCAACTTATGTCATTTATTTCACTTTAGTTATTTGCCTATATACAAGGGATCTTCACTCATTTATAATCATCTTTCATTCCTCATTTCAATTACAATTCCCAACTATCCTCTTCTAGGGTTATGCTATTAGATTTCAATTGAAACTTGTTTTAGATGTTTTTTAAGATTTAATTAAAGATCTACTTTTGGGTTAATAGTAGTATCAACTTTTATGGCTTTATTTCTTTCTTCCTTTGCTATTTCTTCTTCTATGTCTTAGCTAATTTCTCTACTTGAATTTGGGGATTTGTGGAGACTGAATGATGTGATGATTTTGATTCTCTAATTCTAATTACCTTCTCCTTCTTGGTTGTGGTTTTGGCTCTTAATTTTATGTGGGAATTATTGATCATCTTTCTTGCATGCCAAATATTTATGAAAAGTCTTAATCGGTTTTTATGAGCATGGACATCAAAATTGCACAACATGCATGGTTTTAAGACTTAGTAGGTGATAAATTCATGTGTGAGAGTCTTAATCTTCATGTGCTTTTGGGAGTTGATCTTTCATCTTGAGTCTTAATCGATAAAGTCGTTGGATTAATCTACTTTTGCTAGTTTTCGAAAGAGGTTTAGTAATTATTGTGTAATTACTCCTCAAGATTGAGATTAAATGTAATTATGTGAATTAGGAGATTAATTTCATTATCATCTCGAGTCGAAACAATTCCCTAGATTCAACGTTGGTCTATTATCATTCTATTTGATCATTTATTGCTTTATTTCAATTTTCTTGACCTTTAATTGTTAACTAGTGTTCCCCCGTTGGTTAACTAGATCCAACGTTGGTTAACTAGATCCTCAACGTTGGTTTTTTTTTTTTTCATATGTGAACTCTAGAAACATAGATCGACTACGGTAAATTCAAATATCTGAAGAAAGTGTGAAGATGTTATACAAACATCAGACAACATACCGCAAGAGATTAAGATCTAGATTCTTTGTTACATCGTGTTTTCTACTTCATTTTTCCTCATGTGTACTTTTATTTTAGTAAATATCGACGATATGGATATCCATAAATATAAATGTTTGTTTATATAGATCTGATATCATGCTGCACGTATTTTACAGAGTTATAAATATCTTAAAATTCTTCATTTTTTCGATACTAATTTACGAATTTCGTTTCTTTAAGCTACAGTACATCGAATTTCGTTTATTTAAGCTACAGAACCACATCTTTTCTATCTTTAAATCGTTTTCCTGATTTACAGGAACTTTTCGATTTTTTTTAAATGTCGTACTTATTAGCAAATTTTGATCATCATCAGCGTATCAGGGACAATCAGCGACTTTAAAGATAAGTCATCCTTATTATCTTTGTTTCAATCTATATAATTATTGAAATGTATAACTGCTAATATGAGTTTTCTAGCAGGGAATTTATCTCATTTTTAATTTCAGATGAACACAACAAAAGGCAAACAAATAAATCAAGTCATACAATTGATTTAATGAGGTAAAAGTTACTCCTTCATTTGAAACATATGCTTTTTGATCTAAAATTTCTATACATTTATATATTTCTTTCTAATGCAGATTAACAGTACTTAGAAAATATAGAGATGCGAGGGACTGAGGAGCTGCGAAATACAAAAGAGGTACTCCTCAAAACTCTACATGTTTCTCCATAGCAAATGGCACATGCTTGGTTTGTCACCAAGGTAAGTTGACGATGTTCTGCAAAAATCAAGATATAGATTTGATTTAAATATTTATCAAAAGCATAACAGGATTTAGCACTGCAAATCTGTATTAAAAAGAGATAAGCATTTTCTTTTTCTTGACTGGATTTTTTCTTCGCAATAGTGTGAATTTAATTTTCATTATGTTGATAACAAAATAAGTTATATCAAGAAACAATTTACAAAGGTATTATTAGAAAACAAACCATAAGATTTATACTAAATAGAATGTTTCTGTTTCTCCCAAAATTTTGAGTCATATATTCTGCTGATTGTTAATATTCTGTAGACATAAAGCACATTAAAGAATACCACTAAAGAAATGACTCTAAAAATACTAATGATACCATCTGACCTTAGAGAGGAAGCTACAAAACACAAAAGAAAATAATGAGGAATCAGAAATTTTATTAGTGCCCTGAGTAACCATAAACTAATAAAGTTAATCACAAACTGTCCAAATCAGAGTTTTGTAGACCATGTAGTATTACTATTAATTAGCACACTCTGATATAAATATAGTTTCCTTCAAATATACTAATGTTTGTTATGTACATTTCCTGAAACCAATACATTTTGAAATTGAGTTTTACTTTGAATAGTTGCTATTCTTTCATCTTGGTGGCAAGGTTTGCATGTGGAATGGATCCATGAAATATACCGTTGAATCATGTAGTACGACTTCAATGGTCATCATTTCCGTTGCCATTGATTTTAACTTTGTAAACACAAACACAACACACTTTTATGACGTAGTCCACTCTTGATGTTAACAGGTTCGATAGAGGGGTGATGAAAAATATTATCATAAGTGCAATACCTTGAGCAACTGCAGAAAGCTAGACAGAAATCAGTGTAAATAAATAGTGTTGCGGTAATTATTTGGAAATAACTTGTAACAGTAAATAGTTTTACAGTTTATATTTTCTGGAAAATAAAGCAGTTAAACTGTTGAAACTTAACATGCCTTATGAAGGAGAAAAAGAGAATAGTAAGTGTGAGGAGAAGAGAGTGGTGTATTCACAAATAAATCACACCAACTCTATTTATAGAAAAAAAAAATTCAGCCTCAAATTCATATTCTCAAAGCTAAAAGAAAAAATCTGACCAAGAGAGATGATCAAAAGTTTGTAACAGTTTTTCAAGAAAAAAATGCTGAAACTGACCAAAAGTAAATCAGGAAGTCAAGTCTCAAAAGCAAATTACCTTAGCATTCAATGGAACTGACCAAAGCATAAATGACACTTGTCATTTAACGTAACTGACCATATTTTGTAAAATATGGGTAAATGGCATGAGAAAAATACATGATAAAATGTTTGAAACACCTATGGGCAATGGAAAACTCAGCTTTTATATATTATATAGATATAGATTTCTTGTTTTTAGTAGTTGAAAATCAAATCATGAACCCCTTTAGAGCTTGAGAGCTTGGATATACAGTAGAAAAGTGTCTAAATCTTGTTGCATGATATTTTTGCTTTATACTCCACGTGTATACGATACTCGACTTAATATATTGCTACAATTGCTCCGATTGAGTTGCGGTTTAATATTTAAAGTAAATAGTGATCACCTCATCATGGAAGGCCAATGAAAGGTGGAAAAAAACATACTAAACTTAATTTGACAATGCACTTTTTGGAGAATTTGAAAAGCGAGAAACGAGTTTATTTATGGAAGGTGTGAAGATTAATTCTTGAAAATAGCTACATGCAAACTTTCCTTTCCTTTTTTTTTCATTATCAGGGAGGTTTATTTGCCTGAGAGATAATATACCTTCTGAATTGTAATTATGTTTTTACTACTCTTTGTAAGGGTTGAATACCCCACATATATTTTCTTTTTTGGCCTTCCACAAAAAAAATTATGAAAGCTTAAAAGGACTTATATTTTGAATAGAAAGGAATGCAAAATACTAATTGAGTAATCTTATTGAAATAAATTAAAATTTAGTAACTAATTTGATACAAACAATGTAGTTTAGTACTCCCTCCGTCCCACTACACTTGTCCTACTTTCCTTTTTGGGCGTCCCGTTAAATTTGTCCTAGTTTATTTTTGGGAAATAATTAAGAAAATTATGGCCCAATTAAACTTTACATCTTTTAACCTACTTTTCTTCTTATTTTATATGTCATCCTTCATTCTCTCTCTACCTACTTTATTTTATTATTTGTATTAATTTTATTTCATTATTTACTTTTTCTCTACCCACTTTATTTTACTTTAATAATAAATATATTTTTTCTTCCTAATTATTTTCTCCTTAATTTCCGTGTCAAAAAAAACTAGGACAAGTGTAACGGGGAGGGAGAAACTTTTTAAGAAATTAACGCCAAATATTGACAATTGTGTTTTGTCATCAAAGTTATTCAATGGAAAAGTTTTGATACTTTAAGCATTTGGTTGATATTTTTGATTAGTATGTTGCATGTATAATATAGACGGGATTCACATATTTTATAATATATTATTTGTAGAAAAATATTAATCGTATAATCCTAATTTATTCTAAAACCCGTATAATATAGAGTACTCGTAAATTGACAGAACCCATTTAGATACACATACCTGTCTATATCCGACTAAAAAAAAATCCAACTTGTTCACATCTTATGTTGGTCCGTATAGTAATATATATTATTTTCTAAATTTTACAGAATAAACATCAATAACATCTTGTCATTTATTTATGTACCTATCACCCGTCTCAAATTCAACTACAAAATAATTTTACATCTATTTTGAAAAAAATAATTTTACATCTGTTATCGTCCCAAACTCCCACAATAATCCGCGGTAAAGCCTAAATATTACAAATGGAACATTAACAAAATATTAAAAAAATTAAGTAATTTGAAAATATACTACTGCAATTTAAGAACTCCATCTCAACCTTGATTATGTATAGAATCACCTCTACTCGTAGTAACTTAGTATCTACTTACATTTATCACAAATATGTTATAGTGAGGACAAGAGGGAGTTATGTATAGAACACCACCCAAACAAAATGTGAAGCTACTTTAATTTTTGTAATCAATTTGGCTGCTACAAGAAACCAGATATTTTTCAATAATATCTTGTGTAGCACTTCTCTGACGGTAAAAAAAAATCATGTTCGTTAAGGAAAACACAAATTGGCATCAATTTCACTCGTTTGAAAAAGTATTTTGATAAATTATTATTAAAGCTAATAGACCTAAAATAAAGAGTATGGGCAATTAATAACCTTGTGCCTATAATTGGAATATAAATATTTTGATTGCATGTCAGATTTGATAAACATTACATCATTAAATACATTGATATAAGAACACGGTAAAGACCTTGTTTAACTAGAGAAATATTCTTCTATCTACTTATGCTTTACAATGAGAAAAATTGCCAGTATTACTAGCAAAAGAAAATATACGATCAAGAAATGAAGAAAAATTTCAAGCAACATATACAATTTGAAAGAGATTAATTGATAAAATATAAGATTAGTGAAGAAATCGATTTAGAACAGAGATTTGACCAGAGTCTCCATTCAGAAAGAAAACTTCCAGCGGAACATACGACGATGAAGATACTGTTGCTGAACTGAATCTGTAAGTCGGTTGTAGTATTTTACTGCCTTTGGGACATGGAATGGTCAGAAGTCGAGGTCCAGTTCTCATCTGCCACACCTGCAACGACAAAATAAGGAACTTCCAGCCATTGCAAGTGAAACCCAAAATCGTGTAATCAATTGCGAGTATGAAGCTTATGGCGAAAAACAAAAAGGGATTAAGAGTATGGAGTATGTCATTGTATTGATGCATGTTTGTGTGTATCAAGCAGTTGCAAAGCTTATAGGAAAATGTGGGTTTATAGAATATTCATAATAAAATGCAAAGTAAAACAACATATGAGAATGCATGCTGGTTTTTCCTGCTATCATCAGTTAGTAGTTGAGACAGAAGCTTCATCATCACTGACTGGATCATAATTATCTATGAGGGCAGTCGAGGAGAGGGAGGCCAAAGGAGGTTAGAAAATGCACGAATTCAAGAGTATACCTCAACTATTCCTTTCCGTGGTGCATGGATTGCTAGACAAAGACAATAATCCCTTTTTGTATGTTCATAATAAGCAGGACGTGAGGCAGCTTTATCTTTACTGGCAAGCATCTCCACAAATAAACAGCTTGCATCACGATATCCCTGAAAAAGAAATAAATGTTTTAAGTATTGTGGAAGAGAAGTATTGAGAGCTTGAAACTGGGCAGAGTCTAGAATTCTAGTATTTCTCTAACAGCCTAGAATCTGGCAGATTTATTGGAAAAAAGAATAAAATTGTCAGGTACCTTCCACAAACGAACAACAACAAGTGCTTTTGTGTCCAAGAGCAAAATACGCCCAAGTGAATCGGTAATTGCAGCCAAAGAGCCACTAGGTGACAGTGTGAGCTTCTCACCCTTCCTTGGGTGATCTTTCAGACAAGTCAGAGGAGAGGCTGTCACAAAGTGACATTGTCAGAAAGAATTCCAGTGAGCATTTAATAGCCAGAAAATACTATAGAATTATTCGATATTCCCAAGTTCACATTACAATTAGATATTTTCTTCCATGCACGGACAAGGTAGTGATTCATACATAGTGGCCAAAAGTTATAAGCAATTTTCTCACCTCGAGCAAATGGTTGAGATTTAGGTTCTGGCTTTTTTGAATTGTTTGGTTCACTGCGCCAAATCAGTTTCGAGAGTGAAGCAATTGTTGAAAATGTGGCAGGAACAACTTTTGACAAGATAGCTCCCACTAATGATCTGCTCTTGTCAACAGAAAGCCTTCAGGAAAGTAAAATCAACTATTATAGTTAAAAAAACAGACGTCAAGGCAATTTCAACTAAAGGTTGAAAGAGAAAAAACTAAAATAAATCATTCAAAAATAAGTTGAATGATATACTACTATATTTCAAATCTAACTAACCTAAACGCTGATATGACAGCATCATCTCCAATGGTGACTGCACAATAGTAGCGTTGACTTGACTGCCCAACAATAAAATCAGCTGAATTCAAATACCAGGATAAATTCAGAAACTTCCCAAAAGTCACAAAATGAACAAATAGAAACTAGAAAGCATGGCGACATTTAGTTAAATTACAGGGCTTAGACCACGTAACTACCTGGATTTCCATCAATGGTGGGGGCATGACACCAGTTATAGCAGCATCAGCACACACTCCATACTTGCTCACATTCCATAGTTGGTAAGGAAGGCTCCTAACTGAGTTTCCGGAATTATCCTGCAACGTATTGAAATCCTGATCCCAGAACTGAGAGCTGGATTCTTGAAACCACTGCTGCAACAAACTCTGCATTTCATAAAAGCTGAGTAAACAAGCCAAGAGAACTTAATGTAGAACAAAGAGAACAAGAAATCCCATGTCCGCAAAGAACAATCTGGCAAACAATCCAAAAAAGAAAAAGAACAGATCCAAGCATGGTTCAAAGCAAATGCGCATAGCAAAAGTCCTTGAGAAAATATTTAGCGCTCAAGGTAAACATAAACGAACTTCAAGTACCTTAATATCAGTACCATCAAAACGAGCAACTACGCCAGGCATTACAGCACAAACCTCCTCTGATGATGTATCGTGTGTCAGATCTTGTTTAATCCCGCGGACCCTAATCTTAAGAATCTTTCCAGGGTTCACGATCTGCAAAATACACCATTTACCAAAAAACGAACAATTTAAGCTTATCTCTAGATAATCATTTATTTCCTCATAAACTAAATATAATGTAGACCTCAAATTGAACATTGCAACTTGACATATTACATCGACTAAAGTTGTCATGCGGATCACTATATGTAAACTTCAAAAATCAGCAAAATCATTACTTTAATTCCAACTCTAATTTCAGATAATATGGTGCAATGGCGTGCACAAATTTGAATTATGTAATACTAAAAAATTCAATAAATCCCAAAGCAAAAACACATAAGCAAGCTCAAATAAAGGCCAAAAAAATTTCAACAAACGAATAGTTCATCCATTAATCTACACCGCAAAATAAGTAATTCACTAACTAAAGAACAACTAGAATTTGAACAATCGACCTGTCTGTGGATGAGTCGACCGATGACCGAGAAAATCATAAGATAACCGCAAGAGGTGCCGACGGCGAGAACTCTGATGTCGTCGTCGAAGACGAGCCACTCGACGGCGGAGATGTACTCGGCCTCGATTGGGGAGAGTTCGGGTATGATCTTAGCGGCCCGATTTGGATCCGGATCGGGCCCACCGTTGTTCGATTGAGACCAATTGAGGATGAGGATCAGTGAGCGGTTGGCGAGGGCGATCGAGTTGGTGTCGAGGGCAACAAGGAGATTGGGGCTATCCACCAGCCATCCTTCCTTTCCCGCGCCGACAGCTGACAAATCGGTGCCAGCTATACATCCGAGCTCCGTCGTGTGATTGCGGCGGGACATTGCCGGAAATTCAGGGCATAGGCGTTGATCGCCACTTCCGCGTCGCGTCGATTTTTTATGTGGATTTTTGGACAACTCTAAAACAAACAATAACGAAAAAACCAGACGCAAAAACAATAATCATAGTGGTAAGGGTGTGGGTTCATTTTGGAGTGTAAATTTATACTCAAATTTTATATTTTGTGGTTATAGGGATAATATATTTATTTATATTTATAAGTGAGATCATAATATTTATATATTATTTATTTGAGATGAACTTGATGAATAAAGAAAGAAATATTTAAAATATATAAGAGATATAATATAATATCTTCATTTTGAAGGTATAAATTTATACTTAGGTCAAGATAAAAGGGGTTGTCTGAAAATTTATAGCTCCTATTCGGATTTTTTTTAAATCGTAATTAAATAAGATATAAGGAAGTAAAATAATATTATCCCTCCTTTACTCTCTTTACCTTGTTTGGTTGCAATTTAAGAAAAGTTCGGGAATAAGGTATAAATTTTGGGGCAGTCCTTTTTACTTTGTCCAAAGTATAAATTTATACTCCAAAATGGAGGTATAATATTATACTACCTCTGATCCCCAAGTCTTTTCCTAGGAGGGAGTGTCACGGGTATTAAGGAAAAAGTTGTTGAGTTAGTTGTGAGTAGAGAAAAAGTTGTTGAGTTAGTTGTGAGTGGAGAAAAAGTCTCACATTGAGGGTAGTGATATATTAATTAATTGAGATAGTGGTGGGTTATATATGGTATTTTAGGTAAATAAGTTAATAAAGTAAGGTTAAAAAATAATAATTTGTTGTAGGGTAGTATCCAAAAGTAATTAGGAAGAAATTTTGGGACCATCTCAAAAAGGAAAGATAGGAAGAAACTTGGAAACCGGAGGTAATACATCCTATGTGTTTTAGATATTTCTTCCTTTATCCATCAATTTCATCTCATGTGAACAAGATATAAACATTGTGATTCCTCTAGAAAGTATAAATAAGTATATTATCTCTCCGACCAAACAAAATATAAAATTTGTGATCCTCACAATGAAATATAAATTTATACTTCATAATATTATCCTTCCATTTAGAGATATAACGAGCAAGTGAACACAACTAAAGGTAAAAATTTAATTTTAGATTGCTCCCGCATCAACATTGAGGGGGTGTATTGGATGTTGGTTTGACAGATTTTTAATGAGTTGAATTTTATGGAGTTAGAGAGAGTTCATGAGAGTTGAGTGTTGAATTGGAAGGAATTCGCGTTGATTTTTAAGGAGTTTGGCCGAGTTCAACTCCGCATTCTCGCGAGCGTAGACAATGCATGGTCGCGCATGACATCTCGTTCGCACGACCATAGATGGTGCACGGGCGCGGAAACTCAGCCCATTCCCACGCTCGTGGGGGTCCAGCGACCATGGGCAAGGAATTCTTCTCCCAATTGTAACTCCATCATCTCACTCACTGTAACCAATAAATCTTCTTTTCTATGAATTAAATAATCATAGGATTTGATTTTGAGATGAGGTTTCGAATTTTTAGTAAGGAGTTACAGTGGGAAGGACGTTTGCAGCATTGAAGAATTATGAGGTGAACAAAAATAAGGAGATGATCCCCATCGGAATAATGAATATGGTGGTTCCTGCTACGTCACCACCTGCGCATTCTCGATCGAGGTCGGCCGGCTGCAAAACTGCACTTTCCAATATAGTAATGGCGGTCACGGTTATAATGACGTTCCTCTTCCTCATGCCGCTCACCCCCAACGGGGGATCTACCAGCGCCCATGGATCTAGAGAGAGACATACTATTTCTTTGTAATTATTTTACAAACCAGCGCCCATGGATCTACCACGATCGTGGGTATGCAGCATTTCCCGCGGTCGCGTGTGGCCAATGACTGCTCGTTCGAACTCCATGGAACTCTGAGGTACAGAGGTCGAAGTTCAGACAATGTATTTTTCTTCACCAATTCCTTCAAACTCTACAACTTATCGGAAATCCATCAAAATCTTGTATAATTTGAATACCCCAGGAATCTAATTCCATGTGAAAAAATGGCAGTGAATATCTCTAGATTTTGACAGATTTTAAAATCTGTCAAAATCTACAAATTGAATACCGCTAGAATTAAAATTCCTTAAAAATGTGTCAAACTCTTCCATCCAATACACCTCCTTGAGAAAAAACATTGTTTAATAATAAAATTAATTAAAGAGAGAATATATTTTAGTGGTTTCTCCCTCAAATCATAAGAATAACTTTATAAGAGAAAATGACTTTTTGCGTGGAATAATGTGTAATTTAAAATTATTGAAGATATATTTATTGAGGTATTCTAATTTCTATTTTGATTATGTATCTAATTAAAAGGAAGGCTAAATAAAAAAAAAATGGAGACTAAATTTTTGGAATTGGAGAAGTGACAATTTGATTGTGTGCAATTCATTGTAGTCTATTCGATTTTACACCAAGGTGCTGATCCGAAAAAATGGAGAAAATAAGGATTAAGATCTAATATTTATAAGTTAAAAAATAGTTCGATTCGGAATGAATAACTAGACAATTCAGTAATGTTGGTCCGAAAATCTACATGAGTTATGTTGAAATTCATTACTTATTCTATAAATGTGATGATAATGTCTTGTTTTGAATACTTGTAGAATGTATTTTGATATTCTATTTGGAAATTGTACCAATCATTTTAATTTCATTGTCTTTTGTCGCATATTACATAGTACGTAATATATCGTTCTTGTAAATTTTTTAGATTGATAGGCTAGTCCAAAAATTAAAAGTATAGATATTATTGTTAGAATCGAAAATATATCACTCGAGAAGAATTCAGTTCACTATCCAATTTTCTAATAAAACTAAGTAAATTTATCCAATTAACATTTGTATCTCCAAAAACATGCAAATTAGCAAGCCGATGGTTTTTCGATTAACTAAAAATAATAACTATGATCGTAACATTAGTAGTATATATTAGTAGTACTATATAATTATATTATGATTAACATAGGGAGTAACCTTTTATGCGTATATGGGTTATATTTCAATTATTTCCACACTAGTACCTATTTCCTTTTGTAAATCCATTATTATTATTATTATTATTATTATTATTATTATTAGTAGTATTATTATTATTTGTGTTGGGCAAGTTTAATTTGCAAATGTCATCAGTCATCACAATTTTGGGGTAAAGAAAATTCAAGAGCAGTGTAGCGTTGAACCCACGCGAAGGTTCTAGAATGGGGGGCGTGTTGTGCAAGTGCAAGTTCTCCATAAATACAAATAAATATATTAATATTATACATATCAGCTTCTAAAACGATCCTTCTAGACAACAATCGTTTACGTTCATCATTTCTCTCTCTCTTCTCTCTCTCTTCAAACATAAGCTGCAGAAAACTCTATCTGAAATGGCAGGAATCGTTCAGGACTGGGAGCCCGTGGTGATTCGCAAGAAGGCTCCCACCGCCGCCGCCCGCAAGGATGAGAAAGCTGTCAACGCCGCCCGCCGCGCCGGAGCCGAAATCGAAACTGTTAGGAAATGTGCGTATTTGTATTTAAATTTCGTTTCTTCTTTTTATGTTTTTATTTTTTCTTTCGCGATTCTGTTTTAGATTTGGCTTCTGCGTTGATGCATCTAATGTGTCGTTAGCTGGAAAGATCTAAGATGGAAGGCCTTGTTCTTATCTTGACTCTCTGTGTGTTTGTGAGTGAAGCCTTTTAGGTCATATGCTGTGTTTTTATTTCGGAGAAGAGGTCATATAATATGATGTTTGAAAAAGCGATCGTTTGATATTTGTATTTTCTTCGTCGCATAATCTATCTCGCTGATTTGCGAAATATTTACGCTTGGATGCCTTATGTTTTTAATTGATTAATATATCAGTCTATCCTACTAGTATTTGTGTAAATCTGGAGCCCGGAATGAAGGGCAATAATTATGGAAATGCAATTTCTCGACATATACGAAAAGTTAAATGTTTCTCTCTTCTATGGTGATACTGTGTGCCCCCAGCGTTCTGGTTTTAGCTTTTGTTATTTTTTGGAGCATGCAAATATACTTTAGATTTGAATTTTGTATATGAATGTCATGATTCTAAACAATAATTAGGGCTCTCTTTCTTTTGGCATCTATGTTGAATTGAATCTGTGGAACCTCCGTTTCTGTAATTTTGTGAGTAAGATGCTATGGTTTACCTGAGTTTGTTATGCTGATCATGATTAGACTGTAATGCTGCAGCTACTGCGGGGACGAATAAGGCTGCCAAGAGTACCGTAACACTGAATACAAGGAAGCTAGATGAAGACACAGAGAATCTAGCTCGTGAGTTGAATCGTTATTCTCTTCTTCTATTGCATAAGTTTTATGCAGTCTATCTTGTTGGACTGTTGTTTTTCAATATGCAAATTGTTCTAGTGTTGCCTGTAATTGTTGTTATTCTCTTTGGTTTATCTCTACCATTTTCAAATTCGTTACCTTGTGCATTGCATTCTGATCGATTGGTATAGCCGAAGTTTGTAGTGATGCACCTCAGCAAAGTGGGGATCTTGTTGTGAGATATCCTTAAAAGAAAATTGGAAGGCTTGAAAAAGGAAGATAATCCAAGAACGTATTTGTTTTGATGGTGTTTTGCTATTGGTATTTGGAATGTGGAAACAATCTGAAAGTCCTGAATCTTGATCTTTTATCATCATTATTGGAAATTGATGGTCTGCAGTTCAAAATTTTATCATGACTCATTGAAGTTGTTGGGTGCAGTTTGAAATGTGGGTTTATCTGAAAGTCCTGATCTTTATCTTTTATTATTCATTAGTGGAAATTGGAGGCCTACGTTTCAGAATTTATCTATGATTATTTTCATTTGTTCCAATATTGAGCCATTAATTGGTGCAGATGAGAAGGTTCCAAGTGAGTTGAAAAAGGCTATAATGCAGGGTAGAATGGAGAAGAAACTGACGCAGGCTCAACTTGGTCAGGTTGGTTCCTTTCCTCCCACTAACAGTTATGGCATCTTTTATGTTCTTTAGTGATACATTTACAACTACATTTGACTGTTTAATGATTGTGTTGCCGTGCAGATGATAAACGAAAAGCCCCAAGTGATCCAAGAATACGAGTCTGGAAAAGCAATTCCCAACCAGCAGATCATATCTAAACTGGAGAGAGCACTCGGAGTCAAATTGCGCGGGAAAAAGTAAAAAGAACTTGATCGTCCTCGTGTACATGAGAATGAGAGTATGTGTAGTGTGTGAGAGTGAGTGAGTGAGTGAGTGTGGTCCGTGTGCGCTGAAGTCTGAAAGATCTGTCATCTGCTACTTCTTTCATTGTTGAAGCATTTGCTTAGAATGTTGGAACTGCGTTGTTACTATTTGTAAGGCTTACATCAGTGGCCAAATCGGAAAATAATTCCGTGTTTGCTCTCGTCTCACTCTGAATTTCTAGAAACACAGCATTTTGTTGTCTATAATTTCCCCTCTGCTCTAAACTATTAAAGTGAGTCCTACAAGTAAACAATCCCTTTTTTTAGACGAGTGTTTCATAAAATAAAACTCGTCATCATCATCATCATCATCGAGTGTCATGTTCCAGAAAATCTACAAATAATTCATTTGAAATTTTGAGTTTGTAGTTATTCTCTTAGATACAAATCCTTTTTGATTCATCATGCATTATAAATTTGCCCGCTTATAAATTTGATGGGAATGCAGAAGACAATTAACATTGTGTTACTGATATTTGTAGATTATGTTTTATGGCCTAAGGTACAGAATGAAAAATAAATAAAAAAATATAGGCTGTGGATATAATTTCCATTACTCCGAACGAGAGAGAAATACGAAATGGATTCTACTGCTATCATGTATTAAAAGGAGGGTAAAAGGTCTTTTCAGTCTAATATTCAATCCGAACTTAAATATATAGCAAAAGGACAACCTAACAACTCGTACAATCAGAGCATTTACACATATATATCTATATATATTTGGATTGAGCAGATTACAATTACACACGCTTCCAGCAACGCAGACAAATCCAGCATACTACTGCGAGCCAAATCGCACTATTCACATGCCAGTTTCGTCCCAAAACTTGTGAGACAGATCGCAAATGCCTGGAAGGCAGAGAGAGGTTTCCGATAGTCCATTGTGAAAGTATCATCTCCTACCTTCCCAAATTGTAGCAGCACTGTTTCTTCATCACCCCTGCTATTGGGTTGGCTTTGATCGATTGTTGCAACCAGTTGGAAGTTCTTGACTGATGCAACAGTTACTCTGCCATGAAAATTCAAGCACCAGCATTCCAAATGTTCGTGCCATCTTGGCGCTTTATTTTTCAAAACTGTATGACATGGAGCAGAGGTTTCGGGTTTCTTCATTTTCAGATGGTCTTGATGCGTGTCATACGATTGCTCGCTCAATATTGGGCAGGTAAGTGAGCACACCATCCTCCTAGGGCCTCTTGACTTCAAGAGATTGAATTTATAAGCAACCTGCCCGACTTCAAAGTTGCCGGCTGGTACTTGGGGACTTATCTGCTTGCTTGCCACACGTCGCCCAGATTTACTGTTTGACGGTTTAGCTCCACTATGTGGAGGATGACTATCATATATTGTGAAATTGGTACCTAGAAAGTCCGACCTGCAAAAACAGAAATGAGTTTGTGTTATTACAGTGTTACCGAGAAATGCTGAAATATATTATTACATTTCCAACAAGGGATCAAGTTTAAAGCTACCCAAAACTTGACTAAAACAATGTACATAGAGTATTCATCAAGAAGGGTGATCCTCTTGTGGTTAAGGGGAAGTGACTTAAGTAAAAAAGAATCTAGTTCTATGATAGCTGCAGATCAATGCGTCTTAAACAAACAAGGCCCTTTACGCTGATGGTAGCATCTACATCTTTTACGACTTAATAATATATTAACATAATAACATCATGAATCAAGTTTTGTAACAGAATCTAATGAACATTTCCCTGCTTTGATTCAAATCAGATCACACTACTCACAGACAGGGTGAATTAGTTGTACGAGACAAATGGATTACAAAAGAACTTCTCAAGATTACAATCACATGGAAAATGAAATTAAGCTCTACTATGCTCAGGTTCCCATCTCAGAGAACAAGTAGAGTTGTAAATGTCGTGTGGCGGTAGACTGAGGACTAGCAACTAACTGTGGTCTAGGTGGAGCTCAGGCAGGGAGTTTCGCAAGAGCGGGAACAAGTACCTTTTTGTAAAATTATACTATAATAGTTAAGATAACCAACTCTTTTCAGTTGGAAAATTATTACAGATTGTTTAGCACACATATCACCTAAGATGCAGATTCTAACTGAAATACTGCTAAAATAATGCATGGCAACCAAAAAGTGAGAGGTCGCCTGGATGCACAGTATTACCAGATGGAAACCCTAACCTTAATTTTCCAACATAGGCTTTACTTCCTTGAGATAAATCTTTTGGATCTAAAGATATAATGTACTCAGTTCGCGCACCATTTTTGTATCTTCGTGCTGCCAAGAGAAACTTTCCTTTGTCTGTGAATGCTGCAATAGAAATACGACGAGAACAATCAGCTTACAACTATAAAAGGCACAAAGAGAAAGGGGAACATAAAATTCAGAAATAATTCCTCATGAGATGGGTTATAGCAAGACCAATTTGCACACTGTTGTAGTAAATCCACACACAGATTAAAAGCATCTAGTGTCACTGTCATATCCACTTCTGCTAAGATTTTAAGATAAGATCATACTCTTATCGAAATAACTAATTCATAATGATCCATCCCTTATCTATTCAACTCATTCACTTGAAAGCCACAACTGGCCCAATGATTAAACCCCACGAAAATTATGACCATAATCTATATATATATAAAAACCAAAGTGAGGAGAGATAATTTTCAATTCAATTGATTTCAATGGCAATTTTGCAAATTTAATTAAATTGAAGGCCACAAAGTTACACAATGATTTTCTAATTCAAATAGTAAGAAGTTATTTTTTACGATCATAATCCCTGCGTTTAGGGATAATAACCAACCACTATGAGGCGATTATTGAGAAACTGTCAAACCGCAGAATTCATGTCTTCTCTTCTTCCATCGTGTGAAAACCTCTCAAATCTCACTCCAATTTTCTCTAAAAGTCACTGCATATTTCTTGGCAATTATCTCTACGCATCTCACTCATCAACAGCCGCAGCTTTGCAGCCATCCGCCACCACCACAGAATGCATGAATCCACTCATCAACTCTCAAAACAAAAGGGGCTGGATGGTATCCCGATGTTTCTCTTCTTTCTCCAAATCAATCCAATTCATGTCAATCAAGATTCAACCACAATAGAGGGAAGAGGAAGAAAGCGGAATCCCAATAAATATTGTCGACATGGCAAAGGAGTTATTGAAGGTTGCCGAAACCGAAAAAAGAGAGTAGCCGATGAACAGAACTTGGATGAATACGGAACATCATATTCGATTGTCTACGACTCTATGCGGAGGTTAGTTCTCCTTCATTGCCAGTTTAATTTGTGTCCTCTGTTATGTAAAATTACTTTTGTCTGTTTGAAAATTAGAAAAATATAGTACACTATTAATTATATATTTACTCTTAGAAACCAAAATCTAAATTTGGATAATGTAGGACCACATAGTACATATTCGAGTAATTTACAAACAAAGTCAGCTGATACATACAGACAGAACTAGAAGAAAATTTGAGTTTTTTACTCTTTCATGGTTCTTGATATAACTTATATTTTTAATTGAAATGTGTTTGAAGTACACATATATTTAGAATTTTCTTATACAAAATACTTCCGTCGTTGTGTATGCAAACAGTTTATCAGGAAATATTTATGTCGTGGTGGAGCATACCAACCAACTCACACATCATTGAAGCATATTGAAGGGTCAGATTCAGACTTTCAGCAACAGGTCAAGTTAGATTGATAAATAATGTAAGTTGTTCAGTCACCATATTGAGATCTTTAATTACCTGTAGTATAAGATGAACTGGGATGAATTATTTATTTCCTGACTTTTGTTTTAGTTTTAAGTAACAGTTCTTTTTTTTTTTCGATTCCAGCTGTTTAGTATTGTTTCCAATGGAGTGAACATGTGTAGTAGAACTGAATGGCTGAAGCAATGCGATCTTTTTATTGGTTTTACAATTACTGGCTTGTATTTTACTTATTCTTATTCTATTTTAATTTTTATTAGTTTTGCGAATTATGATTTTGGGACGTAGATGTATTATGTGTATTCCTAAAAGTTAAATTGGAATTCTAAGCTGGTTGTAAGTTTATTGAGTTTTTATTTTGAAGTTGAAGAATAGCTGAATATATAGGAATTACGGTTTTTGGAATCAGGCATATTTTATTAGATATTTTTACTTACTAAGGTCACTCTTTAGTTCAATTTTTATTTGTTTGATAGTATGTTATTGTTTAAGTGTGCCAATCTCAATTGTTTTTTAATGCTCGCCGTCAAATAATCATGTTACTTTTAATATTTACTACTACAATATATCATGTAATTTTACTAAACATTTAGATATATTCTCACATGAATAATGTTTAGTGTCCAATTGATTATAACTTTATCTTAGTAAAGTAAGGCAACATGTGAGATAGAGAAAGTGTGTGATCAAGTAAAAAAAAAAGTGATAAAAATTATGAGGGGTAAAATAATGTCCGCAAAGAAAATAAGCATAAACACTCATGAATTCAAATTCCTTAAATTCTTCAAGTTACCCTGATGATGAGTATAAAAAACTTTTGAATGATAAATTTATATCTCTTCCAAATCAATAAATTTCTTGAATTTTCCTGGTGCTTTAATAGTTTTATTTTGATGAAATAGCCTGTCTCATGATCATTGAAATCTTAAAGAAGAAAGGTCCATATATAATCTCATAATTATGCACATGTTGACTTTGTATTTATAAATTGCACATTTTTGCAAATAAGCTTATCAAATTGCTAGAGAAAAGAAATGCCAAAATAATAGATTGAAGAGTTCAAGAATATGAACAAAAGTAGCAGAAAGAAAACCAATATATAATACTTTAATATATTTGAATTTATAAGTACTGAATGAGAAAAAGAGTTTAATTTGTCCCCTCACTAACGAGTAAGGATCACCCATACAATCAAAAGGAAGTGAGGAAGTGTGAGTTCATCGACCTCATTACACATTTAAAAGAATTTTTATTTTATTTTTTTGAAAAATATTAAAAAAAAATTGATAAAATTCTTAATTTACATTTTTCACAATGTTAGATAGATTGTCTTGCTTGATTGTATTGAGTATGACAAGTAAAGTTATTACATTTGTCTATTAAAAATGTTAGTTTTGAGTTATAAGTTAATTGTTCCTATTTAATTACTTAGATATCCATTAATTAGATATTTGTGATTCTCATTTAGAAGTAATCATTATTTAATCATCAGTACATATTTCTGACAGATTTAAAGCCAAAAAATACAAAAATAGTACTCCCTATGAAATTTAAACATAATTTTATTTTGTATTTAATTATATATCATACTATTATCTACAAATGTTTTGGTTTTTTTATTGTGATACCCGTGCGAAGCACGCTTATAAGAACAGTGAATTCAAATATTAAAAACTTATAAGCTATTTTTCAAAAAGTGAGGTAATAGTATCCTTTTTGCTAAATTGAATCACATTTTTAACTTTCTTAATTTGGTTAAATAATCAAACAAATGTTCCATAATCTTATTTATTCAAACACTTCAATAAAATCCAACACCTCATAAACTGTATACATCTTAGTATGTATACAGTTTAAAAAAGCATAGCTACACTCTACTATAGCAAAATATATCGCTGTGAATAATAGAGCACGACAAAAAATTGATGACAGCAAAAACGAAGAATAACAACTGAAATTGACAATACGACGTATAGCTTCGTCTGGTATCATACTTCCCAAGCCCAGGCTTTTGATACACATTACACATGTGTATGATCTAATAATCTTGTGTACAATTTGATTTACAGTGACTCATTTGAAACACGTAAAATAAAAAATTAAGATGGTTAGTTGGAGATAACAAAGAATGAGAGTACGAAGTCAATTCAAAACTACTCTCAACAGTAATTCAAATCTACATTCAAGATTGACTAATTCAAACAAGTACTAAAATATTAGTCAGAGACTGGCATTATTGCCAGACCAACCAAGGCTGACTTAGATATTTCACAAGAGTTTTCTTTGACTAATTCTTGAGAATAAACCAGAACATTTACTTCAGCCACATCCCTAATCCAGCCCTAAGCCCCCCCAAGCACACACACACACTCCGAGAAATTTGGCGTACAAGGTAATTTTCCAATCGAAATGTAAAGCAGGTATTTAATGGTATGGCAAGCATATATCTTAAAAACTTCAATATTAAGGAGCATGTCCACTTACATGGTGTGACAGCCAAATAGAGGTAAAATGATGCATTCTTCTTGTCACGTTTTATAAGACATTGAAGTGGAGCATCCCGAGGCCCTGGCTGCACAATATCATATAAAATCAGATTTGACATTTCAGATTTTCCAGAAAGGAATACTCAACCACATTCATGAGCAAACAAATACCTTAAAGGGGGGAATGAAAAGGAAAAAAAACTATCTTAAAGATTCCTCTTTTATCTCATTCCTTCACGATAAATATCAGAATACCCCATCAAGCATGCCCAAAATCAAACAAAACTATTCATAATTTGGATTTAGCCATAATTTCATTTGAAACAACACGATACTGGATCTTAATTGATAGTTTCCCATTCCCATTGCAACAATACCCGAATCGTCCACACGAATTATGAATACTATATACATATGATACACGAAAACTGCCAAAACGGACCTTTTTTAAGGAAGAGGAGAAGGTGATTTTGCCAGGCTGACGGAGTGAGGCGATCTCGACGGCCTCAGCGGTGGCGTCCCTCCACCGCTTGCAGACGCAACCGCATGCGACGACATTTTGGCGCTGTGGCCATTGATTCTCGCTCGCTTCCACTCTCTGAATTATTTCCCCCAGTAGCTCCGGCAGCAACCCCGCCCACGACTCCGATTCGGATTCCCCAGAAGATACGACGCCGTCGCGCTGCCGTTGCTGCTGCTTATTCTGATTTTCTCCCCTTTGCTCTTCTCCACCTCGCAGATTATCATTACTAGTGCAGACGGATGCGATTTCTAAGGATTTGGATTCTTTGTAAGATTTGGAGAGTGAGAATGAACGATGAATGATTTTCCGAGAGAGATAAGATCGTCTATGTGACATGTCGATTCCGGAGAGAGAGATGGAACTTGGAAGGGATTCTTAGGGGGGGGGAGAGAGAGAGAGAGGAGAAAAACGCAAACCAAGTGAAGATGAAAGATGAGAGAGAGAGATATGGCGGATAAATCGGGTATTAAAGCTACCTGGCTGTTACATAACTGAGTTCTTTTTATAAGAATTGCGTAACACGTGTAATACTATAAGTGGTCCGTGTATTTATAGTCGGTGACAGTAGTGTGGGAAAATATAGGTGGGTTGTGTGTAAACAGTGGTCTAAGTGGACCAAGTAGTTCGTTTTTGACCCATTGACCCCGACACGGCGTCGTTCGCACTTATGGAGTAATTCTTATACTTTGCTTTCTTTTCTTGGTTTTTCCTTTTTCACTAACGTGACAACCAAAAAGAAATCACGTTAACTTGTCGCAACCCATGTGATCGCGCGTGGGGTGCACGCACTTTTTTGTCAATATTTTTTATATTTTCTAATTTATTAAGACTTTTTTCAATGTGTCTTAATAAATATTTTCTAACGTATTTCTTTGTATCATAATATTTAATTATTTTTTTAATTATTTTTTCAATTTTTTTAATTTTTTATTTATTTTCATATTTTTTTCCTCTTTTTTGTTTTTCTCTTCATTTTTCGTTTGTCGCTTTTTCTTTGGTTAAGATTCGAGTGATGAGAGCCGAAAGCCTCGGAGCGGACCGAAAAAATTCAAATTGTTGTCCAACGATTATCCTTATATTAGTAATCGAAGCGAATGCGAAGCCGAAAAAAAAATTAAAAAAAATACTAAGAAATAAATAATTTTAACCGAATCAACCCGATCCGGATCCGGTGGCAGGGCCCATGCGGCATGTCGTATACAAGTCCTCCTCAAAAGAAATATATTCTCAAACTTCACCATAAAAATAATTCTATTCAATATTGCATTAATATATATAAAAAAATAGTGTTATTTGGAAACAATGTGGCCGGCCACACAAGTTAAAAAAGGATAATACTCCCTCCGTTCGCGAAAACAAGTCTCATTGTGTGCTGGGCACGGAGATTAAGAAAACTGATAAAGTTGTTGTGAGTGGAGTTAAGGTCCCACTTATTAAGAGTGGAAGAAGTGGATTGGAAGTTAAAATTATTGTGAGTGGAATATGAGTCCCACTTGTTGTGAGTGAAAAAGATAAAATAGAGTTAAAATAATTATGAGTGGAATAAGAGTCCCACATATTGTGAGTGGAAAAAGTTAAATGAGAGTGGAAGTTGTTGTAGGTCCTACTTGATGTGAGTGAAAAAAGGTAGGTAGGACTTGTTTTGGTAAACAAAAAAAAGAGAGCAAGTAGGACTTGTTTTCGCGAACGGAGGGAGTATAAGGTTTGAAAAATGAAAAAAATACCCTAATTGAGAAATCATAAACGCTAAGGGAAAATACTACTATTAGGGCTGGACAAAAATATCGAATATACCGTATACCGAAATTACCAAACCGAAATTTACCGAAATTACCGAAATTTTCGGTATACCGAAATTTACGGTACGGTATGATACCTGATGGTCCCAATACGAGTTCTGGTGTATGGGGGGGGGGGGGGGGAATACACCAGATAAGACTTTTTAAAACAACCCCCTAAAAATAACTCAACCGAGTAAAGAAGCTCAGTTGGAATCACAACCGAGTAAGAAACACTCGGTTGGAAGTGATGTGCTGTGCGGAATGTGGTGGAAATTAACTCGTAAAAAATTAACTCACGCTTTTATGCACGGTTGGTCAAGAACCAAGACAGTTGAGAAAGAATGCAGTTTGTATGCAGGTTAGATAGTCACTTGAATATGCAATAAGATAACTGAAAATAAACACAATACATAAAGATTTAACGTGGTTCGGAGAGAACTCCTACGTCCACGGGGAGTTGTGAGTCCACACAACTCAGTCCAAGTTCTTCTGGACAAACCACAAAGCTTACGCGGGCTTTGCAACCGTTAAGGATAAGTTTGCGGGTACTTATCAACCTTACAGTTTAGTTTTCGGGTACTAAACAACCTATCTACTCAGTTACGGGAAGAGTAGGGTCCTAAAACCTTTTCAGGTTAAAGAAAGGATGGGGTTCCAACTAAATAGCTCGAACAAGAAGTGAGCTATGATCTAACACTCTACAAACTCTCACAAAGTGATGTTCTCAAGGTTGGATCTAAAGACACATAAACTAATTCTAACACTCTAGAACTCTCAACAAGTGATGTTCTAAGAGGATAACTAGTTAAGCTTGAATGCAGAAAGAAGTTGTTCTTTGCTGGAATATTTCTTCTCGCACTTGTTCGTCTCGTGTGTGTCTTATATCCTTCTCTGTGAATGAAGGCCTCTATTTATAGGCGGAGAGAATCAACTAGCCGTTGGAAGAGCTGTTGATCTCTGTTCTTTGATAGCGATGGCTTGTCTCTCATCTCTGCAGACTTTCCGGATTTGGCAACTGCATGCTTCTGCTTTCCATCTGAGACAGCCTTGTGTTGGGCCAAATGAGGTAATGACAGAGAGTCAAACCTTCACGTGACTTCCTTATTTGAAATTCAAATCTTAACATCAGACTTCCAACAAGGAGTGGTCGGTTAAGATTTTCGATCTTCAACTAACTTGATCTTCAGCTGATGTTCTATCTGAGTGCGGACAGTTGAACTCTCAGCAGACGTCAACTTCATGTTGTTGACCTTCTGGGTTGAGTTCTACAACTGATGTTCTGAAACTGAACGGTCAGTTGTCTTCCTTGTATCCTTTTTGAACTCTCATGGAATGAACGCTCAGTTTTTTTTCCTCACAACTGATGTTCTATCTCTTGAGTGCAACTTCCCCCTTTCTTAATGCTTCATATGATGAACGCTCAGTTGTCTTCCTCACAACTGATGTTCTATCCGAGTGAAGCCTTGTTGCCGACTTCAGCTGGAGTCCTGTAAAGATAAAATCTTAACAATGCTCAAACAGCGAGCCTAACTACTAAAATTAGGATCTGGCAACATCTACTCGGTTGGGGTCAGTTGGTTTTGGAATCAATCAAAACTTTTACTTAAATTTCCCAACAATACCGTACCGAATACACATGGTACGACAACGGTATGATTTATATTATACCGGCAGTATACCGTACCGTACCGAAAATTTGGTATATGCCGAAAAGACGATATATACCGAGAAATCGATATATACCATACGGTATATACCGTCAATACCGAATTTATTAAATTAAATTAAATTATTATTATACATTTATACTTATAATATAATTAATATTACAATATTATAATTAATACAACTAGATAATTAAATTAAAATTTATTAGAACAAACAAATTAACATAAATAAGCTTCTTACCAATTGATAATAAGCAACTATCGGTTAATGACAAAATAAGCATCTATCTAGTTTATAATAAGCAAATCAAAACAACAAGAAAAAAAAACATAACTAAGATAAATAAGTATCTCCGTAGTATTGAAAACAAATAATAATCTAGAAAAAAAATAACATAGGAAAATAAAATAAGCATCTCAATAATTTATCATAAGCAAATAAAAGCGAAAAAGCAACAATAGAAAAATAAATAAGCATCTCATAGAAAAATAAATAACTAAATAAGCATCTCTTCAATTAATAATAAGCAAAGAGAAAACTAGACTATAAGCATCTCAAATCTATTCATTATTTGTTATAGTCGATGAATCGTTCGATACATGAGCATTAGTTGAGTAACAAGATTGTCTTATTATTTGTTATGGTCGATGAATCGTTCGATACATGAGCATTAGTTGAATAACATTATTGAATAATGTATATTTTTAGATTGTGACATGAGTTTTAATAAAAGCAAGTTAAGTATTATTTAAATGGAGAAAGGCAACCCAACAATCTAAATTTATGTGAGGATTGATTACAGAGTGGTGGGTCATGACCTAAATTTATGGAGAAAGATATATTATTCATGGACGAGAGCATATCAAAATCGTATATGCAACATGTGTCCTAGCTAGCGTGCATATCAAAATGTACTACATATAACATGTTTCTAGTGTGTGTATCAAAATTTAACATGACATGCAAAACTCTATTATCAGCTGTTTCCGTTTGAACTATTCTCCATTGTGATAGTTGCAGGGACTTTTCTTCTTCTTGTATTGGAAAGTATCTGGATATATTGGAGAAATCGTGTCAATGTCCCTATCCCTTCGAATGCAACCTCTAATGCAACTGGTTTAGAACCACCACATTCACACAAATGATTATTGAAGATGCTCCTGCTGAACCCAACAACCTTACTACATCGCCTCCAATCATCAACATTTTTGGTGGAGGTGCAGCCAACACGGGTGCTGGTGGAGGTGCAGCCGGCACCGGTCTAAGGCACAGGGTTGGAGCTTCTGGACCTTCTTCTTCTGCAGCTGGAGCAGATTCTTCTTCAAGCTTATTAAAAGGTGATGCATTTATCGAATTTTTTTTAAATAATATCTACTCTTTATGTATTCTAGAATATTAAATACTATAGTAGTTTTATGTGGAATATAGAAATATTCTAGAATATTCTAGATTAGGGAATTATTAAGTATAATCTAGATTAGTAAAGTAGTAGAGAATTCTAGATTCATATGAGATCTAGAGAATTCTCTTCACAACTATAAATAGGAGTTTTTGCACCATTTGTAAAGTAAGCCAATCAAGCTAATACAATCTAGAGCCTTCTTTGGAGACAAGAGCTCCACTCTAAATTACTCTCAATACCCCCCACACTCTACATTCACAAATTACTCACAATCTTCATCTTCATCTACACCATTCACTAAAATCACTCACCACATCCAAAACATCTATAATCATCTCCATTTTTTTAACAAAGCTCAAGCAGTCGTACCAGCTCTGATTATCATACAGCAGAAAACCGAGAGTTACAGCAAATGTGAAGCATATTACATATATCCATTCTACTCACGATACTCATATATCTTCATTGAGGTACATTCGTTCTACTCACGATACACATATATCTCCATTGTTATTCTTACATTGTATACCATTTTTTGAGTTGTACCCTGATGTTGGAAGAAATGTGAATGGATTTGTGACTCTTTGAACATTCAACAAAATGAGATCAACTTGCTAGATTTAACATTGCATGAATATTTGATGTTATCACTTGATCTAAGCTAATTGCACCAAATATAAACTGCATGAATGTTGGTAGGAAAAATATTTGATGTTGCTATATTGAAATAGTGTTTCAGAACACATTCCTTGACTATATGTTCAGAGATTTTATTTAGTAACAACTTTTGATGTTGCTATTGAATTGCTGACATCCATTGTAGTGTAACAGGACTATAAATTAAAAGAATAACATATATATAAATATATATATATATATATTGTGTTTGTGTTTATCTACATTGAATATATACTTACATACTGTCATCTTGTTGGGAGAGACCGATAAGTTATAATATACATCAAATTGAAAATTTCATTAAAATATAATTTGGAATATGCAAGTACCTATGGAAAATTTATTTAAAAAAAAGGCATATATAGAAAAGATAATGATTTTAAATGCAATTATTTAAGAAATATTTTTATGAGCACCATCAATTTCCTTTATCAAAATATGTCTATGCGAACCTTGTAGTATAACTTTATCTAAAAGGTCAGATCGCACTTTTCAGTAAAAAACTTAAATTAACTTTTAGACTAGTAATAATATTAGGGTTTAGGGGTAGGTTAATATATTATGATTCATTTTGTGGATTTTTAATATTATGTTTGGTTGTGGTTGAATTATGTTCAATTGGTTTTTAAAACAATAATTAATGTAAGTTAATATTATTTCTTACATTTTAATTTGTGTAATTTCTGATATTTATTTCTAGTTGTAGGTTTGAATTAATTTTTAGACTGATAATCAGAATTAAAGTTAATAAGTTTTTAATTTATGTAATGTTTTTGTTCTAAAAAAATTTTAATGTAATGTTTTAATTTTAATTAATGCAATATTCAATTTTAAAAGATAAATTCTATCACGCCCAACCACGTGAGATTAATGCTTTAACACGACTACAAATTAACATCCATCATACTATACACATATTATAATTAGGCCTCGTTTGGTAGAAATACTAATAATATTGAGATAAATAATACATAGATAAATAATATGGAGATTGTAGGATAGATTATTAAATTTGTGTGTTTGGTAGAAAATATAACAATTTGTTTTATCAAAATTTGTTGTTTGGTAGAAGATATTAAAATCAATATTAAGGTATGTAATTATCATTATACCCCTACCCATTACCATCTCTCTCTCCTCCAGCAGCCCTCTCTTCCTCTCCTCCTCCCCCTCTCTCTTCCTTCTCTCAATCTTCGTGGATTTGGTTTGGGAAACAGCGCACGAACTCCTCCATCTTCTCCACCTCCTCCTCCGTCACTTCGCCGCCGACTCTCTCCTCCGGTCGCCACGCCTCCACCAGCATCCTCGTGGCGACGCCGAAGGGCGAGATGCAGTTGACCCGAATCCCATAGCAGCCCAGCTCGCGGCGGAATCCTCCGTGATCCTTCTCTCTTCCTTCTCTCAACGGCGGTGGTGGACTCGACGAGGCGGAGCTCTGCCGGGTCGAGGCGAGTGGGGGGTCGGGGTCGGGTTGGGAGGGGGTGTAGTCGGAGAGGGTAATTAATTGATGTATATGAGAGCCAAATTTGAGAGAGTTGTGGGGTCCAAAGATTCCGAAGCCTTCTACATGATGAATCCGGATGGAAATGGAGGTCCTGAGCTCAGCCTTTATTTGCTCAGAGTTTGAACTTTTTTTATTTCTAAGAATCAAGAATCCAGTTTCATGTTAGTTAAAATTTGGGTTCTTGAGGTGTACTTTGTTTTGTATTGGAAAATTTTAGTGGGGTAGTGGTTGGTGGTGGATCGGAGGTATAATAGTTACAGATGAGATAGTAAAGAAGCGGCGGTGGCGGCGGAGGAAGTGCTGGCGGTGGCAGAGGAGGGGCAGGGGAGGAGGAAAGTGGAGGGGCGGGTGGCGGAGGTGGGGTAGAGGCGGAGGGAATTAAAAAAAAAAAAAAGAAGCAGCGCCGGCGGCGGAGTTGGAGGCGAGGCGGCGGTGAGTGAGTGTATAGGAAAGGAGATTAAAAGAGAGAAGGGATGAACAAGAAGAATGAGAGGGTAATATTGTCTTTTTCAGGTTTAGTATGAGTTACTATTGAAGCTATATAAATAATACCACTTGGGTGGTCGAATTATTTATATGCCATTCTTTGTATTATAATACCGGGCTTTCCTTTATTAACGGGCTTTTTGTATTAATAATTTTTCCTACTAAACAATGTATTAACCCATATTAATAATATAGTATGACTTAATATGGCCTACCAAACGAGGCCTTAACATTCATTATAGTGTAGTGTGAATGCAATATTATAATACTAATAAAGTTATAGATGAGATGGTGGATAGTGTGTAGTGGGAGTAGGTTGATGGGATGGTGGGTCACATGTAGTGTGAATGCAATATTTTATAATGCTAAATATATAATAATTATTTTCTTTAAAGAAAACAGGCCAAATATAGTGGGACGTTCCAAAATGAAAAACATGCAGTATTCTGTGGAACGGAGGGAGTAGTATTTAAAATATTGAATTATTACATAATATGTGACATTTAAATCTAATCACGACTACTATTAGAATGTGCAAAAGTATTTACTGAAACATAATGGTAATAATGGTAAACATAAATTGAGGAAATACACTCATATGTCATTAGCCTAATGGTAATATCAAAAAAGTCATTTGTTCAAATTTTATCAATTTTTGTCATATGTTTGATTTTTGGACATTTATACCGTTGTATTTTGTACTTTATTCCTACTTTTAACATTTTTTCTGCTACTTTTTCACTTTTATTTTCTTCTCCCTTTTTTCACTCTCTTCTCCCCTCAGCTCACGTGTTTCATCTTTTTTTTTTTTTTTCTGTTTTCTCTCTCTCTCTTCTTCCCTCAGCTCACTAGTTCGTAAAAAACTTTTTTTTCTGTTTCTCTCTCACATCTTTTTTTTTTGTTTTCGTCTCCGTCGTCGTCGCCGTCGTCTTATGCGATTTTGGTCGCGACGTAGTTTCGTCGTCATCGTCGTCTCTCCCTCTTGCATTTTTGCTGCGATTCTGCAGCAATTTGGTTGTGACTTGGTTGTATTTTGCTCAATTTATTTTTTTTTTCTGCAAATTTGTTGCGATTTTGCAGTGTTTATGCTTGCATATTCGTTTAGAAAGTGTTACGTGTGTTCGATTGTAATTTTCCGACGATGTTTGGTTGTGGCGTCAAAGCTATGGAGGTAATTTTCCGGCGACTGAATTCTGGTTTTCGATTTCGATTTCTGGTTTTGAGTTGGTACGTTTTTACAATTGCGTACTGGTGCGTACCAAGTTTACTTGGAACGCAGTACATATTGATAAATACGTACAACGTACCTTAAGTTGTTTTCTTGGTACGCAGTACTTATTTACCAGTACGCAGTACATATTTATTAATACGTACCAAGTTTACTGGGTATGCAGTACGTATTCATTAATGCGTATCAAGTTTACTTGGTACGCAGTACGTATTAATTAATGCATACCAGGTTTCATCTATATATTATGATGCAGGTAAGGTCATCTTCTTTAGTGGTTGCGCATGGAGGATACTGGAAGGAGAACATTTATGAGGGTGGTAGGAGAGAGTATATTTTTGTACCTCCTAGTGGTATAAGCTTTGAATATTTATTAACAAAGCTTGAAGTTCGAATGAAGAAGGATAAGAGTATGTATATGTTTGATATGGATGGTTTAGTGCAGTCTCCTAGTGGTGAAACTATGAGAATGAAGATTACTAATGATTTCGAGTTGTCCTATTTAATGGATGTGTTGGAGTTTTCTACTGTATATGTGACTGTTTCTCCTACGATTGATGAATCTCATAATAGGAGGAGTCCTTTAATTGATGGTAGTGTGCAGAATGAAGACCAGAATTATTTTGATGTTGCTTGTGATGAGTTGCGTTTTGATGGCATTGGTGAGAATGATGACCATAATGTTGGTAATAGCAATGTGGATAGTAATAGCGATGTAGGTAATGAAAGTAGTGTAGGACAACGTTTGTGGGTTATTCCCGGTGCAGCCCAGCAAACATCTATTCCGTCTGAAAAAGTAGCGGCAACGGTGTGCGTGTGGATGACCTTGTTCAGGGTGGCACTTTTGTAGGAAAGAAGAAAATGAAGTCAGCTCTTGGTTTAACGATTCGATCAAACAAAGTTTACTACCATGTGAGATGCAAACTAGTAGAACCATGTGAGATGCAAACTAGTATTAACGGTACACCGGGTACGATTTTATAAAATTGTACTCATTGTACCGGTAATACACTTGCAAATTTGGTACGAAATTACCATTGCGTACCTAGTGTACAATAGTTATTATAGAATGTTGTTACGTATTTCTAAAAACGTACCAAGTTTTACCAATTGTCTTGGTACACTCGGTACGTTTTTATAATCCCGTACCTAGTTTGTAACTATATTACTGTTACATTCGGTACGTTTTTTCAAAAAAGCGTACTATGTTAACCGAGTGTACTTTCAATGATTATTTGTATTAATTTAGATAAATTCTTTCAGATGATTCTCAAGTTCTTATACATGTTGGAGCAGATGAATTCAGGTTCAATTGTGGACCTTCAGACATGTCCAGACGGTTTGTTTCAATATTTTACTTTGCTCTCTCTGCGTGCATAAGAGCTTTTCGTGCATGTCGGCCCGTGATTGTCATTGACGACACACACTTGAAAGGAAAATACAAGGACATTTTGTTTGTCGCAGCTACGAAGGATGCTAATGAACAAATTGTTCCATTAGCATTTGGAATTGGTGATGTGGAGGATACTTCATCTTGGTCGTGGTTTTTAGAGCATGTCCGTCGGACGTTTGGTTACCCCCCGGATTTTATGATAGTTTCAGATCAGCATCTAAGCATCAAGAATGCTATTGATCGAGTTTAACTTGGCATCCCTCATAGTCTTTGTACGTTTCATATACAGGGTAACTTGAAGACTTGGGGTACCGTTGTGACCGATCTATTCCATCTTACTGCCAATTCTTAAAGAGTACATGATTATGAGGAGTATATGAACAATTTGAAGGACGCCTCTCATGGTGGCTATGAAAAGCTTATTAGTATTGGTCTGAGCAGATGGTCTGTTGCACTATGCTCCATGCGGAAGTTTGGGTTTGGTACATCCAACGCTGTAGAGAATATGAATTCAAGACTTCGGTGGGCTACAAAACTTCCGGCATGTTCTCTTCTAGAATATTGTCGTAATCTTGTCCAATTTTGGTTCTTCTAGCGGCGCACAAAATCTGGATTTAAAAATGAAGAATTATTGATGTACGCAACAAGGGAATTAGGTATAGCTGTCGAGGCAGGGCGCGTGATGAGAGTTGAACCGATATTTGATACGAAATTTAATATCATTTCTAGAGTAAAGAGCAATGTTGTTGATGTTGCTTCTAGGAAGTGTTCATGTCGGGCATAGGATCTGGATTTAATACCTTGCTCTCACGCTACAGCAGCAATCAGGTGAAGTTGAAGTTTTATGTGTTGGGACTAATTGCATATTCGTACCTATTTTGTCAAAACTTCTTAGTAAACCTGGTACGCAATTGTAAATGCGTACCAAGTGTACTGCATGAAAACTTGGTACGCAGGTACGCTTTGATCAATGCGTACCTGGTTAGGAAGTTCGATGCGGTATACCTGGTACACATTTATAATTGCGTACCAAGTTTGCTCATCAGAACTTGGTACGTTGGTACGCTTTGACTAAAAATGTATCGGCGTACCAAGTTCGGATGCGGTACACCTGGTACATATTTACAATTGCTTACCAAGTTTGCTTATGAGAATTTGTTACGTCGGTACACATTACCCAATGCGTACCAAGTGTCCAAGTTCTGATGTGGTACACGTGGTATGCAGTTATAATTACATACCATATTTTCTTTCGACGAAGTATCAATTTTTTACACATTTTTAGGTTTAAGAAGGAATCTCCACTGTCATATGTACATGAATATTATTCTACTGCGACGTGGCATGAGATTTATACTGATGATATGATGCCTATTCCGGATAAAGATTCGTGGTGTATGCCACCACATGTTGCTTCAAGGATTGTTCTTACACCCAAGGAACCTAAGCAAGCTAGACGACCGTGTACAAAGAGAATTCCCACTGGATCTCATACCAAACGCAGTCGAGGGTGTTTGTGGTGTCATGAGAAAGGTCATTATATGAGTACATGCCCTCTAAGATGCCGCTTTATTAACCCGAAAGTAGAAGGCAGTAGCAACCAACCAAGCATCAAAATGACAACCCGCAAAACTAAGAAATGTGGTATTTGTGGTGTTGCGGGTCATACTCGCCAAACATGTCAAGATCCACATAGATTTGGTTGATAATTGGAGATTTATTGAATTCTATTAGATGTGTACTGTTTGTCATGGTTTTGAATTCTATTAGATTTATAGTAAAGATTGGTACGTTTTTATATATATTGTAACAGATAGGTAAGTAAATTTTTGTACGTTTTGTTCAATTGCTTACCTTGCGTACTAGAAAAACAGTAACGAAATTACATTTACGTACCGTGCGTACCATATTGCAACTACATAGTGATCTTATGCATAATACCAATATAGATCAAAATATACATACTATCAGTAGCATATGCTAATAGTTATCCAAAATACACATTCAAAATATTCTAATGTTTATGTATTCACAATATACTACCTATCATCCACAAAATAGTAACACCACTTCACTGTTCATTCGTTGCCTCCATCCAAATCCATGAGGACTGCCAGGATCACTTCATCCGTCCTATGGGCATAAATTGTCCTTGTTATGTGGTCTCGGTACTGCTCACGGTCTTGTGGCGCTTCCAAATATCTTTGCATTGGGTTTTTTGAAATGAGTTGCTCGACATACTTGAGCGCATAGATGCCACAATCATATCTGTTATCTTGCTGGAATTTGTTTATTTTGTGGCCCTTCTTGGAAGGAAAACATAATTCCCACTGGCAGAATTGTGGGTTTTTTATGCAATGCTCATTGTAGTATCCAATGGCCTTCATGATTTGCGGCATCGTTCTTGTCATTAGGAGGAAGAGATCTCGTCGATTATTGAAATGGTGGTTTTCGAATGTATGTTCCTTCGAGTCATAGAGAGTGATCTTCTGCTTTTTCAGATCTACCAATACGGTGCCCCAATGGTCCTTATAGAAGCACAATGCAACTACCTAAAAACAAAATAAAACATGATACGTTATTGTAAATGCGTACCACAAATCGAAGAAATCACAGTACGTTATTGTAAATTTGTACTGGGAAACCAGGTACACTCAGTACAAAATTGTAATATCGTACCGTATTTACCATACATGCATTTGGTAAAATTAGTACGATTTTAGCAATGCGTTACGTATTAATAAAATCTTACCTTGTCGCAGTCAATCCAATGGCTCATGTTCTCCCCCAAGCTGGCTGAACTTATTCGGCAAACACGAGCAACCTATTCATTTCTTCTTCGGGGAAGACCTCTTCAATATCCGGCTTAAATATCTTGTGATTGTACGGATCAAAAAGATTGCCTCTCTTTGATTGGTTGACCGAGTCAAATACATTCTCCACCGTTTCCTATAAATAAGTGTAAAATATAAAAATATATATATGTTATATATAATATTATAAACGATTAAAATCAGTCTAAATTGTAGAATTTACCATAACATAGCAAGAGGTCACGGTAATCTTGGGGTCAACTTCTCCCAATCCAGCCATTGCAGGATTCGCCACGAGAATATCAAGGTAAGCCTTAATGTGTTCTATGTCCAGCTGGCCAGTTGGATCCATGATAGATTCAAAAAAGCTCTTTTCCGCACCACAAAAGGCTCCGACATTTCTCCTGTTTTGAATGAATATTAGATTAATTAAACTTGGTACGTATTGATCAAATCGTACTGAGTTTATTAGTTGTAAAACGGAACACCTGGTACGCATTGATAAAATTGTACCGAGTTTGCCAATACTACACTGGTACACCTGGTACGCATTGATCAAATCGTACCGAGTTTACCAATTGGAAAATGGTACACCTGGTACGCATTGATCAAATCGTACCGAGTTTACCATTTTCAAAATGGTACTCCTGGTACGTTATTTAACAAATCGTACCGAGTTTACCAAAAATTACCTGTTACAACTGGTACGCATTGACAAAATTATACGTATTAAACATGTAAACTTTGATATTTGAAAATGAAAAAGTTAACTTACGGTGCCATTTCCGAGCTCAACCAGTGCTCAAATGTGTGACGGCCTGGTCGCACGTCATCCGGGAGAAGTGAACTGCATAGAGGTTGATGAACCCATATTTGTGTCCATCTTTTCTTGTGTTTTTCTTGTGTTTTTAGTTTTATCGAGTCAATATGTGTCTGGGAGGACACGCAAGTCGAGAGATAATGTGCAAGGAAGAATAGGTGAATGCTGGGCAAATTCGATGGAAAATCTGTTGTTGAGATGGCGATACGATGCGAATGGGCATAGGGCTGGAAGCTTGTAGCTGGGAAACATCAGAATATCTAATCTACAAGTCAGGAAGCACCTCCCCATATCCTTAAGCCAACAGATAGAGTACTCGGAGGAGCCAGGATCTTGGTCAATACCGGAGGCAATTCAGGATGCAGACGATGAAGGGCAGGATGTGAGTCGGACCAGCAGTAGCAGGTTTTTCTTTTCCTTCAAGGAAGAGGATAAGGATTAGATCTTTCTTTCCTTATCCTAGCTGAGCCTAATCAAATGATATATCCACCACGCAAGGAAAGAAGTATCGTGCATGCATGAAGAGAGAGGGCGGATGAGATATGCATGGAAAAGACCTTCATCAACAAGGAAACTTCCCTAAACCTTAATTTTCCATCGCCTATATATATGGCCGACTCCATTGTGTATTGGAGGTTGATATTATTATTAGTTCTGCATTCTAGGTTGAGAGAAAGGGAGGAAGAAACAAGTCCTACGGGCAATTTACTTTTATTTCGTATTTTACTGCTTTAAGTTTAGTTGTTGGCGTGAAGCCAAGACCCTGGTTGCTGACTATGCTTTTGGGCAGCAACCCGTTTCCAGATTTATGCTAAGTATATTTTTCTTTATTTGCTTTGTGTTATTATTTAATATTATGTCTAGCTAAGTTTATTGTTTAGGTTGGATGTAGATGAAGTGATTCTAAATTACTCGTTCAAACTTGTGAGGTCTAATTGTGTTAGTTCGTTAATTGATTTTGTTCCCAAAACACTTAGAATTAATTCTAGACTTAATTGATATTGAAGTTGATTGATCACCATCTAGATATTGAGATTAAGTCATTAACAGAAATTGGGATTAATACGAGAGTGTCTTTCGTGCCCAAGAAGGTAAAGGATGTTGGAGAGCAGTCGGTATTGACCTACCTCTTAGCTGTCTTGGGTCTGTTTATTCTTATTGCCTGTTGGGCAGCATCGTTACTGAAGTGTCTTCGTGACTTTGCTGATAAAGAGAGGAGATCTTGCCTTCTGGTCAAGATCTGTAAAATTGATTAGACATAGGTTAAGTGAGTTTACATCGTGACTTCGTGACCTTAGGGTGTTAACTAATCTTTGCCTTAAACCAAGTGATAAAATCAATTAATTGAATATTTTTACACCAATGAACGAGTAAAGAGTAATTAGGATCATGGATTCGAAACCCAAACCAAACTCTTTTGTTATTTGATATTGTTATTTGTTGAGTACAGGTTATTAAGATACTTCGTGACCAAAACCCTGTTGTTGAGCAACATCTGAAGAACAGATTACACCAGGTCCCTTGGGTACGATCCCGCTTGCCGCTGACTACTACCTTGTTGGGCAAGAGGTGTTTATAAATATTATTTGTACGAAGTGTGTGACGACAGCGCTCCGTCAGAGGTGGAGCTGGAAATCTCCTTCGGATTGGCCTTGGATTCAAGATGCGTACCGATATTTTAGGAGCTTGATTTTGGGGAGATTGAGCCTTTGGAGCTGCTGGTGGAGCTTGTGGTGCTTGTGGAGCTTGTGGTGGAGCTGGATCTTGTAGCGCAGTATCTTGTGGAGGTGGGCTTTGTGGAGTTTGTCGAGGGGGACCTTGTGGAGTGTAAAGACCTTGTGGAGGGTGAGGACCTTGTGGAGCTTGAAATCATGGACACGGTTCGAATGCTCCAGCTGGAGCTGCATTTGCTTGAAGAATTTTCTGTTGCGGAGGTGTTAATTAATCAACTTCCAGGAAGGTGTCCCACAATATGTTGATTTGCATGTCCGTAAATTGATCGCCTGGCTGCTCAGTGGTCTGTTGGAGAAAAAAGAACTATTGGTACGTTTTTTTGAATTTCGTACCAGATTTGTATTGCAAACTGGTTACACTCGGTACGTTTTGAAAAAATGTTGTTGGTACGCATGGTACGTATTTATGAAAACATACCATGCGTACGCATGGAAATAGGTACGATTTTATATATCGTACCATGCGTACCCAATTACAATACAGATCAATTGATGAAAAATAATGCATCCAATGTATTACGAATTCGGTTACAACATCAAATAAACAGGAACATAAATGTAAATTGTTCATAACATGAAAAATAAAATATGAAATTGTTTATGTTATCCCACCATCAAAGTGTTCAAATATAGCTATGCATCAACTCAAGATGCATCTTGTACCTTATCATCATCTGCTTGCTCCGTCGTCCTCTCCCCAGCTTGCTGTGCTGGTGTTCCTCCCTCATTCTCCGTGCTCCTCTTGTCGCTTTCCACAACTGCTGCCTCCGGTTCCTCTCTTTCCGCGCTTCTCCTGTTGCCATCCACGCCCATGGGGATGTTGTCGGAGTTTCCTTCTGCTTTTGCTGTTGTGGTTGCGGGTTCGATGTCATTGTGGGGATGAGAGGCTGGAGATGTATAATGGGCACTCGTGAAGGGTTGGACTATCCATTCTTCTTGGAGCTGATTAACAACATAGCTCCCAACATCCTTCACGAGTTGCTGCCTTTCATCCTTGAGCCATGAGGTAAGCAGATTTGCTGCTGCCTCAGCTATCTCTCTCACAAGAACCGCTCTCTCCGGCCCTTACATTAAGGTAGCAAGGACAGAGGAACCATCATCGGCAACAGGAGGAGCGGTGGAGGTGGATGCAGCGTTGGTATGTGGAGGCAGAGGCGGAGGAGTGTCTTCATCATCTTTGTTGGTAGCAGGCTATTCATCATCGTCACCATCGTCGGCTAGTTCTCCTTTTCTTTTCTTTTTGGCGTCATTCGGATCATACTTAAATTCAAATTTGCCGAATTCTGAGTCATTCTGTAGAGACAGCCAGTATGGTGTTTCCTTCTCAGCATGGGAGGGCTTCAACACCTACCGAAGATTATGACAAGGATACAATATGGATATATAAACTGCCGGTAAACTCGGTACACTTGGTACGCAATGACAATTGCGTATTGAGTTTACCATTTTATTTAAGCACTCTCAGTACGAAATTTCTATTGTGTACTGAGTGTACCTAATATATTGCTGGTTTAACTTTGTACATTTGGTACGCATTTATAATTACGTACCAAGTTTACCAATTTATCTATGTACACTTGGTACGTATTTGTGAATGCGTACCAAGTTTTACTAAAAGCATACTGTGATCTTTATTAAATTAGATTAGATCTAAGAAGAAATTTTACCACTTTTATCTTTTCTTCTGGGGGGATTTCCGTGTCTCAGATGTATCTGTACCTCAATATGCGAGGCAATTTTTTCTCGGTGGACCTCAATGCCACCTTCTTTCCAATCGCTGGTACAACCTCAAATATCCAACCCTGTTTGATAAATAAACTTTGTTAGTATGTAATCATATACAAGATAGAATAGATTTACTTGGTAAACTTGGTACGATTTTGTCAATGCATACCGAGTTTACCAGTATCAAAGTGTTACGTTTGGTACGCAATTATAAAATCGTACCAAGTTTTCCAATAGCTTATACTTATATTTGGAAAACTCGGTACAATTTTGTAAATGCATACCAAGTTTACGAGTATTAAACTGTTACGTTTGGTACGTAATTATAAAATCGTACCAAGTTTTCTAATAGCTTATGCTTATATTTGGAAAAATTTGGTACGATTTTGTAAATGCGTAACGAGTTTACCAGTATCAAACTATTACGTTTGGTATGTAATTAAAAAATCGTACCAAGTTTTCCAAGGCGTACCAAATTTACCACTCTTGAACTTACTAATAAAGCAAAACTACAGCCTGAATGTGGTAAGCGATGCCGTATTTGTTTTTTTTTTTTTTTTTTATCTTTTGTGTCGATTGTTTTAAAAGAATCGACAACCATCTGAAATGAGAAACCGCCCCACGGGAATTTTTATCAAGCTTCCTCATCCTCAACCAAGATCCACACCCAGTCCGAAATTTTTTCCTTGCATTCTCATAGCCTAAGACGTACGGCGTTGCCAACAGAAGTTTGGCCAACTTCAAGTAGTCGTCGTCGCTGAGTTTGAAAACATATTTGTTGTGCAAGAACTTTCGGTTCACAAATGGTGTCCACACCTCTGCAGAGGTCACCATTTTGTTGGCGAAGAGTCGGGTGTAGAGGGAGGATCGCGGTATAGTATGGTTGGAGTATGAGTTAAATTCAGCAGGGCCAAATCTCAGCCCGCTCACCAAAGCAAATTCATACCTGGAGAAGCGCAAGAGCTTCTTGTCAACCATGAACCAAACAACTGATTCATCATACTCTAGGAATGAGTGTATGGCCTTCCCCGATCGGGTGTTGTAGTCCTGCATTCCCATGAAGTACCCCAAACAGGACTGCTTCAGCTTCTCCAAGACAGAGTTGCCACATGCATTGATGCATCCTCGAATGTCAGAAATAAGTGACTCATAACCATATGTCCAGTTGTGCTGCAATAAGACAAAAAATTATTCAATAAGAATTTCTTATTCTATTTTTTATCATAATCTGCTTGGTAAAAGTGGTAAACTTTTACAAATACGTACTAAGTTTCCTGGTACACTCGGTACGTGTTTGATAATGTGTACCTAATGTACTTGTAATGTAGGTACGCATTTGCAAATACGTACTTGCAAACAATGAAATACTGGTACACTCGGTAAGTTTTTGACAATGCGTACTGTAGTGGGCAAATTTCGTATTTATATATTTTAGGCCCAGTTAACTTACTTGACAAACCAGACGAACCAGACAAGCCAGAGAAGACAGACAAGCTGGCCCAATAGCCAGTTAATCAAGTTCAAATTGTAGTTGGGCCGTAGAAGCCATCTCTATAACCCATGATCCGCCACGTCGGTCATGACGGCTGATACGACTCAACAACCCAATCGGCCACAATAGCTGAGACTAAGTCAAGATAAGGTAGTTCCATGGAAATAACAACTGACGTGATGGATAGGGTCGACAGAGAGAAACCCTAAGGGGTATTGGCGGCTCTATATAAACAACGTGACTCGATCAAGCAAGATCATCTAGACTCTCATACTCTCGTACTCTGATTCTCTCAACTCTCTTCGCTTGCTCTGCTTGCTCAGTCTCCTGATAGCCTTCTCTATCGGTCTCAAGACCGCCAGAGTTGCCCGTCACGCCAGCTACACTCTCACTACAGTCTCATCTGCCACCATCACCGTCCTCACCCTCCGACCTATCCCGATCCATCCAGATCACCATCGGCTCTCTACACAATCTCTCTATTTATTTTATCTACTTTCCATTTACTTTATCACCGTACTAACTTGAGCGTCGGAGGCTCTTTGGTTGACACCTCCACCGGTGCTCACCCTAGGGCTCTCACGCCTTGTTCGTGTTGTGTTGACAGGTTGCTAGTGCCCGATCAACCTGACGTGCTTGACGTCACCTTCAATTGTAGATCTAGCCTCTACAATTTAGCGCCCACCGTGGGGCCCTAGCAATCAAGCGAATAAATGCACTTTCCGTAGATCTCTTCCACCATCAATCATGTCTGACGGACGTGACGAATCTGAAACTCCCGACGCACCCAACATGATTGCTCAGGCTGACCTAGCCGTCCAGATCGCCGCCCTCACTGAGCAGATGAATCGGGAGAGTGAGAGATGTAAGAAGTTGGAAATGGAGAACGCCAACTTGTACGGTCGTCTCGAAGCTTTGGAGCCTATCGAGGTCATCGAACCCCCAAGCTTCCGGGCCCAAGTGCCTTCCATACAACCTCTGGGAGACACACCGATCACTCGCAATGATGGATCTAACTCTCTCGTGATGGACCCATCACCTTCGGTAAGAAACCGTAATGTCATTGGTAACCCAACTAATTCGGCTCGTGGTATTTTGAATGCAGGTGTCAACGTTCCGCCATCTGTGCTTGAGCAAGCATGTGATCCAGGGCAAACCAATCTGGACGCCACTGGAACAGGAGGAATAGCCCGACCAGATGGAACAATCACCACCGGGGGACAACATGCTCGAACCATTTTCACCACCCCGGGCGTGGCAATGAGCAATGCCGTCGTAGTAAACATGCAACCTACCATGCCAGAGTCCAATCAGACGATCACTCCAACCCAAGTCAACCAACAGGCAGTCGGACATGGTTAGAGGAGATCACTCAAGATCAATTGTTCGCCAATGAATTCGCCCAGCCAGCCACGATCGGCCAGTATGCAATCAGAGATGAAGACTTGGCAAGAAAATTGGCCGAAATAGAGGCCTTGATCCAGCGAATTCCTGGCGTGCCGGCACCCATCCACAAAAGTTCAGAGAATTGCTACGCCGACTCATCATTCGTGGATGAAATTGCCTTGGTCGAGATGCCCGTCAAATTCAACTTCCCCACCATGCAGATGTTCGACGGCACGACTGATCCGACCGATCACATTGCTCAGTACAAGCAAAGAATGTTCACCGCTGCAATTCCTCGTGAACTGAGGCAGGCCTGCATGTGTAAGGGGTTCGGTTCTAGTCTAACAGGACCGGCCCTTCAGTGGTACACTAACCTTCCAAATTATTCTATTTCAAGTTTTGCTCAACTAACGGATATCTTCGTACAACAATATACCAGTAGCAGGAAACTTGAAAAGATTTCAGAAGATTTGTATATTGTGGTTCAACGGCGTGGAGAGTCTCTCCGAGACTATATCGGCTGCTTCAACAAGGAGAAGATGTCCATAACCAATTGCAACACCCAGACAGTAGTCACTGCCTTCAGAAAGGGTCTCATACCTTACTCGGACTTATACAAGGATCTCACCAAGTATCCTTGCAGAACGATGGAAGATGTCCTAGCCAAGGCATGAGCACAAATCAAGTCGGAGGAAGATCAATATAACCACCGCCGGTCTTCACCAAGCAGAAACACTAGAAGAGACTCCAGGGCGGACAGGAGGGCGAGTGATAGGCAGTCCGAGCCTTACCCACCTCCACGGAAAGAATACAGAAGAAGACAATATGACCGCCCTTACGAGACACGACCACGTAAAAGGGCAGAGATACCTGAGTACAACTTATCCATCTCGCCAGCTGAGGCAGTCCTAGCTCTTAAGGGACTTGGAAGCAAAGTCAAATGGCCAGAAAAGATGAGGACACCAGCTGATCAGAGAGACAAGTCGAAATGGTGCGATTTCCACACTGATCAGGGACATCGAACAGAAGATTGCATCGCGCTGAAGTTAGAATTATCGCACCTATTGAAGCAAGGTCACCTGACTGACCTCCTTACTGACAAAGGACGTCAGACCCTGCAACAAGCCCAAGGTTGTCAGCAAAGCAATGCAGACGTCACCCCGTCTAGACCGCTGACACTTGATCGAACGGTGAATGTGATAACCGGCGGGTCAGAAGTCAGTGGAATCACTCACTCAGCAGCCAGGAGACATACCAGACAGGCTGGACATGTCCAACCAGAACATGGCGAAGCTCAAAGAAGCACAACCATTCTGTCGGCACAAACTATCACTTTCACCACATCTGAATCAGACAGGCTACTTATTCATCATCACAATGCTTTAGTAATTTCAATTTGTATTGCAAATTGTTTAACCAAGCGTGTACTAATAGACAATGGCAGCTCTGCCAATGTCATTTTTCTGTCTACTCTCAGGGAAATGGGGATAGATGAAATAAAGATCATCAGAAAGGCAACAGTCCTTATCGGTTTCAGGCGAGAACAAAAGAGCACGATTGGTGAAATCGAACTACCCATCTACGCTGAAGGAGTTAATCTCTGCACTCGCTTCCTAGTGGTGGACTCTCCTTCTGCCTACAATGTCATTCTAAGACGGCCATGGATATATGAGACAGAGGTAGTCCCATCTATATATCACCAAGTCTTAAGGTTCCCGACCAAATGGGGAGTGAAGGAAATTCGAGGAGATCAAAAAGATTCCAGATCTTGCTACCAGACAACCATGAAGGCTAAGCAAGCCATCTTATAGCAATTACAGCAAGGAGAATCATCTGACCCCCAGCCGAGTCAACAAGCTCAACTTGATCTACCTGACGCGGTGGAGCTATATGAAGTCTCCATTCACCCAGACTTCCCAGACAATAAAGTCCGGATCGGAGCACAACTTGAACCCGACCTCAGAGAGAAGCTTATTCAATTTCTTTCTGAGCACTATGATTGTTTTGCTTGGTCCCATGCGGACATGACCGGAATTGATCCTGATATTATTGTTCATAGGTTTGAATGTAGATCCTGACTACCCTCCAAGGAAGCAAAAGCGAAGAAAGTTGGCTCCAGAAAGGAATAGAGTCATCAACGACGAAATCAAACAACTTCTGGACACCGGGCTGGTCAGAGAGGTCTAGTACCCCGACTGGCTAGCAAACGTGGTGGTCGTTAAGAAAAAGAATGGCAAATGGCGAGTGTGCATAGACTTCACAAACTTGAACAAGGCGTGCTCTAAGGATTCATTTCCACTGCCTCACATAGACATGCTCGTCGACGCCACAGCCGGACACGAGCTACTCAGGTTCATGGACGCATACTCTGGATACCACTAGATACTAATGCATCCCGACGATCAGGAGAAGACGGCCTTCATGTCCAACATAGGCATCTATTGCTACAAATATATGCCATTCAGATTGAAGAATGCGGGAGCAATCTACCAGCGTTTGGTCAATAAGATGTTTGAAGAATTGTTGGGGAGGACGGTGGAGGTCTACATAGACGACATGCTCGTGAAGTCTCTACGAGCAGAAGACTATATCGACCACCTCCGACAATCCTTCGGCATACTTCGTGAGTATAATATGAAGCTTAATCCGACTAAATGTTCATTTGGTGTGACTGTAGGGAAATTTCTCGGCTACATGGTGACCCAAAGAGAGATTGAAGCCAACCGGGTTCAAATTGACTCCGTACAAAGAATTACATCCCCAACATGCGTCAAAGATGTACAAAAGCTCATAGAGAGAGTGGCGGCCCTCAGCCGGTTCATCTCGAGATCATCGGAGCGTTGCTTTCCATTCTCAATACATTGAGGAAGTAAAAAACATTCGAGTGGATACTAGAGTGTGAGGAATCACTCAACCAGCTGAAACAGTACCTGACGAGCCCGCCGCTCCTGTCGAAACCCAAAGATGGTGAAACATTATACATCTACTTGGCGGTGTCGGAAACAACAATCAGTGCAGTCCTAGTCCGAGAGGATGAAGGTAGACAATCACCGGTCTACTACGTCAGCAAGTCCTTGTTGGACGCAGAGACAAGATATAGCCTGCTCGAGAAGCTTGCCCTCACTCTCGTGCATGCAGCAAGAAAGCTTCGCCCCTACTTCCAATGTCATCCAATTATGGTCCTTACAACATACCCTCTGAAGACCATCCTTCACAAATCGGAGCTGTCTGGCAGACTAGCCAAGTGGGCAGTCGAACTAAGCGAACACGACATATCCTACAGGCCGCGTACTTCATTGAAGTCACAGGTATTAACTGATTTCGTGAATGATTTTGCGGCTAACCTTTCAATGCAGGCAGATAAGGAGTTATGCTGCCTCACTGATGACGAATTAGCTGGAACATGGAAACTCTTTTTGGACAATTCAAGTAATAGACATGGAAGTGGACTTGGACTCGTTCTTTCATCACCCCAAGGTGACAACATTGAGCAAGCAGTAAGATGCAGATTCAAGGTAACTAACAACGAGGCCGAATATGAAGCTATGCTAGCTGGACTTGGATTGGCTAAGGAACTGGGGGCAAAAAAGATCTATGTCTACATCGACTCCCAGCTGGTAGTAAATCAAATGCAAGGAACCTATCAGGCTCGAGACCAAGATGACGGCTTACCTAGACAAGGTGAAGGAGCTGCAGTCAAGCTTTGAAGAATTCACAGTTGGCCAAGTGCCTAGAGAAGAGAATAGTCACGCAGATGCTTTAGCCAATCTCGCCTCCTCTATTCAAACCACTGGTCCGAAGACCATTCCAATCATCTATCTCCAATGGCCGGCCGTGTGGAAGAAAGAAGAAGAACAAGTACATGACATATCAGACAGTCGGACTTGGATGACTCCAATACTAGAATACCTTGAGCAAGACATATTTCCAAACAATAAAAATGAAGCACGCCGAATAAAAGCTCAGTCTGCCCGATTCTCCATCATCCGAGGTAAGTTGTACAAACGATCATACTCTGGTCCATACTTAAAATGTATTAACCATGCAGAAGCAAAGACGGTCTTGGCTGAGCTACATGATGGAAAATGTTGAAACCACTTTGGCGGGAGGAGCTTAGCCCACAGAGCTCTAACAAGCGGATACTATTGGCCTACAATGAAGACAGGCGCTGCTGATTATGTCAAGCGATGCGACAAATGCTAGCGGTTTGCCCAAGTATCCCACCTTCCACCTGAACCATTAATCTCAGTCACGTTGCCCTGGCCCTTCATGAAGTGGGGAATGGACATCATGGGCAAATTACCTAAGGCACCAGGACAATTAGAGTACATGTTGGTTGTAACAGACTATTTCAGCAAGTGGATTGAAGCCGAAGCATTCCACAAAGTTCGGGATACAGAGGTGAAAGGATTCATATGGAAAAATGTGATATGCCGATATGGAGTACCAAAGGAGATAGTGACCGACAACGGCTCTCAGTTCATCAGCTACGACTTTCAAGACTTTTGTGAGTCATGGAACATCAAACTTAGCTTCTCAACACCTAGATATCCCCAGGAAAATGGCCAAGCTGAATCATCCAACAAGACAATAGTCAACACCGTGAAGAAGAGGCTCGAAAAAGCCAAGGGCTTATGGGCCGCTGAACTACCTGGAGTGCTTTGGTCATATCGAACGGCCCCCAGAACCTCGACGGGAGTAACTCCATTCTCCTTAGCGTACGGGATGGAAGCAGTCATTCTAGCCGAAAGCAAAGTACTGACCGCGAGAACCGAGCTCACCTCAGAAGACCATAACGACCAAGGAATATGTCACGAGCTCGACACACTTGATGAAAAGAGAGATATGGCTAGGCTACGGCTAGCCTCCTACTAGCAAAGTGTCACCAGACACTACAATAAGCATGTCTGCACTCGAACGTTCAAGCTAGGCGATTGGGTACTCCGACGTGTATTCCAAAACACTAAGGAAGCTGGGACTGGCAAGCTAGGCCCGACATAGGAAGGTCCATACTTGATCACAAAGATATACTGGAATGGAGCTTACAAGCTTCAAGAGAAAGACGGACGCGACATAGGCAACAGCTGGAATGCCATCCATCTTCGACAGTATCATGCTTAACTCAACTCTTCATTCATTTCAAATGATTTAGTCCCACGGGACCCACCTTTCCAGCCATACCGGTCTAACACTTTCATGCAGAACATAAAAGAACTACATCGTGGCTTGATCCCTCTTCAGGGTATGTAGGCAGCTCCAAGGAGCGCAGCCACCCCTACTTTTCTATTCCGTCAGTTCTGATTGCTCCGTGGAACAGGTCAGAACTACATTCTGCTTGATCCCTTAAAAGGGTATGTAGGCAGCTCTAAGGAGCACAACCCAACTTGCCGAATAAGAAGAGATGGAAGCACATCCACCAACCACCCGAACTACGCCAACATGAGGCGGTAACTTTACATGCTTTGTCAATAAGTTTAAGTCCCACGAGACTCATATTACCAGCCATACTAGTTCTGACAATTTTATGCAGAAAATTCTCAGAACTATATATGGGCTTGATCTCCAAAAGGAGTATGTAGGCAGCTCTACGGAGTGCAGCCCACCTTTACTGACAGGTAGAAACGGACCAGACCAAACCACCTGTCCAAGCGCCATAAAATAGCTGGAAACGAAAATATGGTAACATCCATGACCTTAGTTTCAATTGATTTGGTCCACAAGACCCACTTATCATTCCACACTAGTTCTGACAAGTCAATGCAGGCCAATGTCAGAATTACATTCGGGCTTGATCCCTTCAAGGGTATGTAGGCAGCTCTAAGGAGCACAGCCCAACAAAGAACACTCCAATCTCACTAAGTCAACTGACTTGCCCGACACAACGGACTTGATCACTCTCAAGTCATAAAACAAACATTCAACCAATAAAGAGTTAACAATATAACAAAAGAAAACAAGTATAAGACCTTGCAAATAACAAATGAACGCCCCAGACGAGCCAATCGTCATCTACATAATTTAACAACTAATCCAAGCCATACCTTCCGACTATAACTTGGACTAGGGGGAAAATGGGGATACGAACCCTTACAAATGATAAGAAAAACATAAGTCATGAGTTCATAGTACATGCTCAATCATCGGGTACATGCACCCGTTCAAATAAAAATAAAAATCTCCCAAGCGATACATAATAGAAACTAAGTCTTTAACAGAAACAAGAGTGCAAGCTCAACCCTCGAGCTCATCCTGACCTCCCTGCCCGGCTTGACCAACCTGATCTTCACCTATAAAGTCTAAAGTAACCACATCATCAAAATCATCATCTGTATCTGTTGTCTCGTCCTCCTCAACAGCCATCATCTTCCTCAACTTCTCTGCCGCGGCACAAATCTTCTCGCCATCCCACTCTTCAACCTTTCCTGCCTTAAAATCCAGGTACAATTTCTCCCGAAGCGTTACCTCGGTCTGAAGAGCAGCCACCCTACAATTCTTCTCCATGTCAGCTCGGAGGGCATCCACCTCCGCAAGAGCAACCTTCAAACGCTCGGCATCAGCATCTCTTGACTTCAGCAAAGCCTTGCGCTCCACCTCGACCACCTTAAGCTCTTTGATCTTCTCCTTGAGAGCCCATATTTCCTTATTAAGACCAGTCTTGTCCGACGCCAATTGCTTCACCTGATCTTCCAACTCCCCAACCTTCTTGGTCAAGTAAATCACCGACTGCAATCCCTGTAAACCAAAGACAAACTTAGCAACCAAACATTGCAAAACGCATAAGTATACAGGTCATCGTGCGTAAAAGTGGAAGATACCTTAAAGATATTGGCGATGCCCGTCTGACCAGTAGTCTCCGAACCAAGCTGTCTGAAAGTGGACTCATCCTCATGCCACAATAGCTTCTGAACCTCGGAAAAGTGGGGAGTAAACTCGGTGTAAGCATGAGCCATCATGGGGAAGCTGAGACGAACATCCTCCATGGAAAAGAAGGCAGCATCGTCATCGACAACCCTTTTCTTGCTGGCTTGAGCAACAGATGAAGTAGGAACTCGGACAGGTGCCTTGGCATGTGCCTTTCTAGCGACACGAATCTTAGTTTTGCCCTTCTTGACTTGGAGCAACTCCTCAATAGCATCGTCACCAGACAAAGGGAACGTTGGCTGCTTCGACATGGTGTCCTCTACATCAAATTGAACACTCAAGTTAGTAACACACGAGCAGAAAACAAAATGAAAATTGAACTAATACCTTCCCGACATGACTGCACTGACTCCCAGAAGCCGCTACAACGAAGGTTAGAAGGCGTCAAGACAACCTCCTAATGACGCTCTTCTTCGGGTATGGCAAAAAACTCTTTAAGTCTCCTCTTTGACTGATCACACAATATCGGAGCTGGCAAGTCAGTAGCACCTGGAAAAAGTAAAGAGTATAAAAATCATCATTCAAGCACAAGAGATAAAGAAATATCACAAACAGCTAGACAAACACACTCACTCGTGATATTCCACAAGCGAGGGATACCACTATCAGACGGCAACCCCAACGCCTCGAACGAGACAAAGAAATACTTCTGCTTCCATAGTTTGTTGTTGTCATCAAGCTTACCAATCATCCTCTTCTTAACGGTCCTACAACCAAGCTGGAACCTACTCCTATCACTACTAACTGACCTCAAGGAATAACAATTCAGAACCTCCGCATAGGTAATTCTAATACTCTTCAATTTTGCTAAAACCTCAATGGCCATCAAAGCACGCCAGGCATTTGGTACCAATTGCCCTGGAGAGATAGCATAAAAACGACAAATCTCCATGACCAGCCGAGGCAGCGGGAATCTAAAGCCAAACTTGAACGGGTGAAGATAAAGACAAACCATACCCGAAAAATTCCAATCCGCCCTTGCAGCCTTACTCGAAGAATGCATCTTAATGTCTAAAGGAACACCATAACTACTACGAAAATTCATCAAGTCACTCAACGTCAACAAACTTGGGAAGTTATCTAAAGGAAGGTAGTTCGTAGGCCGACTTTCCTCTATAGGGCCGGAACTATCTGGGCCACACTTGGTGAATACATCATCTATAGGAGTTGGCCAAGCAACGACAACACCACTAGGGATTTCATCAACATGACTACCATTCCCACTAACAATCTCAAGATGCCTACTAGTCGAACCCGACGAAACATCCCCGCATTGAGAAGACATGCGGACCAAAACAACAACACATGCTATCATATCAAAAGCAAGCAAGGACTATAACATATAAGAAGTATACATGAGCATCTTGACCTCTCCTAACTGGCCAACCTGACCAGACCGACCAAGCAGATGCAAACAACAATAGAGCAATGACATGGATAATAACAAAAACACTAACTTACTACTACTCAAAGATCTAGCACAAACGCATTGGATACTCGAATCAAAATAAATTACCAAGGTAAATACTCATTTCTACATACAAAACATACGAAGAACGACGAAGAACAATGAAGGAGAAAAGAAAACTAACCTTTGAAGATGTGAAAATCCTCTCTCTAGCACTATCTCCTCCTCCTTTGCTCTCCAAGAATCCTCTCTCTACAAAGTTACCAAATGAGAAGTGAGATGAAAAAGAAATCACTACACACCCTCTTATAAGCAAGATGGAAGCATTAAATGCACCTACATACAAATATTGCAAAAAAAAGAAAAAAAAAGTCGACTACACAGACTATGTATATGTGCTCATATATATCTTACACATATATATTCTCTATATATTTTTGTACGTAAGCAAATATATATGTATGAATGCTTTTATATATCTTATATGTAAGTGTGATTGTTGTGTAATTAAAAGCTCCTGGTTGTTGATTTATTAGAGAAAGATTAATGCCTAACCACTACTCAAATAAAATAGACCTTTTCGGTGCCGGTTCATCAAGATGTGCATTCGCGCAAGTACCTTCGTCAACACAGCAGTAGGATACTCGAAGTCTAGGAATGAAAATTAACTTGCTAGATTTTTGAGCTATATAAAATGAAATGCAACCTCTCACCTGTTCCTGTTCACGCTGCGCGTCCAATCCGTTCTCTGTTGTTTCAAGGCATCGACAGTCCAGATCCATACAACGAGGTTCTACCACCCGTTGTCCCAAGAATATATGGATGCCGAGATCCTTAGCTCTTCTTCCTAACTGGCCAAACAAAACCAAATGATGAACAAAGGAGAAAAAAAAATAAAACTCACAGTGACACGAGAGAAAAAGATTCACCTCTATAATTGATAACTTGGAAGAGTCAAGCAAACAGACCTGCCGTCGACGCTGCCATCTCTAACTACAAACCGCTGCACTATATGCAGCTGGATCTTTCCTTACGACGAACTCGTTAAATACTTAGCTGACGAACTTGTCGACCGCATCATCTCCGATCCACCACCCACGACTATAGCTTTGCAGCTTCAACTTTGTAACTACAAAGCTTCACTACCTCAGTCTGCTCTCTTTCAAGGTGGAACGAATCAGCTGCTACGGCATCATTTTCTTTTCCTTTGCTGTCGCCGATGACGCCGCAAGACGAGATGGAAGATATAATGGCGTCTTATTTTCACTACTAGCAATTTCACTTTGCTGGTATGATGAAAGAGTAAGAAAGAACGAGAAGGTGAGCTCCATCTTTTTATGTACAAAAGGTGACAACCGAGCAGTTAATTCAAACCTATGCGCCACTCTATTGACTTCAGAAGATAGAGCATATTCGTCCCTTATTGATGCAACTTGACCGACTACAAGCGGTAAAGTAGACCTATGTATTTGTGTAAAAGGGAAATCTGAGCATTCATTCATTTTTACACACCTAATACTCAATAAATAAAGATGTTGAGTCAGGGGCCCACATGAGGGAAGTGGTAAGTTCATATTTTGATGCGTATTTATCAAGAAGAAGAAATGAAAAACTGAGTTTGGCTTGCAATCAGTAAAAAACTGAATTCATCTATTGCACTCACCTGTTACCATATCGACGGAGATGTCACGCCAAGGTCGACTCCGTTCACATACCTCTTTCGTCAATAAAGTCACCACGTAGCTGGCTAACGAGGCCGACAACGCCGTTTTCTTGAGTCTATATGCTCTGAAATTTTTTACATCAAATATATGTATATATACATACCGCCATGGCCGACGAAGCCGACGAGGCGGACGAGGCCGCCTACTTGACCCTCTAATATTTCCCATGTCAATTATATGTCTGCCCGACGAGGTTGATGCGGAGACGGGATCGATGAGGCAGACGTGCCCGACTAACCCGATTAGACGGATGAAGGCCCCCAAGAGCTTCCGCCCGCGTATCCGACCAATCCGACTAGGCGGACAAAGGAGCAGTATATCTGTACATGAGCCTATGCTACTTCTTAAGCCAAATATGTAATCGTCGTGGCTAACGAAGCCAACATGGCCGACGAGGTCGACCATCCCGACCAACCCGACTAGGGGGATAAAGCTGCTAATAATTATTGACAAGTTTTCACAATCCGTATAGTTACTATATGGGTGCCCGACAAGGCTAGCATGAAAGCAAGGTCGACGAGGCGGACGTGCCCGACCAACCCGACTAGACAGATGAAAGCCCCCAAAAGCTTCCATCGCGTGCCCGACCATCCCGACCAGGCGGAAATTTGCAGCTGAAGATAATTCTGTCTATATAACCGTTATTCCATCTAATAGGCCCAAAGCAAAGAATGGCCCATTATCTACATTTTTCATCATGCAATGACTGGCCCATTTATTAATCTAAATTGTCCAAATTTTTGGGTCCATGAAGCGAATGGAATGAGCTCGGCTATTTTGGCCACTGCCATCACTATTTTTCCATGCAAATAAGTAGTGATATACGAATAGGATAATTAACAATATATATATGTATTGTTAATTAAGCATTTATGGCTCATGGTATGGAAGTTATTAATTGAAAGTTAATATTTATCAACTTCCCACACAAGACGCGCCAACCAATTGCTCCCGGTGAGTTCGACTTACTCGATTTTATCAACTCTCCAATTAGAATACTTCTAACTAGAGAGTGGGGGACAAACTGTAGTGGGCAAATTTCGTATTTATATATTTTAGGTCCAATTAACTTACTTGACAAACCAGACGAACCAGACAAGCCAGAGAAGACAGACGAGCTGGCCCAACAGCCAGTTTAATCAAGTTCAAATTGTAGTTGGGCCGTAGAAGCCATCTCTATAACCCATAATCCGCCACGTCGGTCATGACGGCTGATACGACTCAACAACCCAATCGGCCACAACAGCTGAGACTAAGTCAAGATAAGGTAGTTCCATGGAAATAGCAACTGACGTGATGGATAGGGTCAACAGAGAGAAACCCTAAGGGGTATTGGCGGCTCTATATAAACAACGTGACTCGGTCAAGCAAGATCATCTGGACTCTCATACTCTCGTACTCTGATTCTCTCAACTCTCTTCGCTTGCTCCGCTTGCTCAGTCTCCTGATAGCCTTCTCTATCGGTCTCAAGACCGCCGAAGTTGCTCGTCACGCCAGCTACACTCTCACTACACTCTCATCTGCCACCGTCACCGTCCTCACCCTCCGACCTATCCCGATCCATCCAGATCACCATCGGCTCTCTACACAATCTCTCTATTTATTTTATCTACTTTTCATTTACTTTATCACCGTACTAACTTGAGCGTCGGAGGCTCTTTGGTCAACACCCGCGCCGGTGCTCACCGTAGGGCTCTCACGCCTTGTTCGTGTTGTGTTGATAGGTTGCTAGTGCCCGATCAACCCGACGTGCTTGACGTCACCTTCAATTGTAGATCTAGCCTTTACACGTACCAAATGTACTAGTAAAGTAGTTACACTTTTGCAATTACGTACTAGCAAAAAATCAAATTACTAGTATACTTGGTACGTATTTGATAGTACGTACCGAGTGTACTAGTAAAGTAGTTACGCTTTTGCAAATACGTACTTGCAAACAATGAAATACTAGTACACTCTGTACGTTTATCACAATGCGTACCAAGTGTACTAGGAGCACACTAGTTATCTTGATATGTATTTGCAACTTTTATGCTTTGGAACTGGGTAAGCATTTACAAAACCGTACCAATTTTAATTATACAATGCCATATTCAAATCAACCGAATGCAAAATTTATCAAGCATAATCTCAGAAAATCAATAACAAACAATCCTCAATTAAACAAATTGTAGATATATGTGTAGCAGTACGTATTTCACAAAACGTACCGGTACGCTTAGTACAATTTTCTCCCAAATTTGTATGTACCCTAATTCACATTCTACTCAACAAACTAGGTACGCAATCGACATTTAAAACATAGTAAACCCGCGAAATCGAAGAAATCAAGTGATAATCGAAAACTTACTGGTAAATCGACAAATGGATCCTCGGCATCCTCGACGGTGGTTTCCTCATTTTCGGTCTCGTGCGGCGGCGACGATTGGGCTTCTTCTGGCGGCGGCGACGATTGGGCTTCTTCCGGCGGAGGCTGCTCTTCCTCCGTTTTTCTTTCTACAATGTCTTCCGGCGGCATTTCTGTTGGCAAGGACGGAGCGGTTTGCTGCCTCGAGTGCTCTTCGTCGCGGCGGTTTTGCCTTTTGTCACAGCGGTTTTTCTCTTCGTCGTGGTGGTTTTGGCCTTCGCCGCCGTTGGGTTTGCTGCTACTTCGCTCGTCGCCGTTGCTTCACTCATCGTCGCGGCTGTGGTTTTATTCTTCGCTGTCGTTGCTTTTGCTGCTTCGCCTTGTTTCTCCTTCGATGCTTCGGCGATTTTTGTTTTCTTTGTGCGCGGCACCATCTAGATAGGTTTGGATCGAGGAGGTTGACGGCAGAGTAAGGTTGTTGATGGCGGCGAGTGGCGGAGATGCGGAGAGAATTAGGGTTTACGGCGGAGAGTGGCGGAGATGTGGAGAGAGGAAGCATCGCGGAAGAAAATGGAAGAGAGAGAATAGCGGGAAAGAGAATGAATGGGAAGAGAGAGAAATAGTGTAATTAATGTTTTTTGAATTATAAACGTACAAACTCACTACTTTATAAGGGTATTTCAGTTAAATAGGATACAATTTTATCCAATTTTTGTCAAAAGTGAACTTTTGACAAAATTTGATATTACCATGTACCCTAATGTTATATTACCATTTGTCTCATTTAAATTTTGTTAGTGCAAAAATACAAATAAGAATTATTACAATATTACCCAACTGATAGGGATGAGAAATTGCTCAAGACAACAATAAAAGTTAAAAAGAAATGTCATAAATCAAAACCTTAATACTGAATGCTAACCTAGATAACTGCTTCCCATTTAAGAACTAATTAGTACTTGAAAAATCCTACAATTAATTAAACATTAAGAATCCCGAAATAAACTGCAAATATGAAGTTTGAAGTCCATACTATGAAGCCCTTGAGACTTGTAGCCGGCGAGCACCGGTAGTACCATGGATAGTAAGGTAAAATAGGGTTTGGCGGCGGGGTGGAGGACCACAAGACTTGTTTTGGTGCGAAGGATTATGAGTTATTGTAGGCGGTGGTGGCGGGATGCTTCGCGGTGGCATTGAAGGCGGACATAGTCCCGACGGAGGAGGAGGTGGAGGTGGAGGAGTTTGACTCATGAAAGGTGCCGGCGGCGGCTGTGGATAGGCGTAGTTCCATGAACATGAGGGGTTTTATTTGTAATAATATTAAGGTGATGAGAAGGATAGGGTTTAACAAACCTTTCAAACATCTTACTTTTGTGTTGAGTGAGACCAACTTTTTTTTTTTTTAAAGGAAGTGAGACCAAATTATAAAGGATTTCAATCCAAGAATTATGGCATGTTTGTGTTAATTTTAGTATTTCAATTCCCCCTTATTTAGTGAAAACATGTACATGTTTTTCGAATAAATTTTACAATAGTTCTATTTTTTTCGGTCTAAAATCAATGCTCGTCACCAAGTAAATAATATATTTAGGTTCCATAATGATAAATATACTATTATATTAGTACATGATATATGGTCAAATAAAGTAGAATATAAGTTAGAGATCGATGAATATAGCAGCAAGAATATCTACTTGGCTTTCGATGCGGGTGATAGACGCATATATCATATTTTTTCCTGATTTATTTATTTTACTTTTATTTTTTGTGAAGAGATTAACGTTGTTAAAGTTTAAACAATTACTCTCCCGAACCACTCATATTGTCATATTTCCTTATTTAGGTGTCTCATTCATATTATCAACTTTCAAATAAGAAAAATTTAACCCTTCAAAATCCTACAAAAGTAATGAATACCCACTTTCTCAATAACATGACAATTTCAATGAGTCGCAGTGTATATTCATTTGTGTCTCCCTATACTGAAACTGTGGAAGTATTGGTGTAGATGTTGGAAATTAGTGTTTATTTAGTACCTTCTTTTAAATGAATATATATATATATATATATATATATATATATAATTCCTGTTTTCTTTCCAAACTGTTTTCTGATTTTTTTTTTAATTTTCAGCTTTTATTTCAATTTTTTAAAAAAATCACTTTTATTTTCTACCTTTTTTTTTGTTTGCCTCTTCGTTTTTTTGTTTGCCGCTTCTTCTTTGGTCAAGATTCGAGGAAGGGGAGCCGAAGGCCTCAGAGCGAGACGAAAAAGTCCAAATTATTGTCCAACGATTATCCTTATATTAGTAACCGGAGCGAAGGCGGAGCCGAAAGCAGAACCGTAAAATTGGACCTGAAGGCAGAGCCAGAAAAAAAAACTGAAATTAACAAAATTCGAAATTTAAAAAAAAAAAATTGACGGATCAACGGGTCAAACCCGGGTTGACCGGGTCAAACCTGACCCAGATCCGGTCTTTTGGGAAGAGACCGGTTGCATGTTAGTGTTCCTCTTAATTGCAAGTTATATATGTTAAATGGGTCGATCCGGACCTAATGAGACCCGGCTAAGGCCCATAAATGCAGCAGCCTGGCAGGCCGATATTTAAAATAAAAATTTATGGGCCTCAAAGCAGGCTCACTTTTGGCCCAATTCAAGGTGAGGCCTTGCCCAGGCCCACACTCTCTTGAGTTTTGACAACTCTAACTGCAGCACTTACCTACAAACTACGAATATGATAAAATAATATTCCCTCCGTCCACAAGCAAGTGACTCATTTCGTTTGGGAAAAAATATTAAGGTGAAAAGTTAAAAGCGGTTAAAATGATATGACCCACAATATTTGAAGAGATCATTGTTTCTTTGTTTGGAAACGAGCCACTTGTTATAAGACGGCTCAATATGGTAAATGAGCCACTTGTTCCGGGACAGAGAGAGTACTTCATTCGTCCCACGACAATTGTTTCATATTCTCCTTTTGAACTGTCCCACATAAATGTCCCATTTTCATTTATCGAAATCACATTTTCTTACTGAAAAGGTGTAGACTTCACTACTTTCTAACAACACTATTGCTATTTGCTCATAAATACAAACAAACATTTCAGACCGTGCAAATGTTCAACATGCTATTGCAATGAAATAATGCGGTGGGAAAGAAAAGTGTTCTCCAAAAGCAGTCATAGAGCTCCAGATCCTAAATGTAGGCAAAAAATACAAGTGGAAGATTGCCAACATCCAACTTTTACACCTTCTGTAACTGGTTTTGGACTTCTAAGGCTTCCACAATGCTATCAACCCATCTGAAAATACCAAATCAAATTCAGAAACAAACAAGAGATATCATGTCTTGCCTGAAATCAGGGTTCTTGAAACCAGATCCAAACATGCTGACGATGCAGTAGTATAAATAATGTCTTAAAAGCCTACTAAAACTACCACTTCATCAGACATATTTGCATGTTGCTAATAGAGTTAAGAACACCACAGAAATAACATAACCAAAATAACGATCACGAGGACTTCTCCTGGCCAAGCGCTGCATGCTAACTATCAGATAACAAGGGTCCAAAACGAGTTTCCTCCTCCTTAGCAGGTGGAAAGTATCAATTCAACTAGGCACAAAAGCCCACAAAGAGTCCACAACCCGAAAATAAGTAACAATATAATTATGAGATGATAATGGGTTTGACTATACGTTACGGGCCTATATGTGATAGAAGAGGAAGACTTCTTCTTCCCTATGATAAATAATAACAACACAATGGAATGAAAAGAATGAGAGGGAGAGTTGGAGGAAGATAATCTTCTAGAGTACTTTTTAAATTTATGTCACAGTGTTTCTCTATCTATAGAGACTGCACAAGTACTATGAAGGAAACAAATAGACACCATATAAGGAAATCCTAAATGATACTAGTTGCAGCACAATAGGAAACTAAATAAATCAATCTACTTAAATTAAGGCCATGATTTGTGCATGATTATTGACTCATCAAGAATGCATCAAATTATCTATCAAATAATAAGAAAATACGGAAATCAATAAAATAAAGAAAAACTACCCATACCCCCGTCCTTGATGCCCCCTGCAGGTGTAGATGCAATCCTCTACAGTTGCAAACATATAATATACGATGACTAGCATAAAATATTCAGTCCAAACTAGCACTTTTAGCTGCTGGTAAACTTTGACATAAACATTAAATAGAAATACTAGATCAGTCTAATTTCATCTTTGCTCATAGTCTAAGGGCCATCAGATATTCACAAAATGTCAAAGCAAGACAGAAGACTTTACCCTTCAATGCCTGGATTAGCAGGGTAGAATATATTCTTCAGCCCCAACTTTTTAGCTACTAAAGCAGTTGTCTCCCCAATGCATGCAACAGCATTATCCCACTGTCTCCCTTCCGGTATTAAGCTGACCCAAGCACTGGTAGAGAATCAAATCACATGTACATGAGGCAAATATGTAAACAAGATTTCTCAAGAGATCAATTTAGAAAAAGATTATGTCCTGGTTTTACAAGAAATTGCATAAAGAAAAATAGTTCAGAAGGCTGGTAACAAGAGAACAGATAGTATACCGAATGGCAGAAGGTGATGCTACAGCAATAACAGGAGCAACAAGAGCAAGATCTAAAACCAATTGATCGACATGATTAACAGGATCCTGCATGAAAGGCTACTGCTCAAAACACTTCAAGAAAATCCAGCTAATTTCAAGCATGCATGTTCAGTTTTAAAATTAATGTACTAGAATCCATCAGGATTTGTAGCAAGTGTAGTCAACACCACCTTGTTGAGCAAAGATATGTACACATTTCTACAAGCATGAGATGTAAAAATAAAATTCAGAACACATTACATTGCCGTCCTACCTGTTGGAACCAACCTAGGTTCAAATGAGTATGAGAGTGTTCTGCCAAGCAGAAGTATTTGTTTCAATCCTTCAACTTACTTATCTACTCTATCACAAGTCTATAGAAGAGTACTGATGAGTGAAAACTAGATTGGCTTACACAAAATTTTCCTTTCTCTTTCATCAGTTAATCAGGAACCTTACTCAAGATGGGCTGATAAACTTAGAATAGAGTTCAACTCTACATGATCGAAGTCTTATCCATTAAAATTTTCCCAACTACTGCAAAGAAGTATGAACCACACGAAACTAATCCCTAAATGGGTAAAGGGAAAGTGGAATACTCTTTGGACAGTCCTAACCTGGAGAACTAGTTTTTTATAAGACCAGCTCGCATTCCTTTGCCCACAGTATTTCTGGCAGCTGGCAGTGCAATATTGTTGAAACTAAATGGCATGAAATTGATATTTACTCAAGTATCATACCGTAGTATATGTGTTTAATCTCGTAACCTCAAATCCACGCTTTGCAAGTCCTTCCTCTAAAATCGAAAGCCAAATATTATGATGAAATTAGTTCGAATACCTTATATAAACCAATAACTGCCAAAAAATCCAGTATTAACTTCAGTATTGTATTGATTTATGAGGTTAATTAAATATTACGTGTACTTATTTTAAAAGGACATACTCGTGTACTTATACAAAGGTGATGATATATTCTGACAGAAACAGATGAAAACTCCATTCTCACTGCAATTATCTTTGTTTTTCAATGTCTATTTTATCATTCTACCACCAGTAACTGCTTCTACAAGAACTTTAGGTAACTCATATTTCTAGACAAGTAAATTTTAACAAGTTCAAGTAGCATGTTTGATGTCATAATAACAATATTGGCATACCTAAATGATAATCTAATATATTGTAAGCAAAAAAATAGGTGGCAAGAAAAGAAGTAGAGTGATACCATCGGTAGACATCTGAAGCAGCAAGGACTCAAATACTCTTAACAACATACATGTATATAAAAGTCAGATAAAATGTAAAGCATTTCTATGTACGTAGATCAGCTTCTAAATTATTTCAGTCAGAACATTAAATAAATTACTACTGAGTAGTATCTTTTGCATCAATCTTTTGTTCTCTTACATGAAATGGGTAAATGACAGGAAAGGAAAAATATAATTTCACCACTCACCAATCTCAGAGCTAGCTTTTGCTGATGCCGGGTACAAAACGGTGCACCTTGCATTTTCACGGTTTGGAAGCTCAGCTGCCAAAACCTTGCCAATAGCTGAAATAGATACTGAATTTTCTTAGCCTAAACCTGACTTATATATAAGTTGGTTGATGATTATGGAAGAATATTACACGCTGAATTTCATTCACATATTAGCACTCTCACCCTCTTTAGTTGTTATTTATATTGTAGAAATCAGAAACTACCTTAAAATACCTTTCGATGGTACAAAAGCTACATTTAGGCTTTGTTTCACAGATGGCGGAATTTTCCCAAATACACTTGACGTACCAGCTCCCACAACTCCAATCCGAACATTTGGAGTTCCTGCAGCTCTGTAGATGAAAAAAAAGTTTGCAAAATCAGCCAACAGGATATCAACTTAATCTGCCAATAGAAATTCAATCAGACACTGAATGTCAGAGATCAACTACTGCAAATTAGAAGAGAAAATCTCATTGAATCGTTCCCTATCTTGTTTTCATTGAAAACAAATTTAGACAGGAGCAAAACACCAGCAAGAACAGGAGAAGACAGTGCAGACTAGGGCCCTGCATGAGAATTTCTAAGCAAATGCTAGGAACGCTCCTGGCATGAAGATTCAGTGCCAAACCACATAGATGTTCTGGGCCATGACACGCAGTGAGGATGAGAATTGAAATGTCCACCTCTGCTATAGACATGTATGTAGAGAACTGAAATGTTTTCCAAGCAAATGGATTGTTGAAAGAATTTAAATGGTTGATGAAATGCACAAATGGAAAAGTTGGTTATGTAAACTTGAAAATCACTTGGGCGACTTGCAGATCTACATCTGAAAAAAGATCTTAATTTCTTTGGCAACACAGCCACTAAGTAATTTTTCCAAGTGCTTAGAAAAAATTGTAAGAATGTCTTGAAGACCTGATAAGGCCAGATGAACCTTACGTCCAAGCATCAAGAAAAACAGCACCAGCTTCAGGTGAGGTTATGATGATCCAATCAAATGAAGTACCTGACGCATAATGAATAATCAGATGGAAAGTAAATATAATAAATATACTACGATTATTTATTAGTAAGAAAACCAGTAAAAAGAAAAAACAGGAATTGATTTGGTCGAAAAATGCAGAGAGAGAGAGAGAGAATGCTACTGAGCAGGCCAGCTAGAACAGTAACATAAGTTTTTGGAGGCAGAAAATAATTATCCGATAGACCCCTTCTATATGCATTCATTAATCATCTCTCTAAAGCATAGCATATGTAGCATTTACAAGTAGCATGAGAGGTGCTCAAAACAGAAAGATCATAACAATTCTAGTAATGTGGATATGGCTCCACTATTTCAACATTTTTGCTGAGAGGGAATTTAAATGCTCAGTCATATATTTATTTCTGAAACAGCTACAAACAAGAACCAGTGTTAGTACAGCTTTTTCCAATTCTATGTTATCATAGTCACACATGAACCGATGATACTTCAGTTCCAATCATCATATAATTAGATAACTCAGAAAATTCTTGCTCCAAATAACTCATCCTCAGAATATAAATAAACTAGAAACCTGAACATTATAATGCATGGAAGCAACCATGGTTATTGACATAGTATGTGACATACTATAAAATTTGTAAGTTACAGAGTAACTCGCATATTGGTATATATTTTATTATCATATGCATACATACATACACTTACCTTCGAACTTTTTGAAACATTTTTAATGAGACATCAGCGTGTCTGTTTTAATACAGTTTCCGTGTTCTGGTCCAAAAAGTTATTCTATTCACTTTAAAACAAAGATAAATGCAGAATGACACACTTACTGCTTAGTAAACAAGAAAGCTTGTGAAAATCAGGTAATTGAGTATGTTGAACAAGAGGAAACTCTAGACAGTCAATTCCACGATTTGCCTGAAAGATGACAAACATATCAACTTCAAACTGATTTTCCAAAATAAATTGCTTGAAAGAGTCTGATCATTCAAAAAAAAGGCTAACACATCCCCAATCATAATATTCACAGAGTAGCATGCTAAAAAAAATAAGGATAATCATTTCATTCAGCAGGTACAGGGAAAAACCATAAATTATAAAAGAGAAGAAAGCTAACAATTAACTCCAAAACAGAAAACAGAATTGAACAAACACGGGAGACAAATTACTATAGTTCATGAATGATAGATCTCATTCCACACGCATACACTGGGACTGAGTTTATAAGCAATTTCAGCTGGAAGTTGTATTCTACTTCAAAAGCTGATCTTTTTCTTTTTAACTTTTAATTTTCAATTAATTTTTCCACTTCTTCACACTCATACACTAGGACTGAGTTTATAAGCAATTTCAGCTGGAAATGGTATTCTACTTCAACAGCTGATCTTTATCTTTTTTCACTTTTATTTTTCAATTAATTTTTCCACTTCTTCACATAAATGGTAGATCAAGACATTGTGATCTCCTAGTGGCGATAGAAGACATGGCCTCAGAATTCTTTGCAATATATATAACATGATGTAAACGGCATAAGAATTTAAAATCTCCAGTGTAGCCACATTGCATTGCTTCCCACTAAAACACAACCTAAATTTGATATAGTGGCATCTTCAGTAACTCACGAAATCTTTTCTTGCTTTCTCAGGCCACATATTTATTTAAGAACAAGTAAAAAAAATCATCTGTCAGTATCCTTTTCCGAAACAAGTTCACTTCCATAAATTGACAACCAAATTAGAATATATTGTGTCCAAATTTGATCAAACACGTCAACAAAAGCAAAAGAAACACCACAGCCACCAATTTAAGTGTTTGCACATTATTTTAACAATAACTCCACATAAAAATAATAACAATTTCCCGAAAGAAATACAATGATTGACATTCCAACCAATACGAATTCACCAAAATACAAAAGTATTGAATACAACAAATCGAGCATTCAATACGATAAATCGAGTAAATCAGTAAGCATAGAATTACCAAAGCGTCAATCAGTTTGCCATTTTTGCCGCGCTCTCTCGTGACAACGACTTTAGGATTTGAAGAAAGCGTCGAAGCTAAAACTGAAGCGAAACTTTTGATTCGAAAGAAAATTCTTCCGTTGTTAAACTGCCGAGAATACGGAACTGCAGGGGGAGAGGGTGGACAGAAGGAGGAGAGAGAGATTGTAGCCATCAGCTAGCCTCTCAAAAATATTTTTGTGTTTACACAAGTTTTTTAATAAGAAATCAGCTACCCTCGCAAAAAAAAAGAAAAACAAATTTCAGCTACTGTCACATTTGTTCCAGTATTAATAGCTGTGTAGAATATACAGCTTGTAATTCATCAACAAAGAAGTGTTGCACATAATAAACAATGTAATCAACTTCATAATAATATGCAATGTTCATGGAAAATGGTTTAAAAAAGCATATTTAATTACGACTATCATCTATTACTACATATAAAAACAAAATACAAGCAATCAATTTTGGCACCAAAATTGCTATTAGCCAATTTTACCTCCAAAATTGATGTGCAACACCATTCTTGGCAGTCAAAAAGGCAGTGCACATACATTAATTTCAGTACGAAGACTGTTGGCTTTACCCTAGTAAGATGTGCCACGTATTTCTAAAAAAATGGAATTCATTGCCAAAGGTAGTTCAAATTTCAAATTTCACGTCCAAAATTAGTGCGATATACATGAGTGCAATGAGGTTTTAGCTTCTAGAGGATTTAGTGTTATATAATTGATCATGACTAATATACATCTAACATAATTATATGCAATAATCATATCATAGTATATATAATAACGAAGTTTGTGTTCCCACTACGTGGCATGTCCACGGCTCTCCATTCCTATTTATCTTAATTCTCATATTTTTTGTATTATTAATTCATATATCATATATATAAATAAAAATATATAATATACTAAAATAAATACCATGCACATATATATCATCTCAATTTTTTAATAATATATAGATTATCTCAATTATATATACATATCACACTATCTACATCGTCTCAAACTCTCAATGTCATATTATATACTAATAAATATTCTAATTCTAATTCCAATATAATTTAATGCATATTTATCTCTCACATAGTAAGACGCAACTTTTGCAACTAACATGTTTGGTTCTATTTAGTGATTTAGTTTAATTTTTTTATATTTAAATATTTTTTTGTAATGTATAAGTAATATATTAATTTGGCACATGAAAATTCTTATATGGAAACATTATTCTTTTGTCCCACATCGGTTTATAATCATACTCTACCTGCTGTAAAACCTATATAGATATTTGGAAATAATGTGTCTTTTTATGCTACAATTACTTTGTGCCGATAAATTAGTTTAATTTGGCTAATTAACTATTTAGCCAAATCAAAATAGTTATATTTTATAATGAAAATTAGGCTAATATTAATTTGATCAATAATTAAATTTAAATAAATCACAGGCTGAAAAATTCATATAAAAAGATAAAATGTAATAGATTTTTTTTTATATCAAAAGTGTTGGCCAAAATAAATAGTTTAATCAATTTAATTTGACCAAGTTAATAAAAAAAATTCTACGAACTTCAATTTAATAGGCACAACTTTAATTAAGGGTAAAAAATTATTCAACTTCAAACGGATGTGAAATAAATATTTTTCTTCATTTTAATATTAAGGGAGAAAAGAAATATATTTTTAATTTAATTTGATCATTTAAATAATGAATGGTTTCGTGAAATTTTCTATATTTCTAATTCAAATCCTTCAAAAATAAAATATACAAGAATTTCGCATTATTTTTTCAGAGGACTCTAAAGTTGAAGAATCTAAATCTATGAAGAATGGGGATGCTCAAAAATACGCCAGAAAAACATCCTCTAAGGCATTTTTCAATCAAGCAAATTTTGATTTAATTTAAAAAAAAATACTGTCAAAAGTCGACCAAAATACGTTCACGGTTGTAAAAACACATTCCGCCCTTATTTGAAATGGGAAAAAAATTCCTTTTACTATCGCACAACACACAAACAGTAAAAAAATTCCTTCTACAAACGGCGACATAGCTGCTACGTCTCCGTTCTTGATATATCGTATCTTCATTTTTAGAAAATTGGCGTATTTACGTTCCCGTATTTAATATATACATATTTCGTATTCGTCTCCGTACTTCTTAAGTATATATACATTGAGAAAATGAGAGTGATGTAGATAGTGTAACATGTATATATAACTGAGATGATCTATATCTTATTAAAAAAGTTGAGATGATATATATATAGAGAGTGATGATAGTCGGACACACTGTGGCCAGCCACACGCGAAAAAAAAAAAAAAAAAATTGTCTGTAGAAATGGAAATAATCACATTTCCCCCTAGGGTTTATGCTTTTCAATTAGGGTATATTTCCATTTTTAAAACCTAAATTACCATTTTTAGCGCGTGTAGCTGGTCACAGTATGTCCGAATATCATTACTCATATATATATATATATATATATATATATATATATATATATATATGATATATACATGGTATTTATAAAATATGGTACATTATATATTTTTTATATATGATATATGAATTAATTATAGAAAAAATACGAGAATCGAGATAAATAAAAATAGAGGACCGTAACAAGGGAAAAAAATTATTCCACTTCAAAATGATTGAAATAAACATTTTTCTTCATTTTAATACTAAGGGAGGGGGGGGGGAAATTTAATTTAATTGGATCATTTAAATAATGAATGTTTACGTTAAATTTTCTCTATTTTTAATTCAAATCTTTCGAAAATAAATAAGAATTTCACATTATTTTGTAGATGACCGTAAAGCTGAAGCACAAAATAGAACGAACCATATATTCAATTATTATTTGTTACATTTTTCCTACATGTTGAATCCGTAAAGCATTAAACATGGATGTAAATTTCTAGAAGTGTGATGATCCCATTTTTACCATTTGTACAAGGTCTATGATTGTAATTTGCAAGGGTGTGTTCATTTGGAGTGAAAAGAAGTGAAAATGAGGTAGAGTAGAATCTCTTTAAAGGAATACTCTATTTAGGAATAAACTCTTATTTTGTCATAAAATTTCATAGTTCCAACTTATGAATAACTTCTTATTTACTACCTCCATTTAAAAATAACCTCTTATTTAAGCATAATTTTTCGCAGCCCCAAAGATATTCCTTTATAGAGGTTTTACTATATAATACTATTTTATCATTTTTAAAATTTTATTTGATTTCATTTTAAGAAAAATTCGATTATGAGGTGTAAAATTTCAGATAATCCCTTTTTTCTTGCTCAACATATAAATTTATATCTAAGAAATGGAGGTTTAATCTTAGTTACTTATTTTACCTCTAATGTATTTTGGACATTCTTCCTTTATCTATCATTTTCCTTCCAAGTGAACATCATATAAAATTGTGGTCCGCCCTTGAGGATAGAGATTAATACATTATCATTCATATCAGACAAGATATAAAACATGTGGTCGCCAAAATTAGATATAAATTTATACATCATTATATTATCCCTCTTTTAGTGGTAAATTTATACTATAAATGAACGCAAGCTAATAGTAACACAATATACATTTATTATGAGTATGATGTTTCATCTATTTGAATTTTTGTTCCACCAAAATGAGTAAAAAACTTAATATTAATATTGATGTTGATTCGATGAGTACATGTAGGTTTTAATCGGATTTGAAATGAGTACGGGTTACTAAATTCTTATTCGGCTTAGAAAATATTAATTGCGTGGTACCAACCTATTGTCATTCCTAACCGAGCCTGATAAGTAGAGATGTCAATTTAACAGAAACTGATAAGTAGAGATGTTAATTTAACCGAGCCTGATAACCGAGTCTGCGTGAATAGATCGAGAAAAAAGGGGGTTATGACCAAGAATTTTTAGCGGAAAAAAGTCAATTGACCGAATGAGTTGGTAATTAGCATATACTCTTACACAATGAATTTTTAACGGGTATAGATGTTAAAGTCTATTTCTTTAATCGGATTTAATACATGTACGAGTATATAAATTTTAAGCCGGATTGAAAATATTGAAAAGCAGGTAGCCACTGCTCATTCATAAGAACATAATGACTTAGATAGATAGAGATGTTATCCAAAACCGATGGACTGACCAAAATAGACCGAGAAAATGGAAGGATTAAGATTAATTTTTTATTAACTCGATTGTCCTGAACTAAACATAGGGGAATAGAGAACCAACTAATATAACTTATATTTGGTTATTTAGATATTTTATAAATTTAATCGCGTGTTTTACCATACGGGTTGAAAGCAAAAATGTTTGATAAAATTCTTCATTTCTTCTGATGAATGGAGCAAAATCATAACTTTCAAGTAAAATATAACATAATTTTAATACATATAACAAAACTTAATATTAATTACCGTGGGTTAATGACTAGTATTATTATAATTATAATTATATAGACAAAAAAAAAAGTCTTCAATGCCACGCTCCAGTGATCATTGGATGCTACAGTCATCACCAACTATACATCTATTACTATAAACGCTACATTCTTCTAATTTAAAACCTACTCTAATCTGCCAAATGTATAACCAAACAAGCTTAATCCCCAATTCAGCTATAGCCATCACCAAAAGCACTAGATATTTGATTTGATTTTGATTCGAACCAAAAAGACGACATTGGAAAGAAGTAAGAAAAATAGACAAACCTTGGGGTTGGGGCTGAGGAAAGAGACGACAATGATGAGAAATACGAGGAAACGGTGCGACAACAAAGGTGACGGACTGCGGGCGACCGGATTTTGGGCGGCAGCACCGGCGCCGGCGCGGCGAGGAGAGTCCTCTGTGTGCGTGTTGGAATGTAACATTTGGTAGCGAAGTTTTTGAGTGATTTGTCTAATATGGGCGCGTGTTTTATCATCAATCCGTTTGTGTGATTTTTTTACATTTTTAAGGGGCCTAATGGTTTATAGAGTTTGATAGGATTTTAATATACATTTAAATTTTTGGAAAATTGCACCAAAAATTCTGACTTTTTTTAATTTTCGGTTTCAAATCAAATTTTTTAAAATTTGTAAATTAATGACCTTCTAATTTGATGCAATTACCTCTCGTATCCGATTTTCTCCCAATTTGCTGCTGACATGGAAGCCGAAATGTTCTACGTGGCAAAACTCTCCGGCTCGACAAACGACGTCGTACTAGGCAAATATAAAACGAGGGAAAAATGCACCAAATCCTGACCTTTTTTCAATTTCCGGTTTTAAACCAAACATTTTTAAAATTCACAAATTACTGTACGACTTTCCAATTTGATGTAATTACCTTCCACGGCCTGTCTTCGGCAGAAATTGATTGCCTACGTGGTAAATTATTTCCTTACACGATATTAATTTGCTTATGTGTAAAATAATTATGCATATCTGATATTAATTGGTGAATGGGCACAAAACGACGTCGTTTTACTCCTGTCCTAAACGACGTCGTTCCTTTAATCATATATGAGGTGAAAAAGCAGACCTAAAACGACACAACACTCCGAATCAATAACCCTAATTTCTTAATACTCTATTACAGACAAATCGAATCTACTTTGCTTTGTTTTTGTTCGATGATTTGGCTTAAATTATTGCTTGAAACTACTGATAGAGAATAGGTTATTGTTCATCTTTTGTCTTTGTGTGCTTTATCATTGCTCAACTGGTGGAGTTGTGGTCCGATAGCGATGAAGCAGAAACAATGGAGGGCAGGTAGCCACTGCTGAACTTGGGGATTATTCCAAGATCTAGATTGTGCCGATGAAGAACCCATGGAGATGAGGTAGCCGATGGAGAATAATTATGGAGATGAAGTCTGTTGAAGAAGATTCTGGCTTCCATGTCAGCAGCAAATTGGGAGAAAATCGTGCACCGGAGGTAATTGCATCAAATTGGAAGGTTGTACATTAATTTACGAATTTTAAAAGGTTTGGTTTAAAACCGGAAATTGGAAAAAGGTCAGGATTTTTGGTGCAATTCTCCCCGTGTAACACGTAAGCAAATTAATACCACATAAGCAAATTAATACCACGTAAGGAAATAATTTACCACGTAAGCAATCGATTTCTGCCGGAGACAGGCCGTGGGAGGTAATTACATCAAATTGGAAGGTCGTACATAAATTTGCGAATTTTAAAAGGTTTGGTTTAAAACCGGAAATTGAAAAAGGTCATGGTTTTTGGTGCAATTTTCCCTTTAAATTTGGATGTATTGGATTAACGGATTTCAAATTCCATTGAAGTTCAGGGTATTCAATTTCACATATTTCAACTTCATTAAAATTTAGGAATATTGGATTCACATATTTCAAACTTCATTAAAATTTTGGTATATTCAACATTAGCTCGATTTCGACGGATTTAATTAATTTATGAATTTCGAAGGATTTCAAAGACAAAATACAAAGGCGTAAATTAGATTTAGATTTAGATTTATCTTTTTTTCGTTTTTAAGGCGTAAATTTTGAACGTCGTAAAAAATTCATTTTTTTTTTTGAAATTTCACTCGTTGTAAAGATTTCAGTTTCCACATTCACTATCAAATAATATCGCGGTCTCTCCCAGTGCAAGAAAGCTTCACAACTCAATGGAAATGAATAGAAAAGTCTCCGAACACATTCAGGAAAGGAAGAAATCTCTACATGTCTCCAAGATATATGGACACCAACAATCACTTTTCAGTCTTCACTCTTGACTTAACCATACGAAACTATTCCTATATACCAAAACCCTGTAATATTTTGCCCGCAGACAACATCTGCATGCATTTCAAAATACACTTCTTATAAAATATTAATTGTACACTTCAATAAACCTAATTAATTTTTAGAATCAAATCTGTTATTATTCACACTTGAATTGAATGTTCTGTTTTGGCTCAAGTTAAATAGACAAGACTACCGATGGATATTTAATATTGTGTAATTTCTACAATCAAAACTTGTCCAATTCATATCATTAGCAATTTTTCTTTGTTGATTTTTCTAGCCGATTCCAAACAATTGGAGAGAGGAACAGCGGCAAGCAACGACTGCCCAACTGCTATATCAAATTATATACTACTTCTTTCGAACCATATATACAAGGTAGATAATAAACTAATAAGGCAAGTTTGTGTTTCTTGTGGTTGTATAAACATAGTATATGTATATCAATTAATATAAGGTATAAACTATCAATAAGGTAATTGAGTTTGTATTTCTTGTAATTAATAATATATTTAAATTATATTATGTATAATTTTTTTTTCTCTGTCCCCCAAATTTATGCATAGTCCATATTCGAAAATAACTCTCTTACTAATTACCCTTATAATATATTTACATTTTCTACCACATTGGCCCACCACTTTCTATCTTTTTTATCCTTAATTATACTTTTTCTCCACACACATTATACATTCCAAGATTTTATTAAAATACGTGTCTTCTAGAGTATGCATAATTTTGGGGTCCGAAAGTAGTAGTATAAATATTAGATTACATTATTGGCCTTAGACTACATATATAATAGGGATAAAATAGGTAAAACATATTTTGTAAAACAATGCTCTTTTTATATTAGTTTAGATTTAGATTTATCTTTTTTTTTTCGTTTTTAAGGCGTAAATTCTGAACGTCGTTAAAAAAATTCATATTTTTTTTTTAATTTCACTCATTGTAAAGATTTCAGTTTCCACATTCACTATCAAATAATATCTCGGTCTCCCCCAATGCAAGAAAACTTCACAACTCAATGGAAATGAATAGAAAAGTTTCCGAACATATTCAGGAAATGAAGAAATCTCTACATGTCTCCAAGATATATGGACACCAACAATCACTTTTCAATCTTCACTCTTGACTTAACCATACGAAACTATTCCTATATATCAAAGCCCTGTAATATTTTGCCCGCAGACAACATCTGCATGCATTTCAAAATACACTTCTTATAAAATATTAATTGTACACTTCAATAAATCTAATTAATTTTAGGATCAAATCTGTTATTATTCACACTTGAATTGAATGTTCTGTCTTGGCTCAAGTTAAATAGACAAGATTGCTAATGGATATTTAATATTGTGTAATTTTTACAATCAAAATTTGTCCAATCATATCATTAGCAATTTTTCTTTGTTGATTTTTCTAGCCGATTCCAAACAATTGGAGAGAGGAACAGCGGCAAGCAACGACTGCCCAGCTGCTATATCAAATTATATACTACTTCTTTCGAACCATATATATAAGGTAGATAATAAACTAATAAGGCAAATTTGTACTTTTTATGGCTTTATAAACGTAGTATATGTATATCAATTAATATAAGGTATAAACTATCAATAAGGTAATTGAGTGTAATACCTCAGAAAAATTCTACTGTCTTTAAAAATGAAAGTTAATAATAATTAAGGCTTTGCACGCCTAAGTTAAGGATTTTCGATTCTAAGACTAACGGTGAAATCCGTTTCAGAAAATAAATTCCAGAAGTCGGACGAACGACTACTGTATTAGGATTTTCGCGTCCGGTAGATTTTTCGTCCGAAAACTCAGAATTAAAAACCGTCAGAATTTACATTCACTTTTTCTTCGATACGAGTTCACTAGAGAAAGTTAGTTTTTATGATTTTTCGGGCGAATTTTAGACTGTCTAATCCCAACTTTTTCTCGGATTTTGAAAAACGAATTAGGTTTTCCGAGTACGTGATTTATTTCCAATCTAACGGATGAGTTAGATTTCGTCGAATTCGTAACTATCTAATAAAATATTTTCTCGACTTTTATATCGTCGTTTAAAGCTGGAAACGAGATATTTCCGTCTAAATAATCCACGCCAAACGTCCCTTAGCGACTCACCACCTTAGTTGTTAGATATTTCCACCTTTATGCATAGTAAAATGGCTAGTCATCACCTCTCTTCTCCCTCCTCTCACTACCGCCATTTTCTCTCTCTTTCTCTCCCATTCTCTCTCAAATTCCTCCATTAAAATCATCTCCTTCAAGCTTTCTTAAGCACACGAGTTCTCCGTCTATCGATCAATTCCATTTCCGAGTTCATATTACGCAAGGTAAGAACATCTCCTACGAAATGAACCGAACAAAGTCTTGATTCCAATCTTTTTTTTTTTCGAAACATAGGAGCTTGAAGAGCATGTTGTCCTTTGATTAATACATGTTCTAGGATGTTTAGAATCGAGTTCTACGGATCGAATAATGAAGAAAATCACTCCCCTTTCATTTTTGTAATTACCGAAAATTTCTTAAGTTTTAGGGGTTTGATCGTAGTTCGATTTCTTTGATGTTTGATCGATAGATTAGTGTTCTATATGTTGTTAATTGACTCCATGAATTAATTTAGATTTTTCTAAAAATAAAAATAGAATTGTAAGAGAGAAAGAATGCTTGATTTGATGAAGAAGATGATATGATATTCATGTTTGATTAATAGAAATGAGATATACGATGTATGAGGATGATTATATATTTAATTGAGATTTTTCTAAAAATAAATTGAAAAATGTAAGAGACGAAAACGTGTCGTTAAGTTGAAGCTCGTTAATGTTTTGATAATATGTTTTGCATATTAGTGATGCTCGTTAGATGATGATCGTTGTTGTAAAATTTGAACGAAAAGATTTTTAGTAAGAGACGAACCATCGACGATAAGTCGAGCATGAATAATGTTTTAGGTTTGTGATTCGAACCTTTGATAATCTTGTTAGTTAATGTTCGTAACCGTAAAGTTTCAACGAATTCTAAGAAGTTTCGATTTTGAATAAGAGACGAAGAATCAAGTTTAAAAGCCGGTAGAAAAGTCGAATAAGGAAATTCTTTTTAATAATAATGATTGTTATTAGTTGATGAACGAGTTTGTAGTTAATGACTTTTCCATCCGAGAAACGAGACGCTATGAGATTTAGTTAAGAATCGAGAAGTTGTTGAACGGAACAGAAATTGAAGTTTGTTTTGGTATAGTAAATGGTTAGTTGGAAATGACGAGGAAATGCTCGTCGTTTATTAATCAAAAGTCGTGAATGTGAACCCGATTAAAGGATACTGTATGTAGACTGTCTTGGAATGAAAATTTTGTGAAAATAAAAGTGGAATAGTATTGATCGAACCTAGGTAATCGTGCGTCGAAATTTGTCGAGCATTAGGGTTTCGCGCGACTGTTTTGTGACGTTCCACGGAAACTGTCATAACTTTTAGCTCGCTTAACGAAATCGAGATCCGTAAATTGGAGAGTAAACTAGACACCCGTACCTTTCTTTTGGTATAAGATACATCCCCTGTTTTCGTATGCTCTGTTCTGTACAAACTTACTGACTTGTGCAGTAAGTATACGAAGTCTAGTTTCCTAAGTTGAATCCTTTTCAACTTCGTTCCTTGTGATTTTTTAGGTCGTTCTAAGTTATCGACACCCTTTTTACCTACTGACCTAAGTGTCGAGCAGTGTTCCGAGTCAGTTTATAGATGAGAATTGATCGAAGTCTCGTTTATTAGTTAATCAAAAGGAAGTAGTAAAGTGCAAATGCCTAAAAGACAAAACCGTTTCGATTTCTTGTTTCTTTTATCGATTGCGTTCAAGTTGCTTTAAGTCTGTTTATTTACGATAAAAGGAGGAAGTCAGCACCGAGGATAGGACGGAAGACCAGAGACGGAAGCTCGTTAAATAGTTAAATAATAAGTCAGGTGGGCTTTTATATATGAAATAAAATGAGCAATGCTCGAAAACCTTTTTCTTTATCGCTTTGATAATCGTGTTTTCAAAGTGATAATCATGACATGAACTACTTGTCTTATGTGAGTTCTCTTGTACCTTATGAGTTAGCCAAAAGGGGTTAACTAAACGATCGGACTTTGAGTTAGCCAACTTGCTTTCCAAAGTTAGTGTACACAGTAGCCGTTGAAGTATGGAACCCTGTTGAGGGGATGACCTGCCGCGGTGATAAAGTAGCCGTTAAGGTATGGAACCCTGTTAAGGGACGACCTGCCGCGGTGATAATTATTTGGTCAAGATTGAACGTAACATCTATCAGAAAAATGCTTTGCAAAGCTATGTTCATGAAAAGAAAATGTTTAATAGGCACGGGCTTTTGAAAGAAACACCCCGATGCGCTATAAAAGAGATGCCTGATTTATCAATACTTATTGTATGTTTTCGGCAAAGTGCCCACTAAGTACTATTGTACTTAGCCCTGCATATGTTTTCTAAATGTGCAGGTTGAAGCGACGGGAGCGGTGATGGTTGAGTTGAATAGAGATAGGGAAGACTTTAATATGTAGTTCACATTTCCGCTGCTAAACTCTATACGCTTTTATGTTATGATGTAAATCACTTTTTGGTTTAAGTTCCTGTAAAATAACTTAGATGCTTTTGAGTACTTGTCGAGTGATCCTTCGAGATCAACTTTCTCTTTTATCAATCAAGTCTTGTTCATAGAAGTATTTCTGTTGTTAAATGTCTGTGTATTCATTTACCCCTTTCTTCCCCGCTTCTTTAATCCAATCCCTAGTCGCACCCCGACTTTGCCGTCCCTCGGAATTTGGAGCTGTGACATTGAGTTTGTATTTCTTGTAATTAATAATATATTGAAATTATATCATGATATTATAGTAAGGTCAAATTTTGTAAAACAAGATTCTTTTTATATTAATATAGATAGATAGATACAGTTCGATTAAAACAATCCCGCTAGTATATATTTTTTGGACATTTGACTATAGCACTAATTTATATCAAAAGGGAAGAAAAGTAGACATTGTTTTTTTTTTAAAAAAAATAAGACATTGATAAATTTTAATTTGAATACTAATCATTATATTATTAAAAAGAAAACGATTCTTGCTTTGAAAAAATCCTACGCGACACCCCTTATATTCCTCCATTCTTATTTATCTAAATTCTCAAATTTTTGAATTTTTAAATGTAAAATAATAGATTTTAAATATCTATACTAAAATCTTGTGTCCCACATCGGTTTCTCAATGAAACTTCACCTATTGAAAAGCCTATAAATACCTAGAATCAATGTGTATTTTCTCATCTTTTGCTCCACCAGTTTTATTTGGCCAATTTATTTATTAATCGGCCGAATAAATAACTATATTTTATAGTTTAATTTGGTCAATTTATTAATTGGCCGAATAGATAATTATTTCTTGTAGGAGTTTTATTTAGCCAATTTATTTATTAATCGGCCGAATAAATAACTGCTATATTTTTATAGTTTAAGTTATTTTATTTTGGTCAATTTATTAATCGGCTGAATAGATAATTATTTTTATTAGGGAACCAATTTATTAGTTGATAGAATAAATGGTTCCAAAATAGTTTGAATAATTTATTGGTTGACCGAATTAAATCTGAAAATAGTATAATATTTTTTATTTAATTTGATAAAAAAATAAGTAATTTCTAATTTGTCAATTAATTAGGTAGACGAGTCAATTCCCAACTGACGGGTACCTCAACTCGGGATCCCATGTGACACATTTTCATTCTTTATTCTTATTAATTTTAAAATTTTAATTTTATTAATTTTTTTCATATATTTTCTAAAATCTAGAATCGTCATAAATTGTGCATTTATAAATCAAAATCATGGTCAACGGGTCAATTCTGACCTGGAACCGTGGCGGTAGACGAGCCAATTCCCAACCGACACTTGAGAAATTTTTCATTTTTTGCTTTTTTTCCCATGTATTTTCTAAAATTTATAATCGTCATCTAAAAATAATTTTTACGTTATTCGTAGTTGGGTTTTCAACTTTGCATAATTTATAATTTTAATTAATGAATATTACTATACGATTAAGGACGATTAACGAATAGTATAATCATTATTTTTATTAAATTTTTGGATCTATATAAATTCTAAATGAATTTTATAAATTACGCACTTATAAATCATTGTCGTGGTCAACGGGCCAGTTCTGATGCAGAATTGTGGCGGTAGACTAATATAAGGATTTTTTCAGAAAGAAACACAAATGACTAATTTTTTAATCGGATTTTAAACAAGTACGAGTATATAAATTTCAAACAAGTTTGAATAATCCTAAACACATCATCTAAAATTATTTTATTAATCGTCTCCGCTGGAAAACGTAGAATATGTAGGAAAATTGACAGAAAAATTACTAACGATTAATCGACGAGTCAATTCTGACCAAAAATCAAGAATCGTGCGCGTAGATGGGCCAATTCAGTACTTGCGGGACAATTTTTTTTATAATATATATAATTTTGAACTCATAAAATTAAGGATATTCCTGGTCAACTTTTATCTTATATCATTGACTAAATAATTTTATGAATCACAATCATTCCACATAAAGTTTTGTAAAAAGGAAAAACTACCAAGTACATAGTGAGACAATTCTTGAAGTTCTATTCTCAGTTAAAAAAGTTATTCTCGAAGTTGGTAAAAAAGAAAACGATTTTCTATGAATATATTTGGAAGATGATTATTTATATAATACTACAATTTATAATTAAATTATTATTTATTAAATATTGTGTGAATATGTTTGGAATATAGTTATGTATATAATTAAATATTAATTTCAGGTAAAAAGAAAACAAATGTCATCATTAATTTTTTTGTGAATATATTTAGAAGATGGTTATATATATAATTTAAAATCAGTATTGTAGTCAATAGGCCGAAACTAGGTCAGAACCGTCGGGGTAAACGGGATGATTGTGAAACGGTGGTTTAACTTATTTTTTTATCTTAATCTTGTGTTGAATTCATAATGTGGGGTATTTAGGATCACTTTCATTTTATAGACAATCTTAACATCTATAGTATTATTCGCTATCTATATATTTCTTCTCTCTCTCTCACTACTCGCTCCTTCTTTTGCCTTTTTTTCTTAATAAAAAGCTAAAAAATTTAGCTTAAAAGTCGCTTTTCTTTGAGAGAGAAATATATTTTTGCCCACATCGATTTTATAGAAGAATAGAGCTTTAACAATTATCGAAAGTAATAATAATATATTAGTTATAATTTTTAACAAATATAATTATATGGGTTTGAGACGTAAACATGTGATAAAATTACTTTTTAATTGAATTTGAGATGTATTTAAGGGATATAAATTATAAGCGAGTTTTGTAGATTACATAATCGAATTATTTAACGCTAAAATGATTAACAAATAATAATTTTTTAAATCTATCACATATTAGTACTATTTAATAATTTTATTAATTTTTATAATTTTCCGTCGATTTTCGACGGGTCATACACTAGTTGCTAGAAAACATTTTCACGTATAGTCCAAATTTATTTTAACAGTTCCACGTCACTCTCCACTCCCCACAGCCTCTCTCCACAACTAGAGCAATAGAGAAAATTTTCAGCCGCAAAACAGAGTAAACAAATTCAGGGAAAGAGGAGAAGCAGTAGTCTTCAAAGGTTAATAATTTTTTTTAAGTTCTCTCTAATTTTTCGAAATTTAGATGAATAAAATTGGTATTTAACTATGGAATTATGAGGGAAATAATGTTTGAGTGTTCTTGCTGATTTTATATGGTTTGATATATTTGATTATGATTGATGGAATCTGAAAACTTAGTTTTAAGTTTGGGCATTTTGAAAAATTCCCAGCACGTGCTTACTTGACATGCTTTAGACTTTGATGATATATTGTTAATGGTTTATGTGAACCTCTAAATCTGAACATTGGGAGTATTTATGAGATTATATGAGTGCGTATATGTGTATATCTATGTTATGAGGTTGCAAACAAATAAGGTAAACAAGAGGAAGAGAAAACTCGACTCTATGAGCACGTTCACCAACTGTTTGAATAAATGCGCAGAAGAGAAAGAGAGCTCTTGCTTAAAATTTGTGCAGTAATTTATGCATATATACGTATTAGAATCGCTAAATGATATGCAGATGTATGTTTTTGTTGTGCAATGATAGAGTTGATAAAGACATGAGAAAAGAAAGTGATATTTTTGTGAATCCCGCTGCAATCTGCCAGCTTGGGCAGTTGGTACTCAAAGTGCAATCACTTTTTTCTCTTTCAATATTTTGTCAATGCAGCAGTAAAAGATATCTGGTGTTAAGCTGAATGTGTTGAGTTTTCTTATCAATACAATTATACAAACTTATCAACCTTATAGGTCGAGTTTTCTTACACCATGATTAAGCATGTCAGACAACTCAGACTAGATTTTCCCAGTTTAGTTACCTCTCATGTACGCACATTCGAGTAATAATTAAAGGTTACTCTCGTATTTTTTTTTCTTCATATTTTACATTCCTTTTTATTTTTTGATATTTATTTAATATTTTATACTGTCTCAAGAAATGATTTTAAAACTAATTTAGGTCTTTTACAAGTGTTATTATACATTCAAAAATCCGGAAGTAATAAAAATGTAAGTTATGTAACAGAGTCAAAATATGTGAGACATTGCATTGAGAAGCAACATATGGCATTTTGTGCAGTCATCACCCTCAGTCGTTACTGCTGCCGTTCTACTACATTCCTCCCGCATTTGCATATTTCAAGAGTCCACCGGCAACGAGCCCCCAAATTGCTGTTCTACTGCAGAAGGCGAGCTTCAACAATAGCCATGTCTTCCGCTTCAGAAACCAAACTCACAGCTCCGTTTGGTTCTTGGAAGTCCCCTATCACCGCCGATGTCGTTTCGGGCTCTGAAAAACGACTCGGCGGTTTTGCCACAGACTCTTTGGGGCGTCTCTACTGGCTCGAATCACGGCCTGCCGAATCTGGGTTTGTTTTTAACTGCTCTTCGCAATTAGTGCTTATACACTTCTACGCACTATACGTGTTTTTCATGATAAAGAATGTTCATATAGAGGTGAAAGATAAGGGTTTTTTTTTTTTTTTTTTGGGGGGGGGGGGGGTATTTTCGGTTTCTTGAGATTTTGTTGTGCAAAAGTGGGTTTGTGTTGAATTTTAGAAACTTGTGTTGAGGCGTGGAGCCTAAAGGTAGTGGACACTAGAGCACGATCAGAAGATCCAACTAGGCCGAGTCCTAATTAGATCAGAATTAGAGTGTGTTTTCTGCTATGAGTATATATATACAGTAGCTGTGTTCTTCCTTGTAACTGTATCCAAACTATCCTATTATTGAAATATGTGGCTTGGCAGCACCTCCAGAAATTATACGTCTCTCACGTGCTTTTTCATTGCTTTTGTAATTTATAGTGTGCTTATCTCCTAACAACTTGAACTTTACTGCCTTAGTGATGCAAATGTGAACTTTCTCAGCTTTCCTTGATTGTGAAGTGATTTGTATTGAGAAATAATGAAAATGAGTTGAGCTTCATAGTTCTCTCACTTTCACTTTTGGCACTGTATGAGTGTACAATTATTTTGCTCTTTGTCATGGCTTCAGGAGAACTATGGTTTATATTTTATCGAAATAATTTCATTCATTTGTTCGACATTCGCTGTCTCTATAGCAATAGGAAATCTTGTGTTGCATTTCCTATTCATATATATATATATATATATATATATATATTTTGGTATTTCAGAAGAAATGTGCTGGTAAGACAGGCAGACAATGAAAATGACGAGCCAATTGATATTACTCCGAAAGATTATGCAGTGAGGACTGTGGCACAAGAATATGGTGGTGGAGCTTTCAGCATTTCAGGGGAGTCAATCATCTTCTCAAATTATAGGGATCAAAGACTCTACAAGCAGTCGGTTTCATCAAAAGGTCAATCTTGTTTTTGGTCTGCTCCATTTTATAGATAATGCTACATGATTTTTGTCCCATTGGGTTCTTAAAAGAAATCTAGAGAAAGGTTTTTAACATCATGTATATTCGGCTCAACAATAGACAACTTAAAGAGAAAAAATGAAAACACATCTTTTCAAGTGCAATACAACAATGGAAAACATGTGAGTTAAGTAATAAACATATTATTTAAAAAATAAAAATTATTTAACAAACTTTTTATCCTGCCAGAAGTTAAACATTTATTTCTCTTTATTTGACCATTACCCCGTCCATGCACATAGTCCAAACATGATCAGCATGTAATCTTGTAACAAGTATATAGCCCCATATGCTATTTACTTGATGAGCTCCTTCCATTTATCTAAATTATATGACAAACAATATAATTAACAAGTAACATAGCATATAGCCCGGAGACCAAGATTATAGCATTTAGCCCCGTATGCTAGAAATATAGCATAAAGCCCACCAACTTGATCATATAGCCTGTGTACACTTAGCAGCTGCACATTCTATACACGCATAACAAGGATATATGGCACTTTAATTTTGCATATCGGATTTCCCAACTTAACTTGACTTTGATTATAAAATGTAACTAAGAAATAGGACCTTGCGCTCCTTGCATTGACGATGAAAACTTTATTTTGAAAATGCTTTTGAACTTATGAGAAAATAAAATGAGAGATGCCCCATTTATAACCATCTCAATAGACAAATTGAGAATTCATGCTGACATTTATAAATGAGGTTGACAATAATAGTTGTTACAAATAAATTTTGTAACATTCTTGACGAATAATATGTATAACAGTCAACTTTATGTATCATATATGTCCGAACAAAATGGGAATGATAATAAAAAATGATTTAAGAAATTTTTATGACTTTGCAAGCTACTAGGCTGGAGACGGCCCCATATATCACAATAGATTAGACCAAAATCATTATGAGCAAGAAATAAAATTTGACTCTAACAACATCTTTTGCTTGTCTAGTAGACAAATTTGACAGATGCTTTGTTTTGAAGATAACAATGAACGTAGTAATTGATTGTTTACGTTTATCATGCGATGGATGACTGACGACTTAATCTAGAATGCCAAACATCAGCAGAAAAAAACTTGATGACAAGTGAGTTGGTGGCGTTGCAACTGCAACATATAAACTGTGTGCTATTTATCCCGATCAGCTTCCCTGAAGAACTTTTTCTGAATAACACAAGAATGTTATCTTGGCAATGATGTCGTTGGTTCAAACCTCCAACATAGTTATGAGGTTATACTAGAAGAAGGAACAAATACACTGAGTCAAGAGTGAGGGTTTTCTGAATTGAACCAATTCTATTATTGGCTATGGAGTTGATCCAGTTGGGAGTCCAACTTAGAATAGGACCAATTGGTAAAAGGAGCTGAACTTGGGAAAAGATGAAGAAGAGAACACCGCACTGGTGGCTGGAAAAGCACGAGAACCTGTGAAAGAAGGAAAATAAAAGTGCCACTGGAAGCTTGTGAATCATTAGAAATTGCATGAGACTGTCTTTTGTTGAAAAGGAAAAGCACGAGTCCTTCAGGGCATATACAAAACTAAAAAGCGTGTAACCGTTTATTAAGTTGTTATGCCGAGCTGTACTGCCATGTTGGAGCGGATCTGCATGATGAATTTTACCTGAGTGTGCTGCATTGGTTTTATAGGTTATGTTAGTCTGACTTTTAGGATTAAGTTAAAGTATTAGTTCGACGGCTTCCTATTTTACAGCGTATATCTAGTACGATATTTGACTAAATTAAAATGTAGAGTTTTAGTTTTTCTTGTTGTTTCTTTCTGTAGCTTTACTTTCTGAAATGGACACTCTTTTGCTACTCTAAGCAGATACAGCTCCTGTGCCACTCACACCAGACTATAATGGACCAGTTGTGTGCTATGCTGATGGAGTATTTGATTTTCGGTTTAATCGCTATCTGACAGTAAGGGAAGGTACTAGGACTTCATATATCATTCATTCTTTTATCATATGCCATGAGGAAATTTGTTTCGATATTTTTTTTATATCATTTTTCATTTAGATATATCCATGATTGTGATCTCTTTTCTGTTAGATCGCCGAGAAAGTTGTATAAATGCCATCGCAACAATTGTGTCTGTTGATCTCCATGGAAATGATTTGAAAGGTAACAATTGCATCTGTGTGTTTGCCTAGGTAATAGTCTTCATAGAATACTTAGGAGTGGAGTATACTGTATATTTGCAGATATTAGCTGGTGTAGATTGATTATTTATTCATTAATTTTTTTTAAGGGCCTGATTCTGATAGTACTTGCTCACTTTTGTCTTAAATATCACTACTCAATGCAGAACCTAAAATATTGGTTGAAGGCAATGATTTCTATGCTTTTCCACGGATTGACCACAAGGGAGTACGAGTGGCATGGATTCAATGGAGTCACCCCAACATGCCTTGGGACAAGTCTGAACTTTGGGTTGGATATATATCTGAGAATGGGTAGGTAGATCTGTATTCCATTTTCTATCTTGTTTCCATTGACAAAGGTTTGACATTGCATCCTGAATCACTTGCAAAAACTGCAAGCATAGCTTTTAATGTTAGATTTCGTGCATCTAGTGCCCAACAATTCGCAACTCTTCTTCATATTGATTGCTGCATATAAAACTAAAACTGTTGTATGCTACTTGAATGGCATAACATGTACTATTTTCAGTTCTTGTCCTGGCTGATTTTTTGCTTCTTATCGTAGTCATAATAGTATCACAATCTTTGTGATGATTGCTTGGTTACTCTTGAAACGAATGTAGATAGGAAGTCTGCTGTTTGCTCTCCTCTTCCTCCTTCTCGTTTTAGTTAAAAGCTCGGTTAGTTTAACAATGAAAATTTGAGAATCCCGACTTCGTCATTTCCTGCCTTCCTGATTTAAAATTATGTCTTTCAGGGACATAACGAAAAAAAATTGTGTAGCTGGTGGAAATCCATCAATTGTGGAATCACCAACTGAACCTAAGTGGTCACCTGAAGGTACTGCCATATATCAGTCAATACTATATAATAAGTCCTTGATGGTTCTTCTTGATTACAATCAAGGTTTAGATTATAAGATGTTTTTTGATCATGATATAAAATTTGTTGCTTTTAGCTTGTTTTGTGAGATGCAGGTATTCTGCCAAACAAAGGCCTATGCCCGCCTCAACTCTTAGTTTACCTAGCAAGGATTCTAGAATTTTGTTCTAATCTAAGTGAGGATAGATATTACATTGTAGTCCGTCATTAGCTTCTTAAATAAAGGATCCCAAGGCCATGCTTAAGCTGAACTCTGTGGTTTTCCAGCAATCATGAAATGCACGAAGCATGTTTTGATGCTTGCACTTATATGATGTCTCATCAAATCAAAGGATATCATACATTATTACAATTAATAAGTTCTCATGTCATGAACTGCATTTCCATAAGGATTTTCCTCAGTTTGGTGTAATAATTCTCTAATGTGCTTCACATGTGAACTAGCATCTCTGGGAGGATACAAATGGAATCACACGCCCTCTTGCCCTCTATCAGCGCATGCAATGCATGAACATGTTTATAAAGCTTATCTATGTCCCATATTATTGACCTATAACTGGAAACAATTTTAAGACCATAGCCATAAAGATACTCAATGTTATATGTCATACGCGGTGTCATGCCTCTTACATTGGCGTGGTTGATGAGTTTCATCTAATTGCCTTATATATGTACATATTTCTTTTAAATTAAATTTCAAAACTAGTTGAATATATGTAATATTGTGTGCGAGAGAATATAAACAGCCATGTACTATTATTTTTGCACTAATTTTTCTTTTACCTAATTATTCAGGGGAACTTTTCTTTATCAGTGACAGGAAAAGTGGGTTTTGGAATATCTACAAATGGGTATGTCTTCATAAGTTTTTTTTTTTTTTTTGGTAATTTAGTTGTCTAAGAGATCTGTTTCCATTCATGTCAACATTTTCATAGGGTACAAGTGTGATCTCATGTTTTTCTTATTCTTCGTAGGTGGAATCTACAAATGAAGTACTGCCTGTTTACACGTTAGATGCTGAGTTCACAAAGCCACTATGGGTTTTTGGCTTGAACTCATATGATTTTGTGCAGAAACCTGGTCAAAAGAACTTAATTTCTTGCAGCTATAGGTATGCAGACAGAAATGCTAAGTGAACTTATCTTCGGTATTTGTTTTCATTAACTTGCTACTTCTATGTTTTGATAAGATAACTATCTAATTTTCATTCTGTTTCCATTATTTATTCAATGGTGGAAAATACCTGCAGGATGAAGGGGAGGTCATATCTTGGAATTGTGGATGTGATGCAGAGCAAAATAACGCTACTTGACACTCCTTTCACTGATCTGAATAATATAGTAACTTACATTGCTTAATTTTTCTTGAGGGGAACTTTGCATTATTTTCCAATCCATTTACTTTTTATCCTTATGTTCAAATGTATTCCCATTTATATGCAGATATCTGGACTTGATTGCCTGTATGTTGAAGGAGCTTCTGCCAGTCATCCTCTATCAATAGCTAAGGTTATTTTCCAACAAAAACAAATAATATGATACTTGGTAGTTATGGCTCTTGGAAGTGAAACTTTAAGATTATTGCATTCCTGTTTTTGTTTGCCTATCCTTTTCATTTTCATCGGAACTATCATCAGTAGTCTCCTCTGCGCATTCTTTCCAGGTGATATTGGATGATGAGAAGTCTAAGGTAGTTGATCTCAAAGTTATCTGTTCGTCCTCTTATATAAGTCCATCCATTCAACGGTACATAAGCACACCGGAGCTGATAGAGTTCCCTACTGAAGTCCCTGGGCAAAGCGCGTATGCATACTTTTATCCTCCAACCAACCCTCTATTTCAAGCTACTCAGGAGGAGAAACCTCCACTGCTGTTAAAGAGCCATGGTATTCTTGTGTTTTTCGGTTTCATTTCCTAAAGCAAGAAGTTGCAACCTGCATTTTACCAATTCTTCTTTTAATGGTAGAGTTGCTTAATTACTTCTTTTGTGCACGGTGAGATTTACAATAGTGGAAGAATTTTTGCTCATGCCAGGTCATCTTGGAAAAACTTTTCCCAGCATCACATTGCTGTGTCAAATTGTCAATTTGGGATGATACAATTAAATAGAAATGCTTGACAGGTTTTGCATGGGAATTTGGGTTATGTCAAGATATTTACTTCATTTTATGATTTTCTTTTCTATTTTCACCTGCAAGAACAAATAACTAATTATCTGATAGAAACTTAACCAGATTTTGCTTTAGTTTTGAAGCTAACTGAAGTTTTAAGATGAATGATTAAACTATGCAATTTTCGTGACTGCACATTATCTTGAAGCGGCATCATCTGTTCACTAAAATCCAAATTTCTAGGACAAACAATTTTTCCGTTAATTTCGACCTTTATTCTCGCACCGTACAGGTGGGCCAACTGCTGAGGCTCGTGGTATTTTAAATCTCAACATCCAATATTGGACCAGCCGTGGATGGGCTTTTGTTGATGTTAATTATGGTGGAAGCACTGGTATATTAATCATAGTCTTCTTTGTTCCTCTTCTTCAAGTAGTGAAGTTTTACTTACCATAGAATAAAATCTGAAGGTTATGGTCGCGAATATCGAGATCGGCTACTTGGGCGCTGGGGAATCACTGATGTCAATGACTGCTGCAGCTGTGCCAAGTATTTGGTATAGAAACTTTTATATTTGTTCTTGATAATAGGTGCATTAATGACAGTTATCTTTATAAGGTAATGCATTTCTGGTTTCAAGGCTGACAGTGGAAAAGTTGATGGTGAAAGATTATGCATCACTGGAGGTTCTGCTGGTGGATACACAACCTTAGCTGCACTTGCATTTCGGGACACCTTTAAAGCGGGGGCATCGCTGTATGGAGTGAGTGCTTTAGTAACCATATAATGCCAAGTTTTCATACTTAAGTATGATCATCACTTTTTTCTATATCATTCATAATCATTGTTCCTAAAAAAACTAAATGACCTTTATCTATATGCACCATCATGTGCTTCTACTGAGATACGTGTGGTGCGTGTTTATATATATTATATTATTATTTGTCTCAAGCTTTACCGTCTTCGGTTGCAATGTCATATGCTACATCCATGTTACAATAACATTAATTCTAATCATCCTGCTAATGCCTTACCTTGTAAAGCTAGCACCATTGACCCGAGTAAAGTCTAAGACTGCTTCTTGATGTTTTATCTGTTATACTGATTTCTTTTCTTTTAGCATCTCTAGTTCTCTACTACTTGTGGTCTCTTATCTGAAAAGAGAGATTTTGAGGGCTATGTTATGGAACTATTTATTTTGTGTTTGTATTATGTTGTATTTGTAGGTATATTGCAGCTATATTCACACACTCCATACGTAAGAAAAAAAATAAAAATAAATTACCTATATTTATTGTTTCATTTGGCTCCTTGATTCATAATTCCTTCCCCTACTCCTTCGTTCTTGGAATTTCCATCTTTTCGCAACCTTTAGGATTTGTGCTCACTTAATATTAGTAGGTCGCTTTCAAGTCCTGCGGGTAAGTTCTTTTGCAAATCATTTCCTAAAATCTTTCTGTCCTATTTATTCTTTATCCCTTTTCCATTTCCTTATAGCAATTAATCAGGAAAGTACCTTTGTCATGAAAAGTTCAGGTATTTTCTTAGGATCAACATGAAGATATTGACCATGTCATCCTAAATTGCAATCACTTACTATGGCATACAGTGCATAATTATTTAGGCATATACTGGAAATTTTTGCGTTTGATCAATGATGTACTTTATCTGATCTTGGCAGTTTGATTCGTAAAATGGTGAAAGTGTTACAGGGAATCATTGTTTCAGCTTTATGTTTTCATTGTTGTTAAAAAGGAATATGAAATTGCTCGAGATAAAGAAGAACCTTAGATTTTTAGGGCCTTCTTTTGTGTTAGGTATTGCTAGTATTGGAGTTGTGTTTGTAGTTAGGTTGCCTTCACTTTTGGATATTTCTCATCCCTTCTTCTTTCGATTTTTTCACCAATCAACATGTGCTCTCTCTCTCTCTGTCTATCCGAGTTTTACCTGATCTTGTGTGATGCCAATTGTACTATAGCTTGTTCGTTTCTGCACAAGGAACAAGTGTTGAAACTTGTATGCGTGCAGGTGGCTGCCTTAAAATCACTGGTGGCCGACACTCACAAGTTTGAATCCCACTATATCGACAATCTCGTAGGTACAAGATCTGAATGTAGACATATACTCATCTTCATGCACATATTTTACTCGATCTCAGTTGACTACTTAAAACATCGCAGGAGATGAGAGCGCTTACTTTGAGAGATCCCCTATCAATTTTGTGGACAAATTTTCCTGCCCCATTATTCTGTTTCAAGGGTTAGAAGACAAGGTATGCATACCTTCTTCATATTTGTATCTTTCAACTTGTTGAAAGCTATTTTTCATGGGCTAATCATACTGATGTTTCATGTCACAGGTTGTTCTCCCTAATCAAGCTCGTAAAATCTACCACGCGTTGAAGGATAAAGGTGTGCCAGTTGCTCTTGTAGAGTATGAAGGCGAACAACATGGTTTCCGCAAGGTATGGTGCTCTCGATTCTCTGTTGTCTATTTCTTTAATGCTGTTTCAACTAAGTTGTGTGTGCAATGCAGGCTGAGAATATCAAGTTCACTCTTGAACAACAGATGGTATTCTTCGCCCGTTTGGTCGGGAAACATGCAGTTGTCGACGACATTACTCCCATTAAAATTGATAACCTTGATTGAGACGGTAAAAAATGGTCACTGCTTGTCCTAGAATGCCTAATTTGGTACAAAATCTCACTAATGCTTTGGTTGAGAGGAATTGATGGAGTTTAGAGCACTTTTTGTATCTACTTGCACCTACGGCTCTTGGGTGCATTATGAGTAGCTCGATTTAGAATGTGTTGGTGGAATTTGTATCTTTTCGAGAGGCTGCAATACTCTGCTATCTAGTCACATAGCATTTTGAACGACATACCTAGAGATAATTGCAGATGTTGAAGTTTTACTTTGTATTCCAATATTTATTTATACTAGTAGCATTTTGAAACATAGACCGATTTCAGTTTCATGATTTTTTCTACTTTGCTAATGGCTATAATTTTTGAATTATAGAATATCGTTATCTTGGATAGACGACTAATAAGAATTGGGAAGCGAGTTGCAGTAAGCTTTATGACAACACTTTAAATAGATAAGCTACAACAAATCGAGAGTAAAAAATAATAACAGCAAAAAGTTAAAATTTCATTTGTGAATTATTTTTTGCTTAGAGTGGAAAGGGTTGATGATGTAACTCACTCAGTGTTCATAACCAAGTCGAAAATATAATCTTGCCCCCATATTTCGTTGCTTTTTTTATTACATGAAACAAACCTCTCCGCCAACGATCGTTTACAAAAGTTATTAGGAATTCGTTGAAGATGCCAAATCAAAAGATGCTACTCTAGTAAGTTAGCATGCACGAAAATACAACAAATCAACATATAGAACAATATTAAAACAATGCTTTCCGTTTATTAAAGTATATTATGTGTTGTGCATGTGCAAAATATGTATATTTTTAGTTTTAAATACACTCTCTCCATCCATGATAATTAGATCACATAAGTTTCGACACGAGTTTTAATAGAATGTCATGTAAATAGCGCTTTAATGGAGAAGATGACCACTATGTTGACTTGGTTGGTTATTGGCCAAACAAAAAGATGTGAGGTTAGGTTATAATGTAAATAATGAAAAAAGTAGTGCCATTTTATAAAGAAGAGGTGTGGGTATATATAATCCAAAAATGAAAAGTGATATAATTATTGTGGACACCCGATAAGACAATTTGTGGTTTAGTTATCATGGACGGAGGAAATATTAAATTAGACAAACTAGATTCATATAACAATAGAAACAAATGTAATTATAGAACAAAAAATGTAAAATATTAAATTTTAAATATATTACAATATTTATAATACCTTAACGAAATACCTTAACTTTTTTTTAAGAGCAAAAATACCTTAAAGTTTTAGTTCGTTCATTGTTTGATGGCCACCGATAAAAGGCTTATTTTATTAGGGTCTACTAAAAATACTTATTTCTAAAAGAAGTTAATGTAAGCTAATTTCTTTTCCAAATGTGGATGTAGATCAAATGGTAGAGCGCTCGCTTTGCATTCGAGAGGCACGGTGTGTTCGATCCCCGCATCTCAATTTCGTCTTGCAATTTTCTAAGTCTATTTTAGTGACTTCCATAAATTTGGCATGTTTTTCTTTTTGCCAACGAATTTTGAAATCTTTTCTTTTTCGAAGTAAAAGTTTAATATTTGTTGTAATTTTTCTAACAATTTAACAATCCGGTCAAATCAAAATGAAGGTGTTGCGATATGGATCATTCTTTTTTATTTTTTTGAATTCGTAGGAATCCGCAGCCGTTATTTTTTATGCGCACTGGTAAACTATATAATACGTTTCCTTATACAATAACTTGTAAATCACACAAGACATGCAAATCACATTTTCCAAATACATATGTGAGAGGCTCGACCTATAGAGACGTAAGTAGATAATTCTTTATAATATTATTGATAGATCTTGGGTTTGCAAGGGTGACAGAAAATAATAACAACACGATGACACAAGGATTTACGTGGTTCGATCAATGTGATCTACGTCCACGGGAGAGAATATAGAGAGCTTTTATTGTGTTTGAGAGTACAATGTGTATTTTAACGTATTTACACCTCTAATCTAGCATCTATATATAGGCCTTGAATCGAGCCCTAATCCTACTAGGATTCCTCGTACATATCCGAATCTCCTTCATAATAGGATTCCTTCTTCTCTAAGGTAAGGCTTCGTTGCTTGGTCTTCAAGGCAATTGGTAATTTGTCTGGGCCGAGCTCCTTGGGCTGAGCTCAACGTACAGGCCCAATTAGGTTGGGCCTTGGGTCAGGCCCAAGAAGTGGCCGGTACTATCACATCCCCCTCCCCCCAAAAAAAGAGGAAAGAAGACATGAGAGGTACAGCCAGGTCGAAGTTCCGATCTGAACAATCGCGCACATCAGCTTTGTCCCGACCTGATTCAGTCGGTTCATCATCCGAGCTCGAGCTGGGGGTGGCTAAATCCCAAAAGTTAAGCTATTTGAGTGCTCACGCGGATCTGGGTCACGAAGTAGTAGGGTTGATCCGCGTCCCGCTGCAGTTGGATTCGAATGGAGGGAAAGTTAGGGGACTTTTTGAAAATATTTTCGAGCGGCGGTTCACATTCCGAAAAAGCTGCCACGTGACACGTGTGACACGTTCAGCGGCGGGATTCAAGTAGTCATTACCGGACTCCCCATAACCCCTCACTCTAATTCACCATTACAGCAAAAGATTTATTTTCCAGAAAATCCGCTTCTTCCCCAACTTCCACTCCAGAGATTTCCGACGAACCGTACCGCCGTGCCGCCGGTTCCACATCTGTTCCTTTCTTACATCTGTGAACTTTTGTCCGACCGGCTATCTTAATTAACAAGTAAGTATGGCTTCCCACTCTCGCGACTCTCATTCTAGTAGCGATAGCGAATGTCCTCCGGCCGATTCCACCGGCGGGAGTGTTAATTTTAGAATTTTCTCGTTAGGATCCCTTACCCTGACTGTAGAGGCTTTAGCTGTGCCCCACTGCGTAGATGGGAAGGTAGCCGAATATTCTTCCATCCTAGACGAGTCTAGGATAAAATTTCTTGCCAAATCTTATAATTTCCCCCTACACGTTGACCTCATAGAGCCTCGTCCGGAGGATAGGGCGTGCTCGCCACCTATGGGGTTTTGCACGATTTACGAGGACAGCCTGCACTCCGGCCTTCGTCTACCTCTTCCGGCGCCTTTTGCCGAACTTCAAAGGAAGCTCGGACTAGCTTTGGGGCAGATAACCCCGAACGCCTTTAGACAGTTTGCCGACCTAGGCGTAGTAGCTATCCGGAACAATTACCCGTTATCTGCCGAGCTCATCCACGAGCTCTTCGCCTTCAAAGCATCTGCGGGCTGGTACTATGCCACTGCTCGCACTGAGTTTAAGGGGAGAACTCTGAACAAGGTGGAGAAGTGGCATAGGAAATTCTTTTTTTGTCGACATGAGAGCTTAGTCGAGCTGGTCTAGAGGTTGAGCAAGCCTCGCGCTTGGGTGACAAACGAGGTGGATGAGGGCTTGGAGAGTGTCGCGAGGGCGATAGCGAGTTGCGGCCCGTTCGAGGAGAGCTACAACGAAGACTCGCTAGCTGAAGCGGGGTTAAGCCCGTTTGAGCCCCAAAATATGGTGGATCCAGCAACGGGTGAGGCCCCGCTAGTGCCGTTAGGATTGTTTCGTTTGTTGATCTGTCGTCTAACCCCTTTACTTGCCTTGCCTTTGCAGTGAAGTTTGGGAAGCAGGGAGCTGATGCCAAGGCCGCAGCTCGCGGGGGGAAGAGGCCTAGGTTGTCAGGACGATCTGCGTCGTCCGACCAAGTCCAGCTCGGAAGATCTTCCGACTTGGGTCGGTGACCCGAGGTGGTGGTGTCTGCTGCGACGGGCGCTCTCTCTCCTACCGGCAGTCCATTCTCCAAAAAGTCTAGAGTCGACTTGGAGATTGTCGACGTTTCGGGCAGCGACGGGAGCCCGTCTGCTCCCGTCCAGCTGGGAAATTTGCCTTTTCCCGAGGTGAAGATTTGCTACTTAATTTTCTGTAATTCTTGCCTGTGTGTAACTAACTGTATTCCTTCTTGCAGGGCATTGATATGTTCACGGCCTGGTTGAAGAGTGGCGTCGGGGAGATGTCAGCGAAGCACGAGGACGAAAAAAGTCAGTACTCGGAGAAGCTGATGTCGACCGTGGCCAAGTTGAAGAAGGCTGAGGGGGAGTTGGCCAAGTCCCGGGAGGAGGCAAAGGCCATAAATTCCGAGCTGACCGAAGAAGCTCGGAAAAGGTTTGAGGCCGAGCTGGGTGCCGAGGAGGCTCGAAAGAGGTTCGAGGCCGAGCTGAGTGCGGCCAAGGAGAGGGAGTCCAAGCTGGCAGCTTGTCAAGGCGGAGTCCTGCGGGCTTACACAAAGAGGCTTCTTTTGTCGGATAGTTTCTCTGGCCTGGCCAATGACTTGGCTGGGCTTATCAATGGAAGCCACGCGTTGAGTGCTTTGGAGGCTGCCGCCAGGGATTTCCCTGACCTGGATGTCTTCAAGTATGGCTACGAGCGTCTGGAGGATGAGGCTCTCTTCTCCGAGTACGCCAGAGTGATCCGACGTCACCTCGGCCAGCTGCCTGTTTTGGACGCCCTTGCCAGCTCGTCCGTGCTCCTATTTGCCGAGCAGATTGCTGCCTGCTCGGCAGATCGGGACCCCGCCCTCGACGCAGCCTTCGATGCTCTTCCCGACGAGGAAGGAGAGGACAAGGAGGAAGAGGAGCGCGAGGCTTCGGCTGATGAAGAGGATCCCAAGGATGCAGGCGCTGATGGCTCTTCTCAGGGCCCCCCCTCCGGGCAGCTACCTCTTCAAGACAAGGAGGTGGACGCTCCTTAGATTTTTTTTTTTGTTTGTACCTATGTACTCAGACCTTTTTGAATAAATAAATTTCGCACTTTCTTCTGTGTGTAGATTTCTGATTTCCCTGGTATAGCTTCTCTACACAAGCAAATAAGTCTTCTCTCTCAAGATCTATCTGAACAACGATCTCTAGCTCGGTTATGGATGGAGAAATGTCACCGAGTTGAGGCACTTTTTGATGAAAAGTGTGCTCTGTTGAGGTTCAAAGAATCCAAGCTGGAGGAATGGCAGATTAAGTTTGAGTCGCTCTGCGTGGAGGCTGAGGTCAAGCAGGACGCTTGTCAAGAGCGCGCCGATTTACTTCAGGCCAAGCTGCTTCAGGCGGAGGAAGAGTTGAAAGTAGCCCGCGGTAGGGCTGGGCGTGTGCTGGAGGACCATGAGAAGATCGTCGAGGAGCATGCCGAGTATGAGGATATCATCCGTCGCAATGGCAGTATTACCATCTCCGAGGCGGAACTGAAGACGAAGGAGCTGTTGGAACAATACCTCTATTTGAAAACAGCATGCGGTCCCGAGTCTTTTGAGCTTCAAGGGGCTTTTGAGATGCTCAAGGAAAGCGCGAACTTGTATAAATGCGTGCTATCCCGTCGTCCAAAACTTCGTGCATTCCTGTCCAATAGTGCGGATGGTTCTGCTCCGTCGTCTTCTCGGACTATGCCTGCTCGCGAGGCGAGAGTTGCTTCTCGGGGACGTCAGGCCGGACCGAGCCGAGGTGGCCGGGCCGCGGGGCGGAGTTCTGCTACGTCGCGAGGTCGGGGTTTTTCTTCTGGAAGGAACCGAGGTCGGGGACGAGGTCGAATTTCCATCGACGACCTTCTGGGATATACTTCCTTCGAAGAGCGATGGCTCAACTTCAGTAGGCCAAATCCCCCTCCGTAGAGTAGCTCGCTTCTTCCTGTAATTTATGTACATACAATGTTGTAATTAGTCAGATACGAAGTAATATATATTGTCTGTTATAAACTTCATGTTTTTCTGGAAGAATGCTTCCTTGCGTTCGTGCTTTGCTTTTTTTTTTTTTTTAGAGGGAGTCTAACTCGGACCTCTTTATGTGACAAGGGAACCTTGGTTCAGACCTCGTGTTATGATTCTCTCGGAGGAACTTGGTTCTGACCCTGGCTGAGAAAATTTTATCCTTTGGAGGGAGTTTAACTCGGACCTCGTCGGATCTTCCTATTTGAGGGAGACGAGCTCGGACCTCAAAAAGGGTTTCCTTTGCGCATTTCTTAGGATATAATTACCCCATGTCGGATCATTATTGACCTCGGAAGTTTAGTTCGTCCTTATGAGGGGATTTGTTTTAGGATACTTCGTATAAGCAAACTAAAAGACACAAAAATATGCAAAAAGAAGAGAAACTTCATTTAAAGAAAGATCAAAACAAACAAAGGTTTTGACGAGCTCGTTAAAAACAAAACATTAGGACTCGAAAAGAAAGAAAAAAGAACAGGGAAAAAAACTTAAGACTCTATATGCAAGACTCGATGCTCATACGAAGAATCTCTTTAAGTAGGCGATGTGCCACGTTCTGGGTATCAGCTCGCCCGAAAGGTAGGCGATTTTGTAGGCTCCTTTGCCGAGAACTTCGTGCACTCTGTAGGGCCCTTCCCATGTGGCTTCAAGTTTGCCGAGCTTCTCCGAATGGCTTACTTCATTGTTTCTAAGCACAAGATCACCGACCTGGAATTGTTGGGGCTTGACCCTTCGATATTAATATCGGGTCATCTGTTGCTTATACCGAGCTTCTTTTATGCTGGCTAGTCCCGCTTTTCTTCGGTTAAATCCAGGTCGGTTCGGCGTTGCTCGTCATTTGCTTCAGCTGAGAAGTTAATGGTGCGTGGGCTTGGTGCCCCGATCTCTACGGGTATGACCGCTTCTGATCCGTATACTAAACGGTACGGGATTTCTCCCGTTGGAGTTCTGGGTGTAGTCCTGTATGACCACAGGACGTTTTGGAGGTTGTAGATCCATTCCGTTTTGTCCTTCTCTAGGCGGGCCTTGAGTCCGTTCACTATTGTTCTGTTGGTGACCTCGGTCTGGCCATTAGTTTGAGGTCGGTTGACCGAGGTGAAATTTTGCTGGATATTGAGTCCTTCACAAAATTCTTGAAATGCTCTGCTCGTGAATTGCGTCCCGTTGTCCGAGATGAGGACTTTTGGAACTCCAAACCGGCACACGATATTTTTCCAAACGAAGTCGACGGCTTTCTCATTTGTGACCTTTGTGGAAGGTTCGGCTTCGACCCACTTGGTAAAGTAGTCGACTGCAACTATTAGGAACCGTTTTTGTTTAGGGGCCGGGTAGAAGGGTCCCACGATGTCAATGCCCCATTCCACAAATGGCCACGGGCTCTGTATAGTAGAGAGGTCGGTCTGGGGTACCCTTGTCACCTTGGCATGCAGCTGGCATTTCAGGCACTTTTTCACGAACTCTTCCGCATCTTTTGCCATTGTTGGCCAATAGTACCCCCACCGCATGATTTTCTGTGAGAGCATCCGAGCTCCAATGTGACTGCCGCACGATCCAGTGTGCACTTCATTTAGTACGTAGTCCGCTTCCCTTGGTCCCACACACTTTAGCAGAGGCTGTAAATATGACTTCCGATATAGGACTCCTCCTTCGAGTATGTACTGCGTGGATCTAGCTAGGATTTTTCTGGCTTCCGCTTTGTCCTCAGGAATTTTCCCGCTCTCCAAACATCTTTTTAGGAGGGTCATCCAATTCGGGTCGTCCTCTTCGATTGCATTGACTTCCGCCTCTTCTATACTTCGATTCCGGACTTCTTCTATTAGAGTTGAGCCGGTTGAGTTCACCAGCTTACTTAGCTCGTCAGCTCGGGTATTTTGGCTTCGGGGAATGCGAACTATTCTGAAGAACTGGAAGGATTGTTCTAGGAGCTTGACTTTCTCCAGGTATTTCTTCAGCTTCTCACTCCTCGCTTCATACTTTCCTAGCATGTGGTTGACCACTACTTGGGAATCACAGTAGGTTTGGATAGCTCGTACCTGGAGGGTTTGGGCGAGACGTAGTCCGACAATGAGAGCTTCATATTCCACTTTGTTGTTTGTAGTGGGGAACTCGAATCGCAGCGAGTATGTCAATTCCTTTTTCTCCGGGCTGATCAGGAGTATGCCTGCTCCGCTCCCTTTCTTTCCCGAGGCTCCATCCACGTACATCTCCCAACAGTCTGGGGGTGTCTTCTCTGGTATTTCTTGGAGTTCGGCTTTGGCTCCGGACTCTTTTGGCTTATTGACGACGTTGTATTGAGCTTCTGCGAGGAAGTCTGCTAAAGCTTGTCCCTTTATAGCTCGGCGTGGACCGAACGATATGGAGTGCTCTCCTAGCTCGATTGCCCATTTCGCGATCCTTCCTGAGGCTTCCGGCTTAGTGAGGACTTGCCGGAGTGGTAGGTCGGTCAAAACTTGTATTGGGTGAGCTTGAAAATAAGGTTTTAGGCGCCGAGCTGCATTTACCAGGGCTAGAGCGACCTTCTCGAGAGACTGATACCTTGTCTCTGGGTCTTTCAGGACTCTGCTGACGAAGTACACAGGTAGCTGCCGATCTCCTTCATCTCGGACCAACACTGCGCTTATTGCTTCCTCCGACGCTGCGAGGTATAGGGATAGGGATTCTTCCTTTTTGGGGACTGACAAAGTTGGTAAGTCTCCAAGGTGACGTTTGAGCTCGTCAAAGGCTAGTTCGTGCTCCGGTCCCCATCCGAACTCCGGTGCCTTCTTGAGAATTTTGAAGAACGGAAGTTGTTTCTCGGCAGCTTTGGAGAGGAACCGACTTAGTGCGGTTATGCAGCCTGTCAACCTATGTACGTCGCGAATGGTTCGGGGTACTTTCATCTCCTGTACAGCTTTGATTTTCAACGGGTTGTCTTTGAGACCTTCCGGCGAGATCCAGCACCCTAGGAATTTCCCAGATCGCACGTTGAAAGTGCACTTCTTGGGGTTCAGCTTGAGGTTCGCCTGCCTTAGCACGTTGAGCGTCGCTCGTAGGTCGTCCACCGCTGAAGACTTTTCTTTGCTTTTGACGACAATGTCATCTACATACACTTCGACAATCTTGCCGATGTGATCTCGGAAGAGGAAGTCGACCATCCGTTGGTAAGTTGCTCCGACATTCTTTAATCCAAAGGGCATGTATTTGAATGCGAAGACACCGAAGCTCGTGGCGAAAGCTGTCATGATCGCATCTCCCTCATCCATTAGGACTTGATAGTACCCCTTGTAAAGGTCAAGAAAGCTCAATACCTCGTATCCCACTAAGGATTCAATCTTCTCGTCGATGTTGGGGAGAGGGTAGCAGTCCTTTGGGCAAGCTTTATTGAGGTCGGAATAATCCACACACATCCTCCATTCCCCTCCTTCTTTCTTGACTACCACCGGGTTAGATAGCCAAATTGGGTATTTGACCTCGAATAGTAGTCCTGCTTTTAGCCATTGTTGCACCTCATCATAGATAACTTGATTCCGCTCGGCAGCAAATGTTCTTCTCTTCTGCTTTACTGGGGTGGAGCTCGGGTTGATGTTGAGTTTGTGCGTAATGATGTCCGAGGACACCCCCGTCATGTCCGTTGGCGACTAAGCAAAGACGTCTTGATATTCCCTAAGGAGCTGGATTACCTGCAGGCGGGTCTGGGGTCCCCCTGCAAAGCCGACCTTGACAACTTTTGCAGGGTCGTCTTCGGATAAGGGGACTTGTTCCGCCGAGGTGTCTGAAACCGGCGTCGTCTCTTCCAACTCCTCGGGATACTTTGATTGCTATGCTTGCGGTTGACCTCGAAGGGCAACTTGCATGCACTCCTTGGCCTTTTTCTGGTCACCTCGAACAGTTAGGATTCCGCCCGAGGTCGGGATCTTCAGTAACAAGTGGTATGGCGAGATGATGGCTCGGACCGCATTCAGCCAATCCCGACCTAATATGATGTTGTACGGGGAGTTCGCTTTGACCATGTAGAAGTGGATTAGTTTGTTAACGCTGGTTGGCGGGCTGCCAATGGCGACGTCTAGCGCGATTATCCCTTCAGGTCGCGTCTCCTGCTGTGTAAAGCTCCTGAGGGGCAGGGGTGCGGCATTAACCCGAGCTGAGTCTAGTCCCATCCTATCCAAGCAATGTTGGAAGATGATACTGACACTAGCCCCACCATCAACAAATACGCGGTGGACCAACTTATTGGCTACTCCGACCTGTATTACCAGTGCGTCATTATGGGGCATAGCTGTAGGTACAGGATCATCCTCGGAGAATGTGACGGTCTCACTTTTCTTGAACCTCTTTTTTGTCTGTTCCTCTTCAGACGGAATTGGTGGTCTGCAAGCTTCTGACCTCAGTTTAGTTTTTGTCGTGCCTGGGGTTAGCCCGGAGATGGTCGACACCACCCCGTCGTATTGTGGCACGCCGCACTGAGGGTCGTCATCCTCCTCATCATGATTGGTTTTAGCGCGCTTATTATCGGGAGCGCAGCGACCCTGTCCCCCTTTTCGCTTCCCCCTTTTGTTTTTCCTTCCCCCGGCCTCGTACTTCTTCAGAGCTCCTTCCTGGGCTAACCTCTCTATCTCTTCTGTGAGGTCGCGACAGTCTTCCGTGTGGTGCCCGTGGTCGTCGTGGAAGGAGCAGTGCTTGTTTTTATCTCGAGGTTTCGACCCCGACATAGGGCGTGGTCTGGTGAACCAGTCCTCATGAAGTGCGAAGATCTCGGCATTTGTTTTCACAAAAGGAGGTCGCTGAGAGTGCTCTGATCCCGGCCGAGGTCCGAGCCGGGACTGGATAGGTCCAGGTCCGAGCCGGGATTGGATGGGTCCTCGCTGAAGACGTTCGTGAGCACTTCTCCGATCACGATCATTCCGGCCCCGATCACCTTCCGCCCTCTTCTTCTCGGTTTCCTCTCGCTTCAACCGGTCCGCATCTTGGCCATCCGCGAACTGGTATACTATTCTCCACATCTCCTGGGCCGTCTCGGGCTTCTATTTAGCAAGCTCCTGGTTCAGGGACCCAGGAGCGACCCCGTTTCGAAAAGCCGAGATGAGGAAAACGTCGTCGATTTTATCGACTTTCAAGCTTTCTTGCATAAATCGGGAGGCGTACTCCCTTATGGTCTCTCTGTCTTTTTGCTTTACGGACAGGAGATAGGCCGTGTCTCGGCGAGCTTGGACCTTCATAAGGAATCTTTGTTTAAAGATTCCTTCGAGGTAGACCCAGGACCCTATACTGCCAGTCGGCAGGCCGTCGAACCAAGCTCGGGCGTAGTCGACTAGCATCTCAGGGAACAGCTTGCACATGTGTTCTTCTGTAAGGCCCTGGTTGTGCATGCTGTACTTGAAACGCGTCAGGAAATTGAGAGGGTCCTCCAAACCATTGTAGGGTGGTATTGGGCAATTTGTATGCCGCAGGAAGCTTGGTATCAAGTAGCTCATTGGTGAACGGGCTGACGAGTCGGGCTGATCTTCCTCCACGTCAGTGTCGGTCTGCCTCGAGGCTATAACTCCTGGAATAGCTCGGGCTCCGGCCCTTGCTTGGGCTCCGATGTCGCTTTGAGAGATGGCGTCGCTTGGGACTCCGACGTGGACTGGAGCTCCGGCGGCGGAGTGGGCTTCGCCGGGTGTCGTACTTTCTCCTCAGCTCGGGCTCCTGCGTCTTGGAGTGGTGAGGAGTTTTGTGTATAGACTTCCGCGTGGAACTCTCCCTAGCTTCGGATATTGGGGGCATCCGAGCTGTTGTGAGGAAGCGCTTGAAGCTCTCCTTATTCGCTCTAGCGAATTCAGTCGCGGCATATGTGGTAGCGAGGTCGAAGTCGTCGAGAAAATCCTCTTCCTTCGACCCTGATTTCTGTGGACCCTTCTGAGAGATGTCTTCCAGCTCGGGCATCCCTTTGAACGGATCCTCTTCTATAGGGTTATTGTCGTGCCCCTCCTTTGGGACCGAACTGCCTTTCTGGCGATTGCCCCTGTTTGTGGGGCGACTTTCCGCTTCGTTGGGATTCCCACGTTGGCTTTGGTCCTCCCGCACGTTTTGTGATCGCGTTACCATCATTGTTCTGCTACCAAAGAACCGTCGATCGAGTTTCCCACAGACGGCGCCAATGATAGATCTTGGGTTTGCAAGGGTGACAGAAAATAATAACAACACGATGACACAAGGATTTACGTGGTTCGATCAATGTGATCTACGTCCACGGGAGAGAATATAGAGAGCTTTTATTGTGTTTGAGAGTACAATGTGTATTTTAACGTATTTACACCTCTAATCTAGCATCTATATATAGGCCTTGAATCGAGCCCTAATCCTACTAGGATTCCTCGTACATATCCGAATCTCCTTCATAATAGGATTCCTTCTTCTCTAAGGTAAGGCTTCGTTGCTTGGTCTTCAAGGCAATTGGTAATTTGCCTGGGCCGAGCTCCTTGGACTGAGCTCAACGTACAGGCCCAATTAGGTTGGGCCTTGGGTCAGGCCCAAGAAAAGGCCGGTACTATCAATTATCAAAGGAGTTAAGTGATACTTGAATTTTAAATCTTTTTTTCTTCTTTTGAACGTGCACTTTGAAATTTAATCAGTAATACTTGAACTTTACTTCTTCTGTATTTAATAGCTCACGTTCCCCAAATGTTTGCCTCCACCGTATCATCACTGCTAATCAAATTATGTTTGTCAAATATATTGAATTATTAAAGGAGCATCTGAATCACAGAATGTTCATATTTCTATGCGATATTCAATATCTTATATCTCCTACTTTCTCCTAATTAGTATTGCAACTATGCGTTGCATGGTAGAATACAATTTAAAATTTTGATAATATTAAATTATCAAATCACCTAAATAATGAATATATGTATTAATTATAAAAATTTAAGCAACGGAGGAAAATAATTATATATTAGTTTTTTCGTATAAAAATAAATAAGGACATTTAAAAAATAATAATAACAAATACTACTCCCTCTGTTCACGAAATGGTTGTCACTTTTGCCATTTAAGTCCGTTCACGAAATGATTGTCACTTCCATTTATAGTAGTAGGACTCATATAATACATTATATTTAACATTATACTCCCTCCGTCCAAATGTAAGTGGCCTATTTGGTTTGGACACGGAGTTTAAGAAAACTGAAAAAAGTGTTTTGAATGGTGTAAAAGTTAAGGAGTAGGGGTAGTAGTAATACAATAATTAGTGTAGTTAATCTTTGTTGACTTTTTGTTGAATTTCTTTATTTTCTTTTTGGTTACACTTTAACTAATTCTTTTTTTTATGGCATTCAAATTTTATCGAGTTGTCGGACTCGTTCTTTATTCCCGACTTTATTTTACTGCGTATGCCTTACTTATTTTTTCAACTTATATTTGTAAATTCGAATTCATTGTACATTTTGTTGCCTTTGTTTTTTATTTTCCTTATTTCCTGTCCCGTTTTTTTTTTTCTGCTGAATTAATTAATGCTTGTTTTTTTTTTCCTTAATCGACATAAATACACTGATGAAATGAAAAAACAAGATGAAAAAGAAGATGAAATCGCAGCATGTACAGAAAAATGAAAAAGAAGATGAAATCCATTAACATTGGAAAATGGGATTACATTGGAGCCTAAAAGTTGATCTTTTGGAGCCAAATCTACATAAAGTACACTTTTGGAGCCTAAATTACAAATGATGTGATAAAAAATAATTGAGGGAAATTTCAAATGCAAAACATGCATCACATTTCTCCATAAATAGACCTATCTAACCTCATTTCTGCTCATCTAACACCATAAATACAGTAAAAAAAACCCTTCGAATGACAGAAACATTTAAGAAGCCAAATCTAAGTAATGAGGCAAAAAATAGAGTTGCACAATGGCTTTTAGAGCACAGCAAGGATGGGAAACTGGAGCATGGAGCAAAGAAGATGGCTGCAGAGTTGTTCCACATCTCTTTGAGGACAGTATTTAGAGTTTGGAAGGCAGCTCTTCAACAACAATCTCTTGGTAAGCCTATTCAACTCATCAATCTGAAAAAGGGGTCAGTGAACAAGAAAAAAAAAGAACTTGATGTGGAGAAAGTGAAGAAACTGTCAGTTTTAGAAAAGAGCTCCCTTAGGAAGCTGGCAGAAGTCTTAGGCATCAGTAAATCCTTGTTACACAATTGGATCAAAGACAAGAAACTGAGGAAACACACAAATGCAATCAAGCCCTTTCTCAGCCCTCAGAATATGATAAATAGACTCACTTGGAGCCTTACTCAACTCAGTCCAATCATAGAGCAAAGACAGATTCCATTTCAGAAAATGTACAACACAATTCATGTTGATGAGAAATGGTTTTACTTATCCAAAGTGGCAGAGAGGTACTATCTGTTACCAGATGAAATAGAACCACATAGGACTGCTCAATCCAAAAGATTCATAGAGAAGATCATGTTTTTATGTGCTGTGTCAAGGCCCATAATAGACAGCAATGGTACAGTTTTATTTGATGGGAAAATAGGCATTTACCCATTCATATGCACTGAACCTGCCTTAAGAAACTCAAAGAATAGGCACAAGGGTACCATGCAAACAAAAGCAGTACAATCCATCACACATGATGTCACCAAAGCATGCTTCATGAAGTGGGTAAAAATCACAAACAATTGACTATCAGAATTGAACATATTCATCATTTAGTGCAGTTCTTATTTGATATTGATAGAGCTGCAATAAGGATCCGTGTCCTATGAATAATGGGATGATGATATCCTCTCGAGGAACTTAATAAGTTTATTGTATTAAACCCTGCAGGTGGAATTAGTTCCGATACGATAATAAGTTTGAGTGGTAGCTCGAGATAATTATCTATTTGTAAATAATTAATTGGTTAATTAATTACTGTCAGAAGTATTTAATTAATTAATGGATATTCGAGAATCTTAAACACGGAGATTAATTAAGTCTAATACTAGCCCCGACTCAATTAAATAAATAAGAGGGTAAGTCAGTATTAATTCTTTAGTGGAATGAATTAATATTTATATCTGATTTATATTTCTGGGCTGAATAGATTAAATCAGATATTATTGAGCCAATCTTATTTAAGCTAGTAGATCTCTGAACTGGCCCAACGGCCTGTGTTTCTAGTGGGCTAGGCGCCTGTCTCCTACGGCCCGTGAGGGTTGTCTAGGTTCAATGAATGTGAGTATTTATTTATCTATAAATACAAGGCTCATAAGACTCATTACTTACTTGCATTCTAAGCAACTAAAACCCTAGAGAGAGAGACAGTAGGCGCCGCCCCCCACAGCAAGAGAGAGTACGAGGTCGATCCCATCCATCGTCGTATTCTAGCCGGGAACAGTTCAGAAGGTCAACTCTGGAGTCGTTGTGCATCAAATTCGCAGGTATATCGAATAAACATCCTATGATTGCAATTAAATTCATAGGAGCATGCTAGGTATGGATTTTGTATGTGTTTGTTAGATATCCATAATTGATCCGTGGGTAAAGAACGAATTGGTTTTCAATAACCGGTTCCTACATGGGCGGCACGGCATCACACCCTAATACAGTCGCTGTTGTTGCGAGGCTCGGTTAAGGAAGACGATTTCCGCTCAATCTTCTCGCAAATCACTTCGAAAAGCTCAGGTTAACATGATTTTTCTTTTTGTAATTTTTTTTCTTATTCAAATCTCACTCGAATATTTCGCCGTCATTTATATTTAAAAGCCTTCAAGAATTTTGCTAGGGCTATTATTTTTTTGTCAGTAAATTTTGCTCCTTGATTCAATTTTACTTTTTTCATGCATAGAGTTCAAATCTGATGTCTTTTTTGCTTATTATTGTTTGTTTGCTTTTTTGGAATACAATGTTGCAATTTTGTATTTGAAAATCTTTTCCTTTTGAATATTTTAGTGGTGTTTTTGTATATTGCCCTTATCTAAATTCAGAGTTCTACAACAATGTTGAATTTAACTGATTTGGCTTCATATCTCTACTAGTATGCCTTAATTTCAGAATAGGATAATTTCTGTTTGTAGTAAGATCACTTAATATTATGTGTTTGCTTTTTAGGGTCACGGCAGAAACAGGAGCAGAAAATTGTTGCCTATACCAATCATCATTCGGTTTAATTTTTTTAGGATTATGTACCCAAAAAGAAAAAAGAAAATAAAAAATTGTTGCCTATACCAATCATCATTTCTTTGCTGTTAAGTGACAAACATGGATTTTCCACGTTATTGAGGGTGATTTTGATGTCATTTGGTAGTGGAAATTGTGTTTGTGTAAGCCCTTTTTCTAGACTTATACCATGTTTTGTCGTATTTTACTCTTGTTTGCTAGTTTTCGAAAAATTCAGGAAAATGAAGGCTGAATTAGATGAAATGGAGCTTGAAATGAGATAGAGAAGCTCAATACGAAGCTGTGGGAAGAAACATAGGTCAATTCGGAGTTCGAACGAGGGAGAAACGAGCAAAATAGAAAAAGAAAATGAATGAAAAAGTCGACCCCGAGTGGAAACCCCGAGTCGCCGGAAAGGCCAAAATCCGTCTTTCCGACCCCAAATCCGGTTTCTACCCTAGAATTTCGAATCCAAGCTATAAATACCCCTTTATTTCATTTGTGTAAGTAGATACTTAGTCTAACACTACATTGGGCCATTTGAAACTTCTTGGATGAACCCTAGCTCTTAATCTACTTATATTTTGAGAGATTTGAAGATTTATTGAAAATTTTTCCTTTGGAGTCAAGAGCAGTATCATTTATTATTATGTTTTCCTTTATTCCTTATTTTGATTTTAGTATTATGAGTAGCTAAATAAAAGGCGAACATTAAGTTCCATTTAGGGTTTCTTGTATTAGAAGTTTGTCGTTGGCCTTGAGGAACATTCAGGAGCTAGCTATACTTTAGAATAATAATATATTACGGCAATTGATTTATAGTAAAATTGCAGTTTCCCAAGAAACTGATTCTCAATCTCAGGGAGATGATATCCGGATCCCCTCAGCATTTAAGAATTTCTCCATGTCGCAAAAGGAAAAAACCTCTCAATCAATTATTAAAGGACCGGTGGCTTTGCTCGACACCAGATGGAAAAATTGGTATTGGAGTCAGATCATTTCTAGATCTGCGTAGGTGGTTTCGAATTAATGAGGTTCCAGCATGCGAAGTTTGCAATGAGGCTGCCATCAAGGTACCGTGATTTACATTTATCCTTCCTTCACTCGGTACTTTTATTTGATATTGACAATGTAACTAAGTTTTGCATTATAGTTTACGTATATTGTTTGAACATATATAAATCTCTATAGCTATTAGCATTCTATCTAGTTCTTGAATTATTAATCTGAAACGAAATCTGTTTTCTGTTATTAAAAATGTGGAGTATGTGTTTCTTAGGGAATAATGGCCCTATATTCTTTATTATGAAATAGATATTTGCTTGTGTTTGCATTTGGAATTGATGTGTCTGCACCGTTTCTCATGAGCAGGCTCAACTTTGCCAGAATGGAGCTTGTAATGTCCGACTCCGTTTGTACTGTCTGAAAATGAAATTCTCTGGAAAAAGGGTACCGAGATTTTCCATTACATTTGCGTCGGAGTTGTACATTATAGTTGGGGCTATGATTTAATAAAGGAACAATGCTTTTCAGGTCGAAAGAGTTTGCCCGTGTTGTGGCACACAACTCCATGGCTCAACTTTTGAAGCAGAAGTCGCAGAAGAAATAAATAATGCAAATGGTCCTTCTCAGAACTCAAGAGTCCTGTAAAACTTCTAGAAAGAGGAGTTGTAGTCGTAGATCAAACCGAGAAGTTAGAGCATATACTACAATGATCGAAGGGGGGTGTCGAACGGTGGTGTCGAAGGGGATCGACCCACCCCCCACTCGACACAGCCTGTGTCGAGGCCACAGTGGGGGATCGACACCCCCCTGTGTCGATTGCGGTGGCGATGGCGGTGTCGAGACTTCGACACACCGCTCGACTCCAGCAGCATTCAAAATGAGGACACGTGGCGTGTCCCCATTGGTCCTTTATTTTATTTTTTTCTGATTAAAAAATAAAAAAATCAACGGCTTAATTTTTGTGTCTCCAACGTATACATTTGTAGCATCAACGGTTATATCCCATTTTTTCCCTATATATATCCCTTCATCTCATTCATTCTCCACACAAATTTCTTTCTTCATCCATTCTTCTCTACAAAAAAAAATCACTCTTTTAAATTTAGTTTGTGCAAAAAAATGGCTGACGACCAGTTCAATTCGTAGTACTCGCAAACTTTTGGTTCAATCTCATCTATTTAATCATTAAAATCACGCTTCTCAGTGCTTAGACCTAGGTTTTACTCAATCCCATTGTAGTGGAAAAATCAATCTATATCTAACTCAACACCACCAATCATTAAAATCACGCTTCCCCGTACTTCAACCTAGGTCTAACTAGACACCCGTAGTACATGCTCTTAATGCTGAGATTGATTGCGCGGAAAATGATTTGTCTCTGAGTTTTGGTGCTATGTCGGACACGAAGAGGGTGACTAGAAGGTCTGCTAGGCTGAGTGGCAACAATGGAAGATGAGTAAATAGTCTTTATGGTTTTGAAAATTTATAGTCTTTAGCTGTAAACTATTTATTTTCTTTTGATATCAGTTCTTCTGTATATAATGTGTGAGCCTCCAACATGCTTGTAGACATTTTTGAAAACGTGGAATGAAAGAGTAAATAAAAAAGCTTCCCCTTCAAACAAAAAGCAAATAGTGAAGAAACTAGACATTTGTTTTTCAATTTTGATATATATATTCTATAAATGAGTTCATGAATTATGAGTTATATTCACAAATAAAAGAACAATAATATGGTCAAACTACATAGCTCATAAAATCACAAATATTGAGAATTCATTTCCTTGCGAGTAAAGGTTCATTTTTTTAGCTACCACAGTTGCTTTTGAGTGGGTAACTTAGTAGGATTTGGAACTCAAAGCTCCAAATATCGAGCTAGCTAGTCTATTTCACCAACTCAACGAGGCACGCGTATGAGTTGCATACCTACCTAGTCATGACAAAGTACTGAAAGACAATAATCTACACATAACATATAAATTTTAGCATGAGACTTGATAGATAGAATTTCATTACATAATTAAAAATTATTTTGAGAATGACCACATAATATAATATATGTATGTACTAATTAGTAGTTGCTTTCAAAAATTCTACCATTTTGATATCAAATTCACACAGGGAAAAATCGTGGGCTGAACTTAATTACAAGTGCTCAAACGTGAGTCATTTTTTTATTTTTAGAATGCTCAACGGGCCGGAGTTAAATAATCATGTATATGCTCCCAAGAAAAAAAAAATATTTTTGGGGTTTTCGATGAAGCTTAACCCCAAGTGATTTGGGACTGAGGCCTCATAATTCTCATTTACGCAAAAGGTGTGTGGTTCAAATCTCACTAAAGTGTGGATTACCTTTCTACTTTAATATAAAAATTAAAGTTTTGAATACGCATTGTATTATTTCCGGCAATTAATCCTTTAAAATATTATTATTTTCAAAAATGTCTAATTTGGAAAAGAAAAAAACATGTTAGCTAAATATTTTTTGCTTCCTATATTTTGGTTGTGAAACCCGAAACAAACCAAACAAACCAAATTTGGTTTGTAAAGGAAGATGATAGATCAACCTATTCTTGATTGTTAGAAACGATAATAAAACGTCAAAAGGAGTTGGAATTTCTGTTTTATATGGGAGAAGAAATATAAGCCATTAAAATTATAGTAGTACATTTTTTGTTGGTGTGCATTGTTTGCGTGTTGGAAATATGCAATATTTTTAATACAAAACCAGATGTATTTGTTTGAATTTGAAGAAAATTAGTTATCACAACAAACAAGGATGGCTAATGTAGCAATCTGTTGGAAGTACAACTTTTTCTTTCTATATTAAATTTCAATTTGTTGTGGTTTATTCATTGTTTCATTTCAAAGATACAACATTTTAAGGACGTGAAAACGGACAGGCTAATTGCTAATTGTTAACCCTTGTTGAGAAAATGAAATTAATCTTATATTATTAAACTACAAGTAGAAAAAGTCTAATATTTTTTTCCGAACTTGGAATTTTAATGTTTTATTTCTCGCGGCCAAATCAAACAATTAATTGTGGCCAGCTGAAAATGTTGTATATTATATATATGATGCGTTTCAAATTTGATTAATTAGGAAGTTGTCAATTGTTCACAAATTTATCAAATACTTTTTAACGTACAAGACCTAGTTTCTTTTAAAAATTATCAACATCGAAATCTCATTTCAATGAAATTAAACAAAACTATCATTTTCAGTCTGGGTAAATATCACTTTCTTGTTGCTTTTCATTTTTTGATTAAAAATTCCTAACGAATTTGTAACTAATCAAATGCTGGGACTTAAAAAAAAATGACAAATATTGGGACATTTAAGTGATATTTGTCATTGCGTTTTATATCATATAGGTACGTCTCATATTGTATTCTTTAAACATTATTATTATTATTATTATTATTATTATTATTATTATTATTATTATTATTATTGTGGTTGTTGTTGTTTCATTTTGTAATTTTGGTGAGAGTTTTAGAGATAGAGCCCAAAAAAACATACCTTTATGAGAGCGAACCATATCATAGAATTACATATTAAAATAAATGCAATAAAATAAATTTTATGATGTACTATTTCATGATCTTTTTGGGAACATTCAAACAGTAATAGATTTTGTATGTGAGCTAATAATAGAGAGATTTCAGATTCAAACTCTACTGCTCCTCATTTCCCTCCACCAAAAAAAAAGAAAAAAAAAGAAATATATCCATGCGACACTAGGGGCGGACATACACATAGTTGTGGGGGAGCCCCAACCCCCTCCCAAATTCTTTTTTCCGTTTCTTGTTTATTTATAATAATTGTGTTTCGTAAAAAATTATATCATCTTTTTCCGTTGCAAGTAGGATATGGAGAAATATTTTCACAGAAAAAAGCGTGATTTTTTAAGAAAAATATAATATTAAATTTGAGTTTGATGCAACACTTCTATAATAAGAAGAAACCTTGCCCCATTATACCATAATAATGAAGCCTCCTGGAGTAAAAATTTATGAGTCCGCCTCACTACCGACACACATATATATAACTGAATTTTATAATTTGGATTTTCTATTATTATATATTCCATCCGTTCACAAAATGATTGTGACTTTTGCCATTTAAATTTGTCTACGAAATGGTTACCACTTTTGATACTCGACTCACATTTATTGTGGGACTTTTACTCCACTCACATTTATTATGAGACTTTTACTCCACTCACAATAATACTCACTATAATTCATTACTACATATCATTTTCTTAAAATCCGTGTCGTCCACAATGTGACAACCATTTCGTAGACGGAGAGAGTATGAATAAGGATATTAATTTCCTTTTTGTCTAGATTATCTACTTCGCAATTTATTACTATCAACTAATGTTGACCTATAACATTGAAAAATCATTGATTGCTGGCAATATATTGACTCGATATCTCTATTTTATTACGAGACTGGCTCAGCCTTTCCAAAAGCATACTTATATTCCAAAATATTGTATATTTCGTTTTAATTTCTAAACAATTTGAGTACGTTATGTATTTCTTGGCGACCTATAAAATGAATCTTGCTCACGCTACTAGAATACAAATGTGGCCTGCACTTTTGCAATAAATTATATTGCAAAATATTGAAGCTAAAAGAATTATACCCAAACCATATAAATTAAAACAAAATTTAAATGTCGAAAATTAATTACAAATTTCTGGTTGGATACACTGAATAGTGGATGTCGAGCATGTCGCACTTGTACTTAGAAAGTGTGGTTTACCTGACTATGTAAGTTGCAGCCGCACATGGATGAGGGTTTATCCAGTGCCCACCGAAAATAGCGGCTGGAGATTCCCACGACATATAAAAAAAAAAGGATGCCAAGTGCTTTTAATTAGGCTTACACACACACACACACACACACACATATATATATATATATATATATATATATATATATATATAATTAAAGTTATCAAGATCTGTAGCACATTATAATTTATGGCGTGAAACAAAATTAATTACAAGTATATGATTGTCTATGGCGTCAACTCTGCAGTCCATTATACCATATTTGGCATCTTCTACTTATCTTGTTTGCATACTTTTCAACTCATGACGAAGACCTAAACACAATATCTCTTATCTCTACTATACTTATTATTTAATTTCTTTCCCTCTCTTCCATATCATCTACGTGTACATAGTTTTTGTGCTCATTTCTATTTTGTTGAAAAGTTCTAAAACCCCACCATTTCACGCATCATTTGCTTGACCTGTGTTATGTTTACCGTTGAAGAATATAAAATACGTGACAAGTTAATTTATCTCTCCATATGTTATATTTGCCGTTGAAGAATATAAAATACGTTGACCTGTGTTATATTTGCCATAGGAATCCTTACACAAAATCATGCTTTTTATATATATATATATGAAAGACATTTATATTTCAATAAATAATCGTATATACAAAGATCAATAATTCCAATTATTTTTTATTTCCATTTGGGAACTACGATCTAAATGAACCAATTCCTCTCACTCTATATATATTAAAGAATCAAAACAAACCCTTAATTTGGTCACGACCAAAACTTATTTCTTCTTTTCATGAGATGATGAGTAGCAAGGTTCACTCACAAAGAAACATTCCGTTCTCATGGGAGAACGAGCCCGGCGTAAGCAAGGCGGTCGTGCCACCATCGTCGAAGCTGCCGCCTCCGCCGTGTCCGCCAGAGAGCTCTAGGGTTTCCCATCATGACCTGCAAATCCCTCTTCCACCGTGCGCGTTTCATCCATTGTCGAGGACGTATTTCAAGAAGGGCATAAAGAAGATGGATGATCCTTTTTTTATAGCGTACAAAGAGGTAACGAAGAGCACCAAAAAGGGTAGGGGTGTAGGGGCAAATAAGGGAGATCAAGTGTTTGGGGTGATGAAGAGTATGTCCATTTTTTCATGTAAGCAATCTTCTTCATGTGGTGTGGCGGATGGCAGTGTAGTTAGATTATCACAACTTCCGGTCTCAAGATCGCGTAGGGATTGAATAATATATATTTAGATAAATAAATACTATAAATGAGTTGGTTTCTAGTTTCCGGTCATGAAATTTGATACATTTAATTAAATTTACTATAGTAGGTTAATTATATTATTATTATTATTATTATTATTATTATTATTATTGAAGTATGTATAGTTTTCCCTCCTATTGTTGCAATAATCGGTTATATATATATATATATAGATATATATATATGGAGTGATTTTCATGTAAATAGATCTTAAAGTGAGAAATAGGAATTAATCTCCATCATTGATTATATCTACATGGAGGGTCAAGATTTGGCATGGTCAAAGCGGATCAAACCCGGTGACTTTTTTTTTTTTTTTTTTTTTTTTTTTTTTTTTTTTTTTTATGGTTCAGCTCATATGCACCACTTCACATATTCGGATGCACCACTCTACATAATGAGATGCACCACTAAGTGCATTAAGATGCACTAGTTTTGTTTTTGTTTTTTTTTTTTTTTTAATTTTCTTAAAAACATTGTGCATTTAGTTATACTATGTGGTGCATCTAGTTACACTATGTGATGCATCTGGTTACACATTGTGGTGTATGTCCGATTTTTTTTTCAGTTTTTTTTTACAATTTCTTTTTTCGCGGCTCCGCCTTCGGCTCCGATTACTAATATAAGGATAATCGTCAGACAATAATTTGGACTTTTTCGGCTCGCTCCGAAGCTTTCGGCTCCTCTCGCTCGAATCTTGACCAAAGAAGAAGCGGCAAACTAAAAAACGAAGAGGCAAACAAAAAAATGGGGGAAAATAAATCTGAAAATTTTAAAAAATATCGAAAAAAAAAGAAATAAAAAACTTGAAAATCTAGTACATATCAATGCACTAAGTGGTGCATCTCGTTATATAGTGTGGCGCATTCGAATATGTGAAATGGTGCATATCAGTTGACCCTAAAAAAAATACTAAAAAAAGAAGAAAAAACGAAAAGCTAGTACATCTCAATGCACTTAGTGGTGCATCTAGTTATGTACAGTGGTGCATCCGAATATGTGAAGTGGTGCATATGAGTTCACTCTTAAAAAAAATCCGAAAAAAAAGTCAACGGGTTGACCTGGATTTGATCCGCTTAGATCAGGCCAAACCTTGACCTTTCATCTACCATAGATCTATGGTGGAGATCTATACTCATTTCTTAGGATAATATTTATTCTCATATGATCTCTCTCCTATATATATATATATATTATATATTTGATTATATATATAAATATATGGAAAAAGGGTTTTTGTTAATTTTCAGATATAGTTCGGTTATTAGTTTATGTCCCAAAAAAATGGATTTTATGTTCCATCTATTATTGCAATAATCGGTTATACATATATCTCTCTCCGATTAGTATGTATTGTTTCTATTTGATACTTTTATAGTTTATACTTAAATATATTATTTTATTATAATAAGTAGGGTTAATTAAATATGTACTTATCACTAATAGAGTATAAACATAGATGGAACATAAAATTAATAATTTATGTTTTTGAGCTAGCTGATAATTATAATTACAAACTTAATTGATCACAAACTCGTGAGTAGAGTTTTAAATTTGACCCGTTTGTGTTAATGAGCCCTAATAATAGTTAAAAAAAAATTAAAATCGATTTGCATAACTCGTGAATCGCTTTACTAGAAAATACCTTCAACAATTGCCTAAGTCAACTCAACTGAAATCAAAAATCAAAAAGAGAAGAGAAAGAGAGAGAGAGGGAGAGAAGTTCATTTCCTTTCAATAAGAAACAAAATTTGGTTCGACAACTCCCTCCGACCAAGAAGTTAGGAGTTCGAATCATGAGTCCTTGTCTAAACTAAAAAATAAGAAAAAGAAATAATTTTTGGATCCAAATTTTGAGGTAAAACTGATTTCCATCAAAATTCGTTAAGATTTTGGGCTTTCAAAATATTTTCATGTATTCAAGGCCCAAACAAAGTCTTTATTTACAGTAAGATTTTATAGATAAAGTCAACGAGTCCATTAGATTCGGTGATCAGTGTGGTCTTCCCTTCTTTGAGGGAATAAGGTAATGAGTAATGACATAAACCTGTGAAAATTAATAAGATGAGTAGCTCGACTTTTTTTTTTTTTTTTTTTATATCGTGTGAACCCACAACCGTTACTTTCAGTGCGCACTGAGTAAACCCCGAATAACTCAACTCTTATGTATAAAGAGTTGGTTAAATTTGAATACAATTTTTTAATTTTTTTCATTACAAGAGCATCTTTAATTCACCATTAGACCACACAAAAAGGTTAGTCATAAAAAATAAATTGAAATTGGTGGAAGTTACCCCACCAGGCCACCACTATTCTATGAAGAAGAAGAAAATAATAATAATAATAATAATAATAATAATAATAATAATAATAATAATAATAATAATAATAATAAATAATAAATAATAAATAAAATCTATTCAACAAATTGTTCCTACACATTCCACGCACTATAGTGTATGTAGTTATTTTTCTAATATATGAACTCATGAATTTTATAATTAACTTCGACTTCTAACCTACACCGTAGTAGACCAACATCCAACAATTACATATTACAAGATCACATTAGTGTTATATATATATATATATATATATATATATATATATAAACGAAAACGACTCAACGTTAAAAAAATCTTATGTGGCACCCCTCATATTCCCATTCTTATTTATCTAAATTCTCAAATTTCCTGAATTTAAAATCAATATTTATCATCTTTATATTCTACATTATTATATGATTATTATATGATATGGAAACAAAATCTTAACAAGATTAAAAGTTCAAAATCAATATCTATCATATTTTAATAAATTATATATATATATATATATATTAAATATAAAAATTAAATCCTAGTATATATAATAGCGAAGTTTACGTTCATACTATGTGGCGCGCTCACGGTTCTATATTTCTATTTATCTCAATTCTCATATTTTCTGTATTATTAATTCAATATATTAATTGTAGAAAAAATATATATCATAATAATAATATGTGTATATATCAACTATTCGTAATACAACCTATATTAATTATTAACAAAAATATTATCATGTATATCAATCTACATGGATGATTAGTTATAGGGAAAATAATCCATTATCATATGAAAATAATAACTATTAACGCATGGTATTAGGCTATTAGCATCTTCATCCCTATTTTTTCTTAAAAACAATTGTGTCCCACATCGGTTTCTAATCAAATTTAACCATTGAAAAACTTTATAAATATTTAAAATCAATGTATATTTTCTCATCCATAATTTTTTGTATCAACAATTTATTTTAATTTGACAATCAATTTAATTTGATCAATTAGTTGGTCAAATAAATAATTTTATATTTATTGATTTATTAATTAGTGGGGATTAAATCCTAGACATCACTATTTAAAAGCTAAAATCTATAACCCTTGAATGTTCCTACACTTATTTATTTAATATTATTTCATCACTTAATATTTTTAAGATCTTGAATCCAACATTGAAAATTTAGTAGTCCTCACCTACAGGATGACATATATAAAAAGATTAGATATAATGAGTATTTTTCCAATCAAAAATAATTTCACATTAAATTTGGTAATAATTTGGGCCAAATAAATAATTCTTTTTTCATATAATTAGCTATTTACACCGTCATTTTTATTTGATTTGGATGTGCCAATTGAATTAATATAAGAAGAAATTAATGGATATTTTAAGAAGGAGAATTTGAAGTATGCCATATGATTTTTAGATTAATGAATTTACCAAAAATTGACGTATGTGACCGAATAGACCGAGAAAATGGAAGATTATGGTTGAAAAATTCTAGCCCCCCAAAAAAAATTAACATGATTGACTGAGTGAGTTGGTATTTAACAAATATGACATGGGGAGTTTAGAGCAAGTACATATAGTAAAATATATTTTTTAATTTGGTTTGAGATGGGTATCAATTCAAATTGGAAAATATATAATGAATGATTACTTTATTCTTGCATTATCATTTGTAATTGAGCCCAAAAGATAGGGATATCAATTTAGCCTTAAAAAACTACGGGCCAACCAAATAGACTGAGAAGAAAAGGATTTTGGCTGAAAATTTCTAACTCGTAAAATTATAATTGATTAGCTAGAACCGAAAATAACTCAAACCTTATAGAGCAACCCCCAAAACCAAGTGCAATGACCAGATTGATACTATCTTTAGACGTTTTAACATGTTCTTAATTGTTCTCAGTAAATAAATATTAAGTTTATTATCATTAAATTATTATTATTATCATTATTATTATGTAAAGTTTGCATTTTAATATCTTAGATGACCAATGATATATTGTTCAACTTATATTTTATTATTTAAATATTTTATGAATTTGAATGAGTTTAGATAGTTAGCGCTTATAGGATATCACTATCGGGTTTGGATTGGAATAAGGACGCATAGTGAAAATACTTTTAAATTGAGTTTGTGACATGTAAGAAATAATATATACATTTTAAGTGAGAATATGAATTACAATTTATTTTTAATAAATATATTAATTTTAATTACTTTTCAGAAAAATCATATTAGGAAAGTTATTTATATTATTAATAAATATTTATATATTATATAAGTTTATTTAATTAGGAAAGTTATAGAAAATAATTAGATATAATATATATTATCCTGACAAAACAATTTACTTCTTCAATTCAAAGTTCTACACAGAAATAAATTTTCTTTTTGCGGAACAAGTAAAACACAATAACATATTATTAATATTGATGTTGATTCAACAAATTGTGAATTTAAATGAAACTGATCGGTTAGCGGCGTTAGCTCGAATGGACCGAGAAAAAATGAAGATTATTTTTGAAAATTTATATCCCTAAAATTTTTGATTGGTCGAACGAATTGATATTTTATAGATGTTACAGAACGAGTTTGAGACGCGTACGGATAGTAAAGTCTCTATTTTAATTGGATTTGAGAAGGGTACATGTGGGTACCATATGTGTATATTGGCATAGCGGTAGTGTGATTCATGCATGATGTAAAAAAAAATGTCAAATTTGAATATATCGTGACACGGTCTTTACATTTAATACTTATTGAATGGGTGGATACATAAAAATAAAATACAACTTTAATTCCCGTCGAATCTTGACGGGCTACTAACTAGTTTATAACTTATAACAATTTAATGTAGTAAAATTTAGATTACACCATACTTGCATCTACAAAATTTTCGATACATAAAATTAGACTAAATCGTGCTACATTTAAAATTGTTGTTAGAAATTAATTACTTCTCGAATGTAATTAAATTTGTAACAGATAGGATAGCTACATATTCACATCTATAGAGGCTAGATCTACAATTGAGGATGACGTCGGCACGTCCGGATCGGTTGGGCACTAGCAACCTGTCAACACAAGAACACGTAAGAGTCCTAGGTTGAGCACAGGGAGGGGGTGTCGACCGTAGAGCCTCCGACGCTCAAGTTAGTACCGGATTAGTAAAATGGAATGATAAAGAAGACTGATAAAAGAGAAAGACAAGTTGGAGGCAATGGTTATTTCAAGTTGCCGGTTGCGTTCAGAGGGTGGAAACGGTGACAATGAGTAAGTAGTAATGGCAAGCTGGTGGCAGAGTAACTCAAGCTGGCTTAATCCGGTGTGTGAGAGCGAGTTGGAAAGGCGGCGGAAGTAGAGAGAATATGGAGAGAGATTGTGAGAGTAAGAGTGATTATGCGAGTTGTATTCATCGTAGTCCATTGTCACCAAGTCGGCTTGTATATATAGCATCCGGCCAGATACTAGGGTTTGGCTCCGATCTTATCTGCCCACGACCTACGCTCCCAACTGTTGTGACTTTGGCGGAATCATCCCGATACCCTCATTGACCGTGTCAGCTGGACAAATCAGCTTGATACATGCTGTAGGGTTGGCATCGGCTAGCTTGATGGGCCCAAGCTGAGCGTGAAATATCAACTTGGATCGTATCCATCGGGCTAGATGTATAAGTTTGACTGACCAATTGAATTAGCTTAAATGCCGATCCAAGTTCTTGTCGGACCAAATGGACCAGCTTACAGGACTGATTGGGCCAGCCTAGAATGCTTACCGGACTTGGTCCAAGTAGACGGTTTTTGCCCACTACAACATCTATAAGATTTTTCTATTGTATGTAGTTTATGATGCTGACCTCAAAGTTAATTTGTTCGTAATATTTAAAAAATAATATGTACTATAAAGTACATAATAAATAGAATCATTCAATTATCACCACCACCACCACCGCCACCATTATCATATTACAAAAAGGAAGCAACATAAGTCTAATTCCCAGCTCAAACATTTAAATTAAAATCAAAGCAGACATTCGTTCAAAACAATTACTCTTTCGTGCTACATAATACAAGTTACAGAGAACAAGCATATATAAATCGCAACAAATCAGTAGTGCAATAGATTTTGTCTAATGAATTTAAAATAGGAGTGGGTAATAAGTAAATAATGAAAAAAAAAAACATACTCTCTCCGTCCACGATAAGTGTGATCCAACAAAAAATGGATGCCAAACAAACCCTACATATATCGTGTGATTCTCTCAAATAAATAATTTGTTTAACCTAGCTAGTGAACATATAAATAATATCCTACCCTTTTCACAAGCAAAAAAGAAAAATAGTTATCCAGTCGAGAAAGATAATTAGGTATGATCATCGACGTTCGTCGCAGAAGACGAAGAAATCAACCAAAAACCGCTACATGCCTCCAGAAATTGTGGAGGAAATTATGCTAAATCTTGGCGTAAAACCCTTGCTTTGGTTCTCCTCCGTTTCACAATCATGAAATTTAATGATATTTGGATTAATTCGTCCAAAAACATCAACTCCACTGGGTCATGAAAGAATAGTCTTAAGGCACTCCTTCCTTCTCTTTTCCTCTATCCGATCTGCCGTATTACACGACAATTCGACTGCTGCCGCAGATCTCTCCCTTCTGGGAAGACGGTCACCATGGCCTTGTGCGAGTGAACTATGGTGTTTGAGAGGGTGGAGATCACTATCTCTATGGAATCCTTCGATGAGAAAATCCTTCCTAGTCCCAAAATCTCTCATGGTAAATGGATTTACAGATTAGGGTACGACTCAGTCCATGATGATTACCAGGTGGTGAAAACATCCTCCAAAATACGAACCTGTGATGGTTGAGCTTATAAGCTCTTGCTCCTAAATCCTAGATAGTGAATAACTTATAAACTATTTTAAGGAGCTTATAAGCTTAGCCAAACACCCTATAAGCCTATTTTTTTATGAAGATTATGATCTATTATGCAGAGGCTCCATGGGTGTGTCTGCGGGGGAGCATTTAATTGGTTGTTTTACGATTGAGATGGTTTTCCAAGTGTCGTTATTTCATTTGAATTGTCGACCAAGGAGTGTGGGAGTTGACGCTGCCAAATATAAGTTCTACTCTTACATAGGGTTGGATTGTCCTTATGTTTTGACTGTCTTGAGGGAGATGTTGTGTATGTGTGAATTACACAACGAGTGGTAGGTTGTGTTATGGATGGTGGAGGATTATGGGGTTGTGGAATCATGGACTAGGATGGTACAAATATTTCATGCTTCAATTTCTGGTCTCAATTGAGACCCTTATAAATTTTCGATGATGGCCGTTTTCTCATTAGAGTATTTACCGTGGATCAAAAGTATATGTTTTTAGGTTATTTGGACACACTGTGACCAATCACACTAGCTAAAAAAAGTAATACATTTTTGGAAAAAGAAAATATACCCTAATTGGATAATCTAAACCCTAAGGAGAAATTTTATTATTTCTATTTTAATAATTAATTTCTTTTTTTACGCGTGTGACGAAGCGCTGTCGTTACACTCTTCACACAAATAAATTTATAAACACCTCTTGCCCAACAAGGTAGTAATTAATGACAAGCGGGGTCGAACCCAAGGGACTTGGCTTAGATCTGCTCTTCAGGTAGTTCTCAACAGAAGATGTTTTGGTCTAGATGTATCTCAATATCTTGTAACTCAACAAGTAAAATATCAAATAACAAAGAAGTTTGGTTTGGATTTCGAATCAATGATCTCGATTACTCGTTACTCGTTCATTGGTGCAAAGATATTCAATTACTTGATCTCATTACTTGGTTTAAGACAAAGATTAGTTTATACCCTAAAGGTTACGAAGTCACGATATAAACACACCAAGCCTATGTCTATCCAATTTTACAGATCTTGACCAGAAGGCAAGATCTCCTCTCTTGATCAACAAAGTCACGAAGACACTTCAGTAACGATGCTGCCCAAAAGGCATTAAGAATAAACCGACCCAAGACAACCAAGGGGTAGGTCAATACCGACTGCTCCCCAACACTCTTTACCTTCTTGGGCATGAAAGACACTCTCGAGTTAAATCCCAATTTCTGTTAATGACTTAATATCAATATCTAGATAATGATCAAGCATATGTCAATATCAATTAAGTCTAGAATTAATCCTAAGTGTTTCGGGAATAAAATCAAATAACGAACTCACACAATTTGACCTCACGAGTTTAGACGAGTAATTTACGATCACATCATCTACATCCAACCCAAACAATAAATTTAGCTAGACATAATATTAAATAAGAACACAAAACTCATAAGGGAAATCATATTTAACATAAACTGGAAAATGGGTTGTTGCTCAAAACGTAAGTCAGCAACGAAGGTCTTGGCTTCAGGCCAACAACTAAACTAATGCAGAAAATATAAACACAAAAGTAAATTGCCCGTAGGACTTGTTTCTTCCTCACTTCCTCTCAAACTTAGAATGCAGAACTAAACTATGAAACTTGAATAAAAACGGCACCCATTACATTGTGAAGTCGGCCATATATATAGGCGATGGGAATTAGGGTTTAGAAAGTTCCCTTGTTGGAAAAGGTCTCTTCCATGCATATCCGCCCTTCTCTCTCATCCATGCAGCCACGATTTTACTTTCCTTGCTCGGTAGATATCTTCTTTGATTAGGTTTGGCTAGGATAAGGAAAGAAATATTTGATCCTTATCCTCTTCCTTGAAGGAAAAGAAATCTGCTGCTGGTTCGACTCACTTCTTGCCTTCGATGTCTGCATCCTGTATTGCTTCCTATGTTGACCAAGATCCTAGCTCCTCGGGTACTCTGTCTGTTGGTTTCAAAGATATGAGGAGGTACTTCCTGACTTGTAGATTGAATAGAACGTTATTGCCCAGCTACAAGTTTCCAGCCCTATGCCCATTTGCATCGTATCGCCATCTCAGCATCTCAACAACAAATTTTCCACCGAATTTGCCCAAGATCCCACCTGTTCTTCCCTGCACACCATCTCTCGACTTTGTGTCCTCCCAGACACACTTTGACTTGATAAAGACTAAAAACACAAGAAAAGATGGACACAAATATGGGTTCATCAGCGTGTGGCAAGACACAATGTGTCCGGATAGAATTAATATTGTTAGGTTATTTAGACTACTCGCACCAGCTATCTCGTTGGCCGGCTCGAGAAACTCGTGCCGACAAGACAACCCAGTGCAGCAGGCAAAGTCTTGAGCCTGTCTCGCCCACTCGAGATGGCTCCATATTGAAAAAAAAAATGGGTCTAATGGTTAAAATTTTGAATGCAATGGCTATGTGCCGATTTTTCTTTTTATTTTATTTATAAATTCACCTATAAATACCTCATTCTTCACACTATTTTCTCCACACCAAATTCATCTTCTTCACTAGCTTTCTCTCTATTTTTCATAAAAATGTCTTCCTCGTCGGAATCCTCAACCGGCTACTCTTCTCATGGCACCGTCGACGAGATTTTCTCGATGGTCACAAACCTTCAAGCTGCTGGCACTCGACTCCTCGCCGCCAAGAAAAAAAAAAGGTTAAGAGGACGGTGGTACATCGCAATCGAAAGACGGCATTACAGCAATTGACGTCCGACTACTTCAACAACAACCCGAGGTACGACCCCTACATTTTACCATCAGCGTTTTCAGATGCACAATCATCTGTTCTTGAATATTTGCAGCATGTTGCACTACTTCAAGCACAAACGAGATGCAACCGGCAAATGGAGACGTCGGTGCAAAAATGCACAATAGCCATTCGCCAACTAGCCACCGGCGGAGCACTGGATACATTCGATGAATACTTAAAGATTGTAGATAACACGTGCCATCTTTGCCTCTGGAAGTTCTACAAATTTGTCATCGAGCTCTTCGGTGACGTGTACTTGACGAAGCCAAATGCACGAGGAGAGACACGACTTTTCAAGGATGCTCGGTAGCCTGGACTACATGCACTGGACATGGAGGAAATGCCTGAAGGCGTGGGCGGCTACCTACACACGAGGAGATATTGACGTGCCTTCCTTGAAGTAGCCTCTCAAGATTTATGGATCTAGCACGCCTTTTTTGAAGTAGCCGGCTCCAATAACGATATCAACGTCCTCAACCAGTCGCCCTTATTCGAGGAGGTGCTTGAAGATAGGGCTTCGCCTAGCGAATTCTTGGTGAACGAAAAGCACTATGACGACGGTTACTACTTAACGAAGGGACCTACCCATCTTGGTCGGCTCTGATCAAGGCTCTCCCGCTTGCAACAGACCCGAAGTCGGTGCGGTTCAAGAAGATGCAGGAAGCAGCGAGACAGGATATCGAATGGGCATTCGGTGTTCTTCAATCCCGATGGGGAATTATCAGGAACCCGGCGCGGAACTGGTATATAAAGCACCTCCGCATCATCATGTTTGCGTGCATTATTTTGCACAACGTGATCATTGAAGATGAGAGAGAAGATGCTGTGAACTGGAGGGAGGATACAAAAATAACAACATCCAGTGATGAACATCGGGTCCCCACTCTGCTGTCCTGGAGGAATTATCTCAAACGGGACGAAGAATTGATAGATACAAGGAAGCAGCATCGGCTCACCAATGATTTGATCGAGCATGTTTGGAGCTTATTTGAACCTGTTGCCGAGTAGGATGTGTTTTATTTTTAATATTTCAATTGATGTAATGTTTTTTTTTATTATTTCAATTGATGTATTGTACTAGTTATTTATTTAAATTAATGAAATTTTTGAATTTACTGATTAAAAATTAATGCAAAATACATATTCAGAAATTAGATAGAGACAGTCTCACTGCAACTCACTGTCTCTATCTCCATCACACCCAATAGAGACACCCCATAGAGACACTACCACTGCAAATAATCTTAGTTCCCAGAGGAAGAGAAAAATTACATGATTATTATAATTAGGTATCTTTGTCTAAAGATGAACACACTTAGTTGAACAAGTATTTATGCGGCTATGGTTCAGGGTATTAATTACAAATGTAAATGTCACAACTTTGTCTATTTTGAAAGTCTTGTTTCGCCGGCTATGTGGTCTCCCGTTTGAAGCTCGACATGACCTTTTTATCTTGAACGTCTTGTTTTCTCGAATTTCATATGCCAGTTTTGTCTATGTTGAACAAGTCTTGATTGCTCTCTCTATCTCTGTGTATTATTATTTGGTAAATAGATAAAATTTTATTCACCAACTGAGATATAAAATGATCCAAGCATACAACCACAATACCACAAAAACACAAAAGCAAAACCTACACCTTTAAGGAGAAAGCTTCCTAGCTAAACCTTTATCTTTTCTGCAGCTTAATGCAATGACCTTTTCGCACTGTCTACTAATCTCCTCAATGATGTTATGTTTATTCTGAAATCTTCTCTGGTTCCTTTCTTTCCAAACAAGATAAAGCACTCTGGTTGATGCACTTCTATACATCAACTGTTTTTTGCTTTTTGATCGACATTGGGTCACCAGCAATCTTCTTTCATCTCTCCAACTTTTCCTCACACTTAGCAAGCCACAAAATGCTAAAACTTCTTCCCATATCGAGCCAGAAAATGCACAAGCAAAAAACAGATGATCCATGGTTTCTATATTACTATCACACAAGCAGTAGACATGATCAGTGTGGATTCCAACTTTATCCAACTGCTCACAAGTAGCTAGTCTCTCATGTAATGCCAGCCACATCAAGAACACACACTTGTGGGGGGGAGGGGGGGGAGCATTGTGACATATGATCTTACTCCAATTTACTTTCTCCACCTACCCTTGCATTGCCAAATATAACTTTTTGATGGAGAAATAAGGTAGATCAAGCCAATTTATCTCATCTGCAAGCACCCTCAAGCACTCCTTTGCCCCTATAATCTTCTTCATAACCTAAGAAATCTGATTTGGGATGTTCATGTTCATCACCTTTGTTCTTTGATGTAGAAGCCATGCATCCAACGCACCCATATCTTATCCTTTTTGTTGGCAAGGTTCCAAAGCATTTTGCAAATAGTAGTTTGTTCCACAGTTCCAAGTTTATAACATTCCAGTCTCCTGCTGCTTTTGGTAAGCACACTTTATCCCATGCAACTAAGGCACTTTTAGACAAGCCCGATTTACCTGACCACAGAAGTGAATGACATGCAGTTTGGATTGTTTTGATCACCTTCTGGGGCAGTACAAATACTTGGCTCCAATACACTTGAATTCCAAATAGCACCAACTTTATGAATTAAATTCGGCCAGTACATGAAAGTAATTTAGCTGACCAGCAATCTATGCGTGCCACAATTTTCTTAATGAGAGAGAGACATTGGATAATGGTGAGCTTTCTTGATGACAGAGCGACACCCAAATATTTGAAAGGAAGCTCACCTCGAGTCATTCCAGATTAACTGAGAATTCATCTTGCACTTCTGCCTTCACTCCACCAAAATACAAGCAGCTCTTCTGTTGATTTGCCTTGAGTCCAGAAGGCTCAGAAATTTTTTGAAAGACCTATAAGAGCTGAGTACTAGAAGCTACGACCCCTCTTGTAAAAAGTAGAAGGTCATCTGCAAAGCAAACATGAATAAGCCCCATTCGTTTGCATTTTGGATGAAAGTGAAACTGCTTATTATCTTTAAGTTCTTGCAAGCATCTACTTAAGTATTCCATAACCAACACAAATAAATATGGGGAGATTGGATCCCCTTGCCTCAGTCATTTCTTCGCTTCAAAAGGGAGAGTGAGTTCTCCATTTACACTCACTATATAAGACACATTGGTGAGGCAGGCCATGATCCATGAGACAAAACAATAAGGAAACCCTAGTTCTAGCATAAACTGCTTCACAAATGGCCACTCGACCGAATCATATGCTTTTTGGAGATCTACTTTAACCGTGCAACGTGGAGAAATGGATTTCCTATTCTAACCTTTGATAATCTCATGACTAAGCACAATATTGTCAAAGATTACTCTTCCTTTTACAAAAGTTGATTGGTGCTCACTGACAATAGTGTTCAAAACTCTTTGCATTCTATTTGCCATTGCTTTTGATATGATTTTATAGAGAATGAAACAACAAGCAATTGGCCTAAATTCTTTTACAGTACTTGCATATCCAGTGATCTGGGATTCCAACATATCCAGATCCTACCATTAATAGCATGACTATAATTATTTAGCCACTTCCATGCCTTACATAGCTTCTCAGAAATCTTGTTGAACTTGTGAACCTTTACTCGAGTTTCTAATAGAACTGCCACATCTAGCTTCTGTTGTTGCATAAGGAGTTTTATCTCCTTGTGCTTGAAGGGCTTGTTACAACCCCTCACATTCCAAATGAGTCATTTCATCTTGTAACTAAGGGGAAATGGTCCCCGCCCATCTCATTTCCATTGCCCAAATTCCATTTCACCCATCACCGCATATACATTGCCAGTAGGTAAGCTGATATTTTGATTCTTAATGGTGAGTTAGTAGTTGTCTTTTTTGGCTTTTCCCATTCACCAACAACTGTCTCTTTGCCTTTCCTCGCCACTTCAGAGAATGTAAGCACAACCAAGGGGGCTATCTCCACCACAGGAGTTTGCTTTGTTGTTTCCACAACTGCCTTTACTTGAGTCTTAGGTTACCACTTTTAATGTGGTGGCCCTACTGGAGCCTTCTTCTTCTCCCTTTCATTGCAATCATGTCCAACCATTTAGCACTTTTTACCGAAAGGAGGAATCCATTCATAGTTCACCTTCTACTCTATCTTTTCTCCTTTTCCACCTTCAATAGTTATAGAGAATATCATAGGTTGGGTAACATCTACCTCTACAAGTAGTCTAACGTATGAGATTCGAGATTGCTTTGTTGTGCACTCATTCAGCACACAATTGCTTTCCCAGAACACTCCAAATGCGACTCAAAGAATCAGAGCTCCAATAATTTAGTGGGAGGTTTGGGAGTTGGATCCATAAAGGCACCTCTTTTAGGATTTCCCTTTCAAAACAGAATTCATCTCTCACGCCTTCACTATATTACTGGCCTACTAGCTATTGTGTGAGGCCCTCCAAACAGAATTCTATCCCTATCTTCCATAGAAGCAAATCTCACCACAAAGTATCCTTCGTTATGTTAAATATTCAGGTTTCATATCAATATGACACTGCTTTTGCAAATATGTATTCAGATATGTAATTGTAGGAACATCTCCTATCACATATAAAATTATAGCAGTTTTCCACTTCGCACCACTCTTTTCCATTTCAAATTTAGACAAACAAGCTGTTGGGGCACCATTCTTAAGAGTAGGAGCAACAAAACCAAGCTTCATACCTCAATTTAGCGGTGAAGCTTCCATTTGCTCAAAACCAGCAGTTTCAGATGTTTTCCCAAGCTCCAGATGCGTTCGCACTTCAGGTTTCGCCCGCGCAGAGCGCGAGGATTCAGCTTGAAACTCTTGTGAATTAGTTACTGTTACATTGCTTTTACCTTGCACTGAATTCTCCAAAATTTGTGATGTGGTGCCCTCCAAATGACTTTGTGTAGCTGAAGATCCAACCACCATCGGCTTTGGCGTCGGAGCAGCCATCACTATCTTCTTCGGCCTCCCTCGCGGCTTCATTTGGTTGCAGACGGCGTACGTTACCAAGGGAACACTAACCTACTTTGAGAGCTCCCTATTATTATTATTATTATTATTATTATTATTATTATTATTATTATTATTATTATTATTTTTAATTTTTTAAAACATTATTATTGTTATTATTATTAATTAAGTGCCTTTTTGTTGATTGCTAGTTAACATACATATTTGTAAGTACTTTCTACAACCTATCTTACATAATGTGAGTCACGTGCTTGTCCAAAAAGCCAAGCACTAAATCATGTTCAGTCATATGATATTTAGTGGGCTTGAGGTTTCAGATTCAAGTCCGGCGATATTATTTTATATGATATCAGTCACGTGTTTGTCGATAAAAACAAACGCTATATATTAGTATATTTAATTTAGGGGTGTTTGATAGGCATTATTAAGCACTATTAAATTGTTATTCTCATTCAATCTTGTGTTTGGTAGAGTCCAAAATTTATATGTCCAGCCCGATATAATTGCCTGGCCAATAGAAATAACTTCCAAGTCCACGAAATATAATACCATCTCCCCCTCTCCCCCCCCCCCCCCCCCCCCCCCAATTATTATTCTGGTCCTCACAGTAAACCCCCATTATTTTAACTTTATCAACTTTACTCTCTATCTCCTCCTCGCACATCGCCACACCACCAGTGCCGCCGACACCCTCTACATCGTCTTCTTCTACATCGCCGTCGACGATCTCTACTCACCCAAAAACTATCGTCGTCCATACCAAGTGCCGACCACCAATAGTAGCTGCCCACATCGCTCGTCTCTGCACGACTGAGGATGCTGCTGTTGTTGCGCTATTGTTGCACCACCAGTGCCGACCACACCCTCTACATCGTCAGCTGCTCTTGCTCTGCAAATTGAGAATGCTGCTATTGTTGCGCTGGTGCTTGAATCTGAGAAATTGAAGGGTTTCAAGATTTGGGGATTTTGAAGGGCTCCATCCGCAGCGCCTCGCACACGGCGGACTTCACCAGACTCATCTTCTCCAGTGCCGCCGCCGTCACGCCTCCTTCCTCCGCCACGGCTACCCTGATCTCCGCCGCTAGGCGGCGGTGAAGCTCCTCGCCGCCGAGGCCGATGTATTTCAGCAGAACAGTGAACAAAACCTTCATGGTTTTAATCTTGAATTGGAGGAATTCTTGAATTTTGTTTATGTGGGTTCTGCCTAGAAATTCTTTAATCTTGCCAAGAATTTAGTTTTACTTCTGTATTTTGGAGGAATTTGAATTGGAGGAAATCTTGAATTTTGGTTTTGCTACTTGCCCATCCGTTTTACTTCTACATTTTTTTTTCAGAATCTTTTTTGCCAACAATTTTGCTAGCATTTGTAAGGTCAAAATTGGAAAATTGTAAGTTGATCCGATTTTTAATTGATCCTACCAAACGCCGGCATTGATAAGTCGAAGTTTTTTCTAGTCTACCAAACGGAACTCCTACACTGAGTTTACCCGACCTCTCCACATTATTAATCTAGAATTTATTAATCTTAGCTAATCCATTGTGAACTACCAAACACACCCTTAGGGTACTTAGCACGACAAAGTATTTTCTAGAGATGTCAAATACTTTGTGGAATTATTAGGAAGTTTCACATCTTTATGGAAATTGTTCAACTAAAATTAATCCTAAGTTGCACGTGAATTAACGTGGTCGTTTAGATTGATTAAGTTAAACCCGAATATCGTATCTCTCGAGGAAGACTTAACAGGGCAACGTTCGTATTGCGAAAAGAAAAGAAAAGAAAAAGAAAGCAGTAAATCAATTGGGATTGGTTGATTATACCTAGACAACAAGATAAATTAAACGTAAATTAATTCTAGACAAGAATAAAAATCTAATCTAATGAACATGAAGATATAAATCATAACAAGAATCCATCACCATAAACAAAATCAAAGAAACTAAAAACTTGAATTAAAATTAAACCTGAAATAGCCATCGAATCCGTGGTGTTGTTGTTCGTAAATCCGAAAATAAAATTACCAAAACTATAAAGCAATAAACTAAGAACTAAAGAAAAAGTGTCTTGGATGCTCAAAAACTAGGTAAAAATTGCGTGCAAGGAGAATTGGGGCGGAAGGAAACAAATAAGCCCTATTTATAGAAAATTCACGTCTTTTCGCAGCCATGGGCCAAGCGATCGCTTGGGGTGCCAGGAGATCGCTTGGTACCCGTCTATGTCCATCATCGCTTCTGGCCAAGCGATCGCTTAGGGGGCTGAGCGATCGCTTGGCCCTACCTCGCGCGTCATTTTTGTTTCGATCATATCTCTCTCGTCCGAACTCCGATTTGCGCACGGTTTTTGCCTACAAACTTGTATCGAGACGTACTTCAATCCTATCAAGTTTAACTCCTCAAATATTTGTCACATCATTTCACATTTTTGTCCATCTCTCGTCTATTCTCGCACAATTCTTTCAAAATCAACATGTTAGCGAGATTAACTAGAACCAATAAATTTAACAATAAAATCCGACAAAATAATGATGAGAAAGATCATTTGACACATAAATACATATCAAAATGAAGCACAAAATGAGGTGAAACAGAAATATTAGGTAGGAAGTTTCACATCTAGCATGAAATCTCCCTCCCCAAAAATCCCATACTTTTATGCAATAAACTAACAAATCAACATCACATTCTCTAAAAAAAAAATCCCATACTTTCACGCAACAAACTAACAAAAGTCAATATCACATTCTTTACAGTAGTACCAAGTCCCTTGATCATTAACCTAAAAACTATGAAATTGATGCGCAAAATGTATGAGAGAAACGATCCGGGTAGAGTCCAGAAAACTTGCAATCTCGAACTAGTTTTTCTTCGAGGTGAGTACCGAACAGCTCACGAGTTGCTCGGTCTGCCCTAGACCAAATACAAGCACAAAAAAGTCAAGAGAGAATAATGCTCCTGGAAACTAAAAACCATTGAAAAACAATTAGTCTCACCGTCCGATTTTCAACACTACTAACCTGATAAAATTCAAAAACAATAGATATTATCATAGTTGAAGTCGGTATCCGAGAAATCAATATCAGAATAATTATGATGATGATCAGCTGGTTTGATAGGCCAGTCATGCACACTAACAGAGTCTAAAATCTTTTATTTGTGTAAAACATCTTTCGCCTAGACCTCCTCGTAGATCAAGACTAAAGCATTGCCGAAGATCAAGTGATTGAAGGTGGGGACAACCATCAAGAATGGATGTGAAGAAATTAGTCGGAGATGGAGCAAATGAGGCATGTTTTTTCCAATTGCTAAACCATACTCATTAGCGAAGCTCCCATCAACAAACTCGTAATTCTCGGAATAGGTTGGATCAATAAATGAAAATGATTTCAAGACAGGGCAAGTGATGCCTAATGCTTATGGTTTCAACATTGTTGGCATAGAGGTATGGCATCATGATGAGGTGCAAGCCTTAGCCAAAGCCTGTCCTGATATACCACAAGGATATAATCCGCAAGTGTAAGGTTACTTGATCTGTTGAAAGTAGAGTAAAACAAAAGGCCACATCAGTGATTCTTGAAACAACATGCAAAAACGAATTCACTCATAATGCATAAATTCTACCGATGAGCACATCGTCATTTCCGAAAGAAGCAATGGTTAAGTCGATCAATTGGCCTTGGCTACGATCCACTGCACGACAGCACATGAGATCAAATTTGAGGCTGGAGGGGTAAGATGGACATTTCAAATCATACTTTCCACCAACTAGTACACACATTCTGCGTATAGCTAGCTCAGTATTGGGAATTTCCGCGCTAGGTCGACTATAAAAAAGTCAACCCTTGGATGGCCGCCACGTGTAAACTACTAGAGGTATCATCTTGGAATTTGGATTAAAAATTCATTTTCGTTGCCACCGATATCGCCATGGGCAACAATTAAATTTCATCAAGAATTTTATATCGCCGGAAAACATATTATGATCCTTATATCATCATAAACTAAATCAGACATCGACCTAAATGATATCTTATCTTCTCCAAAAAAAAATTTGATTTATCAGATTGAAAGTTGAGAAAGAGAGAGTTTTTATGTTGAAATAATTTAATTGGGAGTGTCAGAATGCATATTTTTTTATTTTGAAAAATTGGAACGAAGGGCCACACTTATTATCCCTTATTTCCCCCAAATCGTAACCCTAAATTGATTTAATTAACTAATTAAGTGAACAAACTGTTGAACTTTACCTTTTTTTTATTTTGTTTACTCAAGTGTTCCTCCACAGCCAAAAAGTAAAAGAATCAATCAGAGGAGAGTAGAGAAGAAGAAGAAGAATCGGAAGAGTAGTAGGAGCAGGAAGGGAAAGATTTGCGAAGGTCAAGGACTCAGGGCACGAAAAACTCTGCTAGAAATGAGCAACGACGCCATAATAGTTCCCTTTCATATGAACTCCCAACACCAGTTCAGCGAATCCCCCACCGAAACCCCCTCCGAATCCGAAAGCGAGTCATCCCAGGTGAAACGTTATTACACAAAAAAAATACCGCCGAGTGGGAATGGTTGGAATAAGCCTAGGCAGCAATCGAAGAAGGGGACTACGAAGGTCCGTAAAGGTAACTTCTATTTCGTTTGTTTTTGTAAATTCCAATTGGAGAAATTAGGGAAGTAGCATAATAAGGGTTTGAACACAGAAACATTGGTAATTTCTATTTCGTGTGTATTTTATTTTTATTTTTAGTTTTTAATTCAGTCATATATCAACTCGGGCCCATATATGGTTTGTGGAGAAGGTAAAGAAGCTTTTGTCTCCAGATGATTTGGCTGAAATGCGGGCGTCTTGTTTTGCTCAGTTCTTTGAATTTCCGAATATGCAATTCCAAGGTCAGTTGATCCACCATTTGTTATTATGTATGCAAAGTAAATTTAGGGATCGAGGTATTCTCATTTTCCAGATTAACGGCAAATTGCTTGAGTTTGGTCCAACTCAATTCGCTCAAATGACTGGATTGAACTTCAATGAAACTGAACCCCCTCCAAAATCCAGTGAGGCACATCACACACTTTTCCAGGGCCAACGTAGAATTGTAGTTAATGAAATTTATTTGAAGTTGAAATCCGAGTGTCAGAGTAGGTCAAAGAATGCAATAAAATTGGCACATTTGTATCTTTTGTACTCTCTTCTGTTGATTAGGGATCTTACAACGAAAGGGATCGACATGCGTTATTTTCACTTGATTGATGATATGGGTAGATTTAAAAATTTCCCTTGGGGTCGCGTTGCTTACGATTTCTTGGTAAATAGTTTATATAATGCAAGCGAGAATGTAATTAGACATAAGGGAGGTAATCAGACTGTCACTTGCGAGGTGCATGGTTTCGTTTATGCTCTGCAAACACGGGCATACGATGTGATTCCAGGTTTAGGAGAGACTGTTGGTTCTCGTGTTCTAAATACTGAACATAGGCTGCCGAGGATGGTGAGATGGAATGTGGAAAATGCCTACCGCTTTGAGGACCTTGGTGCTAGGTTCTTCATTTTTTCTTGTGGCAAACAACCGGTGCCTATTGTGCCATCGGAGGAGGAGGTGCAGTTTCTTGCTGGGTTAGGACTTACTGAGCCCACGACGTCCATCCACACAGACATGGTGAAGAAAAAACGTTCCCAAAAAATTGACTTCGAAAGTGATGAGGATGTGGATGATGATGAGAATGAGGGACCCGATAGGAAGAAAGGCAAGACTGTGGAGAAGAATGGAGAGAAGATGCAGTGCAGGAATGGTGGCCCCCGTAGATCGAGCAGAAATAGAGGCGAGCCTTCTTGTGCTGGAAACATATCACCACAAAATGAGACTCGTGATAATCACAGTGATATGAATGTGAGCTTTATGATGGTGATGTTATTTTTCAACATGCATGCATGTTGCGAACTGTGTTTTTTTTCATAATAGTAATGGCAGTTGTTGAATCTTCTGTGCAGTATATTAGGAAGATTCGGAGGTGCCTAGATGACATGGAAGTCTCTAGCTCGAGATGAATTACAGCTGTTGAATCCTCTGTGCAGGAAATTAAGGAATTGCTACTTAAAGTGGTCAAAAAATTGGAAGAGAAAGAGGATGAGAGAAGCGATTCACTTGACACACGTAGATTTGATGAGATTTGCAGAGAAATGAAGTCAGATGATAGTAGTTGTGAGCCCACAGATCAGCCTCCTGAAATTGCTCGGCAGCAATCACAATTTGTCTCCCGTTCATCACCCCGACTAGTCACCAAAGAAATAGCTACACCGTCGAAGTCCAACTTCAAGAAGCCTTTCGAAGTTCCCCCTGCACGATATAACCCAAAACGTGGTAGACAAAACCCGATTCATACTGATTTTGAGCCATCGGATTTGGATTTCAATATGTCTATGATGAAAACCTTTGAAGATTGGAAAAAGGCACACAAGGCTAGCAAAGCACAGTAAGCTAGTAACCTTGGATTTCTGTATGGCTAATATCAAGTCCTCTAATCATTTGCATGTCTTTTTAATTTGCAGTCCCCCGATCTTGAAATTGCCCAGTAATCAATTGGTAGGTGCAGATTGGTTCACCACTCTGCAGAAGCGTAAGGGTCAGCTTAGCGAAGAGGTTAGTATGGTAATGTAGTGATTAATCTTTCCTCCATGCCGAAAATGAATTGAAGTAGTCAATTATGCTAATAAATTTGCAGCATATCAACGCATTGATCTGTTTGATGTTGCACAAGTATAAACGGGATGCTAGCGATGAACTGAAGAGTAATCGGGATTGGGCCATTTTTGAAAGCTGGGCCACGGTATGTTGATTTACGAACCTTAGTCAATGGTTTAGACGACAAAATTGGAGCTTTATTTAATCTATAATTGTAGGATGCACTTGGAAGAGTGGATTTCACTCGGGTTGTCAAGTTCGTCATGCCCTATGTCAATGGAAAGCGCCCGTACATTGACAGCATTGAGTGGCTCAAGGTAAGACGGGTTCTTGGTGTTGCAAACATAAATAAAGAGCATTGGGTGGCCTATGAAATCAAGTTTGCGGAGCAGAGCATCAGGGTGTATAATTCCATGAGGTGGCGGTGGGATCAGGTGTCTTCCTTTTTTAACTGGATGTGTGTTCATATTCCTAGTATTTTTCGGCATACCAATTTTTGGGAGAGGATGGGACTGCATGGGAAGTTCAAAAACAAATGGCACGCATAGTTACTGCCAACAATTGCACGCATATGGTTGTGAGAACCAACCGACCTCGTACATTTGATTTCTGAATTGAGTTGTTTTTTTAAGTGACTAATTTGTGTATGCAACATTTCCATACATTCTTCTTAGATTTTGTTGTTTTCGTTGTTTGAGACAGCTGAATTTCTTGCAAAATGACATACTTTTTAGATTTTGTTTTCATTGCATGAGACAGCTTAATTTCATGCAAAATGGAAGTACGTTTTATTCATAATATTAAGATAAACTAAAAGTATAATAGCGTAATTACGATAATCTAATCGGTGTCATATTCATCTTTTTCATCCACCATTTTCCTGAAGTAGATTTCCGGAAAGTGATCAATATCCCATGAAGGGGGTCGGGATTTGTCCAGTTGCAAACACATCTTCAAAAGCGCGTATTGCTCCTCCCCCTTCGTTCTGTATGCTTCTGCTAGAGGTTTTGTCTATTCAACAATTGAATAAATTGATTTGAGTTCACAAAGATGAACAAGTGAAATAATACGCAACATGAATTGTAAAAATTCCAACTGCACTCACCGTTGTTAACCTCTGGAAAGTTTAATCAGAAGCAGTGATTGAGTTATTTCCACCGTACCACTCCACATCAGGCTGCTGTATTACCCACTCAAATGTGTTGTAACGTTGCTCCAAGAACTTGAGCTTGTTGTCATAGAAATCGCTGTTATTCTGCAATTTAAATCACGATTCATACACCAGCTCACCCGCTCGATGAATTCTGGTCGCATCTTGTCGGTTAAGCCAGTTTCCAGTCCTTTGTTGTCCAACATTTCCAAACAGAGCTCGCTTATGAATCTTTCCTCCATCCTTTGGGTCCAGCGAGCATCATAAAACCACTCCTCCTGCGTTTTACCAGGCATTGCACATACAAAAATAATATAACAAATAAACAAAACAAGAGGTAGAGTAAATACGGCCAACAAGCTGGTTTTATAGATAGATTCTAAGACTGTGATTGACTAGTTAACAGATCAATAATTCAGGCGTGCATGAAGATTCCCCATACCAGAAACAAGACAAGTTCATAAAAGACAAATAGACCTATTAAAGCTGCTTCAGGCCACTGCCCCCCTACTACTAAAAGCATACAACACTAAAATGAATCGGTGGAATTGTAGGAAGTGGACTGGCCTCGGGCCCCCTTTCTAGCAGCTTTACTGGGTTGCTCAACTGCTTCCGCACTTATGCTTGGTGTGGAAACACAGAAGGTAGAAGTCCCTGCAACACTAGAATCACCTTCAAACAGCTCCACAGAGAAGATTGATTCAAGATAATTCCAGTTGTCTTCGCCGTTGATCATGTAAACGCATGTCTCCGTACGAACCTGTGACAAGAATTACATCGATGAGAGACACAATCTAGCAATTGGAGAAGTGGCATGCAAAACAGCTAAGCAAATGGAGATTTTATACACATCTTACCCTAGCAATTCTAGTCCAATCTTCGAGACTGGCATGCATCTTGTTAGTGACGTAATCATAACGAACATTTGGTTGGCTGAGTAACCATTTAAAATTCAGGTTACGCTCCTTCCACTCGTTCAACTTCAACCTGTAAGCCCCCAGTGGAATAGCTACATCATACTCTTCAAACATTTGATCCTTCACTTTTTTAAGAGTAGCTTCTGTCTCACCAATATGAATTAACTTCCAACCTCCCAGCCACTTCTGGAAGTGTAGCTTTTCTAGTACCCTCGTCTCAACCTCACGAGTCCATGGACCTGTGTAAAACAAAGCAGACTGTGAAAGAGGAATTGGTGATGACATGACTTGATATTCCCAAGCTGGTTGTTTGGCCTACTTTATACTCACATTCTTACCTACTTCCTAGTAACTACCTACTATAGCATTGAATAAAAACAAGACCATGTGATCACAACAAACAAAAACTGTCAGTAGGGATTGAACCCGACATAGAGGCTCCATCATGATATTGAGATTGTGATCCATAGAATGAAACAGTTGAGGACATGGGGGGCCTCTTGCTATTAGGTGTTTGGGTGCATGTTGGTTTTGGGACTGCACAGTAAAAGCCCAAATAAGGTAATGTTATGGAAGAGTGGATGATTGATCAATAAGTAAGGGCATTTGTCATGTTATATACCTCGCTTTGCTTTAGGAGATTCGTAATGGGCCCGAAATCGTTTGGATCCCCCCTGGCTTCTAACCCTTTGGATCTCTTGTTTTAGTCGTTTTAGAATCAGTTTGTGACTCTTCCGGATTGCCCCGTTCCATCTTTGCACACACCTTCGCCTTCATGTCTTCAAGACCTTCATCAATGATATCTTCATACTTGTTATTCTTACATATATTAATCAGATCACATAATGAACGCATGCTGCGGTTCTCAAACCCCATGATGCGAACAAAGTCCGGTCTACCCGCTTCCACGTGAAAACTCATATGATCATGTGGAATTCTATCCTTCACTGCCTTCGTCCACCGACGGAGAATTAGTTCATCAGGAAGCATATACACCATGCTGTAAGTATAAATTTTGAATATGTGACGATAAATGATACCTTCAGTTTCAAACATATGACAAGTGCAAGATGCGTGGTGGGTGTATCGATTAAACTTCACAGTTCGGATCCTACTTGACCCAGAATTTGAGGTTATATGATATTTCAACACTGCAGAATGCATATCAGGAGGAAACTTCTGTATGTCAACAACCATAGAGTTAGCGGCTTTGATTTCGAAGAGTTTGAATACCTCGCGCGTGTAAATTACAGCAATACTTCTTAATAGGCACTGGTGGCTGAAAATTCCACCTGGGGTCCCTCTATTAGCAGCATCCTCAGCAGACTCTGCTTCGCGCCATTCTCTCACCTTCATTTCAATTTTACTACTAAATCATGAAGAGGAGTACTGGCACTGCACAAATCTTTCAACACTCTATTTGTCGCCTCACTCCTGCTTGTTGCATTGGCGCCTCCTGAGAACTTCTCTTGTGTAAATATTGTGGCCCATCTTCTTCGCAATTTATACATGTTCTTGAACCAATCCCGAGAAGTGGTTGGCTTAAAGTCTTCTATCATCGTCTCCCATCTTTCGTCAAATTCATCCTCCGTCTCGCACTCTTTCATGCAGTACATCCACTCCCTCTTGAAGTCAGAGTTTTTCTTCAGCTTTTCAAAATGATTCTTCGTGTTGCGATTAATGTGCCACTGGCATAAACGGTGGCTGGCTTCATGGAATGTGTAATCCAAACCATTCATCATCGCCTGACATTGATCGGTGAAGATTACTTGTGGTTCCTTTCCATCTATAGAATCCAAAAACTTGCCAAACAACCACTCAAAGGATTCTGTCATCTCATTGGACAAGAAACCAATTTCAAACATCATATTATTCCGATGATGATTAATTCCAGTAAATGGCACACAATACAAATTGTACTTGTTCGTCTTGTAAGTAGTATCAACAAACACCACATCACCAAAATATGAGTAATCAATTTTTGAGCGACTATCCCTGAAGAAGAAATTTACTATCCGACCTTCTTCGTCTGTATCCACTGCAGAGTAGAAATTTGTCTTCTTATTAGCTCTATCAAAGAGAAATTTTACTAATGCATTAGCATCGCCATCTGGCCGCCTTTCATCCTTGTGCAGTTTATCAAGGTAGTGATACGCATCTTTCTTTATAAAGCCAATATTCTGCACTCCTCCAGCTTCATTAGCCAAAAACCTGTAAGCTTGACTGACACCTATTCCAGCAGCACGGAATGCCTCCAATAACAAAGTAGTCCCTGCTGTCATGACTCTAGCTGATCGAAGCAAATATCCTTGGGATTGACGGAGCATCTCATGATTGTGAACAGTATTGAAAACTGTTACCCTCTAGGGAACCTCCAAGCTGTCCCGGCACACGCAAATCCTAGCTTTACATTCAGTACGCATCACCTGCTTCCGGTAGCCCGAAACCCCTTGCAGCATCACGCTTGTCGTCGTGCCGCCCCTCGCATGAGCAGAGAAAAACCTTCATTCGTAGATCAAATGACCCCTTGAAAAAGGACTGACTTCCTTTCTTCACGCTGAAACCCATTAGGCGAGCATACTCACAGTATAATAGAAAAACTTCCTCAAGATCATCAAATCTGTTACCAACCTTAAGGGCTCGCGTAGTTTCGAAATCGAAATTTCCCTCTCCGGCATTATATGATGACTCATTTTCCTTATCATCATTACGCAGTGATGTGTTAAGATCTATGCCCATTACCTCCAATTTCTTATACTAAACAAACCATATGAGCCCCATCTCTATAAACCCTAAGTCCCACCAATGTACTGTTTTCACACCCGAAATAATTATCGTCAACGAGGAAGGGTAGAATTTTTTTTTACCTCGGCTTCCGATGATACTCGCTGATTCTCCCTTCATCGGCCGATACTACCACCGTCGGCGGCGTGCGGGGATATGATGAATAAGGGAAGGTCGCTGGAGGAAATCGAATTCGAGACAAGGTTGTAGATTGATTGCAAACATCTTCTCGATTCGAAACTAAAAGATTACCATGCCTACACAATTAGGTCATACTACATTATATTAGAATATAAAATGACACGTGTCAAATTATAATTTGCCAATTAGGTCATATTATATTAGATTATATTAAAATATATAATGACATATTAGAATATAAAATGACACGTGTCAACTTCTGACATATTAAAATATATATCGAGTCGACAGACCCGGTGACGGTGCTCGATCTCCGTAACAGGTCGAACCTCTCCTAGATACTAGTACATCAATTATAATATATCGAGTCCAGAACGACGGAGTCGACTGATCCGGTGACGGTGCTCAATCTCTGTAACAGGTCGAACCTCTCCTAGATACTAGTACATCAATTATAATATATCGAGTCTAGAACGAAGGAGTCGACTGACCCGATGATAGTGCTCCATCTATGTAACAGGTCGAACCTCTCCTAGATACTACTCCATCAGTTATAATATATCGACTCCATGTCAACGGAGTCGACTGACCCGGTGACGGTGCTCGATCTCTGTAACAGGTCGAACCTCTCCTAGATACTAGTACATCAATTATAATATATCGAGTCCATGTCGACGGAGTCGACTGACCCGGTGACGGTGCTCCATCTCTGTAACAGGTCGAACCTCTCCTAGATACTAGTACATCAATTATAATATATCGAGTCCAGAACGACGGAGTCGACTGACCCGGTGACGGTGCTCCATCTCTGTAACAGGTCGAACCTCTCCTAGATACTAGTACATCAATTATAATATATCGAGTCCAGAACGATGGAGTCGACTGACCCGGTGACGGTGCTCCATCTCTGTAACAGGTCGAACCTCTCCTAGATACTAGTACATCAATTATAATATATCGAGTCCAAAACGACGGAGTCGACTGACCCGGTGACGGTGCTCCATCTCTGTAACAGGTCGAACCTCTCCTAGATACTAGTACATCAATTATAATATATCGAGTCCAGAACGACGGAGTCGACTGACCCGGTGACGGTGCTCCATCTCTATAACAGGTCGAACCTCTCCTAGATACTAGTACATCAATTATAATATATCGAGTCCAAAACGACGGAGTCAACTGACCTGGTGACGGTGCTCAATCTCTGTAACAGGTCGAACCTCTCCTTGGGAAGAGGGCTGACAAGGGCAAGGGTTAGGGTTTTAAGGGTTACGCAAGGGCAAGGGAAAGGGCAGGCAAGGGCAAGGGGGGAGGGAAATAAGTAAAGAAAATATTTGAAATTAAATTTCCGGCGGTAAGTGAGAGGTGTATTAGACGACACTGTTTCACCTCATCTGCTAGAATATAAAAACCAATTGTACAGTTTTTCCCCAAATCAGAAATCCCCCTCGATCGAGTTGATTTCCCTGCAATATCCCCAATATTTCAGCACTGCAATCATCAACAATTTTATAGTATTTCCTCAATTCGCCCAATTCAATTTCCCCCAAACATAGCAAGGCTTCGATTTTCCACCAATTTGGTCGTATCTCCGTTATCCCTCTTTCTCCTAAATGAGGGTTCATGTCGAGTTCTTCCTCAAACTCCAGAAATGAGGATGCGCAGTTGTGTCACTGTAAGGAATGTGCTCGTGTCGATACTTCTCACACACCAACAAATCCGGAACGGAGATACTATCAATGCGCTGGAAGAACGGTTAGCTCTCCCTCTATTCTTATTTCCATTTCCATTCTTACAGCTCCAATTCTCTTTTTGTGTGCGGTATGCATTTAGGTTGAGGGAGTGAAATTACAGCGGTATGCGATTTTACATCAGGCTATTTTCGTTTACTGGTTGAAAATTAATATATATTTTTTTTATCTATTATGTGTTGTAGTTGAAATGTGCTTTCTGGCTATGGTTGGATCCTGAACTCACCTCATACTATAAACTGTGCTTCAACAATATTAAGCTGGAAAGGGACAATGCTATTTCGCAGCTTCACAACTGCAGATTGATAGATGAGGTAAATTCTATGAAGATGGAAGATAGATACAAGGAGTTGAAGCAATCAAGTGAGGTCAAGTATAAGGCATTGGAAGATCACAATTCCGAGTTGGTGCTACAATTGGAGTTGAAGTGTGCAGATGCTGAGGAACTGAGGGTACAAAGAAGCAAGGACAAAATTGTGATCAACAAACTGAAATGGAAACTTAGGATTATGTATACGGTGTTTCTTTTCCTTGTTCTATTTATGTTTAAATAAACATATGCTGTCTTATAATTGTAAACCTCACTGTTTTCTCTCTTATTATTGTAAATCTCTTATTGTAAATCTATCTTCTAATTGTAAAATCTCTTTTCTTGTCTCTCATATTATTGGTGTTGTTGTTTTGTTGGAATGGTAAGAATCTCAAAAATTTTGCTGGGGAAGACAGACAGGAACATAACTTAGAAGAAGAAGAACAGGAACATAACTTAGAAGAAGAAGAAAGCAGAACACGGTAAGAAGTGAGGAAAAAAGAAAACGAACAAGAAAGAAACAAAGAAGAAGCTAAAGGAAGATGAAAATAACATGCAATCTGTGCAACAATATATAAGATCAAATCAAACATGCAACAATTGCATAAGAATTGCTATCATGCAACCTGTATGCTAAAAAAAAAAACCTGTGCAGTAGTTATAAGATGAAATAAAACATGCAACAATTGCATAAGATCAAACCAAGGCAAGAAATGAAACCTGTGCAACAAAAATTTTCAAATTTGTGGCATCCATATAAATATATATCATGTGTGTTGCCCCCAAAAACCAAAAACAGGCAACACACTAACCTACTCATCAAACCTGTTCATCATCATGCATCACACCACAAATTTGTAAAAAACAAAAAAAAACAAAAAAAAGCAAGTAAATTGTTTTTTTCCTCCAAACCACATCAAAATGAAATTGTTTTAAAATCACTCCTCCTCACTAATCATCGGCGGGTACGAGGGGCGAGTGCTGGTGGAGATCCACACAGAACTGGAGCCGGTAGAGGGCACACTTCTCAGTGTCGATGCTGGAGAAGGGCAAGCCACGGGCCATCGCCTCTAGGGTCTTCATCAGCAGCACTCCGTAGTTGTATTTATCTTTACGTGGCTACTGAGGGGTCCCCATTTCGTACACTACATCCCAGACTGGCTTCATTGGCTCCGTATACCCCTTCTTCTCCCACAGGGCTTACCTCTCACACAGTTTTGGCAAATTGAGGCGCATGTGCTCGAAGTATTTGCCGACGCGCTTCGGGCCCAAATGCAGGGAGTCTATGACGTTGATGCGCTGGAGCCTGAGATTGATCTCAAAGCCGATCCAATGTTCATCTAAGTAGCCAAAGCCGTAGACCCTCTCCACCGTCTGCCATGCGCGGCCGCTGGTCAGTGGGTAAGATCCTCGGACATATGGCATTAGATCATCGGCGCAACCCTCAAAATCACCCTGGGTAAGGCCCCCCTATAACAGATTGAAATAAAATCATCAACAACGAAGGTAAAAGTAAATCATGCCCAAAGATGAGCAACATTAACAAAACAAATTAAAGAGTGCCTAGAATATTACCAGCACCACAATTCCAGCACAGACCAGTCTCGTGCCGGCCCTCCCTCCAGGTTGTACTTAACCGGCAGCCAGCTCATCAACACATCCATATGCTAAAATATAAGAATATCAATACGAAGTAGAAGTAGTGAGTTATTGGAAATAATAGCCATTCAACATTCACAATCAAAATCCAATTGACAATTAACAATCACAACAAATAAAAGTACTAATCAACGACAACTCTTCGAGTAATATTATATCACAAATCACACTTGTATAAATATTAAAACGTAAATATTACAATTTCATACTCACAGTTTTTCATGTTAGAATATTACAGTTTGATAATTGCATCATCAAGTAAAAACTTAAACCAACAATTTCATACACTCACTGTGATAAACCTTCATAAGTAATATATCAAAATTTCAGTTTCTTACGCTATCCTCAAAAACAAAATACAACATAAAGGCCAACATTGCTCTTAAACATGCTTCGTACTTTAACACAGTAACACTTCATAGCAAAAGAGACCACCATTTTAATCGATCCAAGTGATACACATGATTTCAACAATATAGAAGCGAGCACACTTATGCAGCGAGGGACATCATTTTTTAAATTCATGCAATACCAAAAACATAAACACACATAGGATCGATCAAACAATTAACTTATAAAACTAACAAGAAGCAAATAGACAGAAGAAAGTATACCTCATCGCGCAGGCAAATCTTTGGATCCAGAAGCTCCCGAAAGAACACATAATTTCCACTTCTGACAATAGAAGAAGGCAACCGAAGCCTAGGTCCAGGGCTGCAAATTATAGATAATTAAATATAATTCTCAAAACAGATGTATTAGAGATCTATCAATGAAGTATCTCTCCTGACTTTCAGCATATCTCATCCACGCCTTGAAGTCATCGGCGTCAACCGAACATTGTGGATGGCCAAATTGCTCAGAAGCTATGGGGCTGCCGGGGAGAGTTTTTTCTGTTCTTTTGCGACTCGAAGGAGTGACTTTCTAGTTTCCGGGGGCCGTGGGGGAGCGGTAGCATGCTACCACGCGGCAATCCGATGAGCAGCCAGTCTTTTTCGACGCGGGAAATGTGGCGATGCCCTTGTTCTTGTCCGAAAGCAAGATCTGCAGCATACCCTTCAACTCCGCCATACCCGCCTCTTGAACCTCCAGACGGCGCAGAATCTCCTTGAAATCCAATATCTCCTCCTACAAGCCCCAAAAAAATAAAAATAAAAAGCATGTACATTTACAACCTTTCTTTACCAAAAAAAAAAAAAAATCACTGGAGTGCAGATTTTGAGATATTCTTACGTTATCAGACACGAGCCCTTCGCCGCGTCTTTTGGCCTTCGAAGCAGCAGTAGAGTTCGCAAGAGGAGCCCGGAGAGCAGCCGGAAAGCTCTTGACAAATTTAGTGGCTGCTTTACCGGAGATTTTTAGACTCCGGCGTAAAGCGGTGGCTCTTTTAAAAAAAGGAGCCGGTGCCGCGTCCTCCTCCGAGGACTCCTCTACGTGGAAACGGCTCCGCTTCTTTAGCGGTGGCACAATTCTTCGGCGGGCTGGCTTGGTATGCTCCGGGGCGGCGGGATCTAGATTTTCGTCGTCGAAGAGAGAGCGTCGGGAGGCTTTGTTGGGGATTGCCTCTTCCTCTCGAGCTTTATACATGCTGTGGCGAGGTCTATACTTTTCCAGCCAAGCGTCGCCACTCGATTCAGAGTATTCGACAACCCTCTGATTTTTAGGCTTTTTCCCCAAATCAGTGCATTTGTTTTTCATTTTGCTAGGTTATCAGATGCAATGGAAGGAAGGAAATATGAAAGGGGGCGACGCTTCTTCAGTATTTATCCTCCCTTTCTCTCTTTCGCCCTAATCGAAGCGTGGCGACGATAGGACTGTCGAGATGTACTTTTAGGTGAGGGCAAAACGGTCCAAATCTCTACTGTACAAATTATGGAAGCCTTCGTATGGATGAAAATAATGGGCAACATTGTAAATTCCATGGAATCGACCTTGAGGACAAGCGATGAAATGATTTAATTCGGCCGAATGGACTGACACTCGAGAAGAAAAAAGAGGAGGGAAGAGAATAGAGAGAAGAGGGAAGGAGGGAAGGATATTATGCGTGTTGAATGAATTAATAAGTGAGGGGTGGTGTCAGTAATATACCTAGTATATTAGAATTCATCTGCCAATTAAGCAAAACAAGGAAAAATAATACTCGGTATTTGAAACCATTGAGCAACAGTGGAATCCACGTGGCAGCAATCTAACGGCTCGACCTACAAAAGTCGACTCAGCACGGACCTTCCCCTCAGTATCTCTTCCACGCCCACCCTTTGCAGAATGTTGACCGTCACATCAAAGGGCAGTTCGATCCACGGTGGCGGAACCGATGAGGATGAAGAAACCGCCGCCGCCGCCGCCGCCGCCGCTATTTTGGTTAAAAGTTTAGGCTTTCGATTCTTGTATTTCTTTCTTCCCGTTGCGACTAATTATTTATTAAGATGTAAGCCTGTAACTGAAACAAAAAATATAAACAAATTTTAAAATAAACCGTATTTGCGCGAGCTTTTAGGCGGGTAGGGTAGTTAACGTATTCTAATTATTGCCTGAAATTCATTTAGATATGAATAATATCATATGATGACTAAATTCTTAAATATGATCTCGTATTCTAGGTCTATCTCTAAAAATGATCTCTCTGACTATTTCTTTTTTGAAGGATCTCTCTGACTATTTCAATACATCCGAGTTCAGATTTTCAAGGGTATAGCGATTTAGGAAGTTATTGTAGTATTATTAGAGTTGTAAGGAAAAAAGGAATTATTTTTTATGCACTATTAAAAATAAGTACAAAATCCTATGATATTTAGTGTGCCTTGACTATAAAGGTTATAGATTCAAGCCCATATTATTTTATGTGATATCAGTCACGTGTTGGTCGATAAAAACAAACGCTATATATTAGACGGCTCGTAGTGGTCATCTCGTTCCTCCGGCTCGAGACGCTGCTGCCGACGAGACGGCCGCTGCAAGCCTCCGCGTCTCGAGCCTGTCCTGCCACGACGAGACCGTCTCGATTCGGCACGTGCAATGCACGCGCCTGACCGAAAAAAAAAAAAAAAAAAAATAGGCAACGGCTTGATTTTGTGCAACGGTTTTAAACGGCTGTTTTAGCTGATTTTTTTTTATTCACACCTATAAATACCCCACTTCATCACACAATTTTTTCCACACCAAATTTATCTTCTTCCTTTAGTTTTCTCTCAATTTTTCTCTCAATTTTTTCGCAAAAAAATGTCTTCGTCGTCGGACTCCTCAACCGGCTACTCTTCTCATTGCACCGACGATGAGATTATGTCGATGGTGACGAACCACCAAGCTGCTGCTGCCGCTCAACTCTTCGCCTTCAAGAAGAAAAGGAAGGTGAAGAGGACGGTCGTACACCTCGATCGGGAGGCGGCCCTGCAGCAGTTGATGGCCGACTACTTCAACAACAACCCGACGTACGGTCCAATATTTTTCCGCCGGCGTTTTCGGATGGACAAGTTCTTGCGTATTTGCGAGGCGTTGGAGCAGAATGTGCGGTACTTCCAGCAGAAAAAAGATGCAACCGGCAAATGGAGCCTCACGTCGGTGCAAAAATGCACAATGATCATTCGTCAACTAGCCACTGGTGGAGCGCGGGATACATTCAATGAATACTTGAAGATCGGCGATAGCACCGGCCGTCTTTGCCTCCGGAAGTTCTGCAAATGTGTCATCGAGCTATTCGGTGACGTGTATTTGAGGAGGCCAAATGCTCAAGACACCGCTCAGCTGCTGCGGATGCACGAGGAGAGGCATGGCTTTCCGGGGATGCTCGGTAGCCTGGACTGCATGCACTGGGCGTGGAGGAATTGCCCGAAGGCGTGGGCGGCTGCCTACACACGAGGAGATATTGGCGTGCCTTCCTTAATTCTTGAGGCCGTAGCGTCTCAAGATTTATGGATCTGGCATGCCTTTTTTGGAGTAGCCGGCTCCAACAACTATATCAACGTCCTCAATCAGTTGCCTTTATTTGAGGACGTGCTTGAAGAACGGGCTCCGCCGTGCCAATTCGTGGTGAACGGAAAGCCGTACGACGGGTTTACTACTTAACCGATGGGATCTACCCGGATTGGGCGGCTCTGATCAAGGCTCCTCAGCTTGCAACGGACGCGAAGGCGGCGCAGTTCAAGAAGATGCAGAAAGCGGCGATGAAGGATATCGAACGGGCATTCGGTGTTCTTCAAGCCCGATAGGGAATTATCCGGAACCCGACGCGGAACTGGTACACACAGCACCTCCGCAACATCATGTTTACGTGCATTATTTTGCACAACATGATCATTGAAAACGAGAGGGATGATGCTGAGAACTGGAAAGAGGACACAGAAACAACGCCGGGTAGTAATGTAGTTCGAGTCCCCACTCCGCTCTCCTAGAAGAATTTTTTCAAACGGGATGCCGCATTGAGAGATACAATGAAGCACCATCGGCTCACCAATGATTTGATCGAGCATGTTTGGAGCCGATTTGGATCCGTTGAGGAGTATGATGTTTTTTTTATTTTTTAAATTTCAATTAATGTAATATTTTTATTTGTTTTATTTCAAATGTATTGTACTAGATATTTGTTTAAATTAATGAAAATTTCGAATTTTTTTATTAAAATTAATGCAAAATAAAAATTCAGAAATTAAATAGAGACACCCCTTAAAAACAGCCCCACTGCAGCTCACTATCTCTATCTCTAAAAAAACTCTTAGAGACATCCCTTAAAGACACTAACATTGCAGGTAGTCTTAGTATATTTAATTTAGGGTACTTAGCACGACAAAGTATTTTCTAGAGATGTCAAATACTTTGTGGAAATATTAGGAAGTTTCACATTTAGCATGATATCTTCCTCCAAATTTCCAAAAAAAAAATCCCATACTTTCGTGTAATTGATGCACTATTAAAAAAAATACAAAATCCGTGCACTCATGTATTCATATACATTCACCAATGCATAATACGTGAATATACAAGTTTTGTATTGACAAACTCAATATTTTCTAACACATGAATATACAAGAGACTTGTATATGAACAACAATTTTATATTATTCATCAATGCCGAAATCGTAATTCTTTTATTTAAGCTAGTATTCGGATATTTGAGTTAGTATTTGGATTTAGAATATCAAATGGCTAGTATAATTCGAATATTTAAACTAGTAGCATTTGGATTTACGATATCAGCTATTTTTAAATAGAGTAATGATGTTCGGCCACACTTTGGCCGACCACACAAGCTAAAAATGGTAATATAGGTTTTGAAAATGGAAATATATCCTAATTGGGAAGCATAAACCCTAAGAGGGAAATGTGATTATTTCTATTTTTACAGTCAACTTTCTATTTTTTACGCGTGTGGCTGGCCACAGTGTGGCCGAATATCATTACCCTATTATTCTCTCTATTTAGATGCCCAATTCTATTTGTGAAGCAAAAACCCCTCAATCAGAATTCGGGATAGTAACGAAAATGTCTTCATCCGTTAAAAGAACAAATTCTCATAGGCATTTCGTCGAGCAGTTGCTCGAAAACATAATCTTTTTGGAAATTATAGACCCACTACCACTCAGGATTAAAAAAACCAGTTGAATAGAATTCAAATACAAGATCCATTCAAAATATCTCAAAACGAGATTCATCGACAAATAATGAATGCATAATTGCTACCATTTATTTTGAGTCGTCTTCACTATTCATGGCTGTCTGTTACCTTCTTCTTCAGGAGGTTTTTCTTTTTCTTTTTTCAGTGATCTGCTTTTTGTTCCACATTTGATCGGCTCTCCCAAAATCTCTGCTGTTGGTACTGCTTCTGAATCATCGAATTCCTCTCCATTTCTTTATACTTGTTGATCCCCACGCTGCACACAACTTCAACCGAAAAAGAAAACACAAAAAAACAAAAAAGCAATATACAAATCAGGGAAGAATTCTAGGGGGAGAGAGAAAAATCTATAGAAAAATGCACATAAAATTCTCACGCACTTCCAGCTCCGACGAAGTAGAGCAGTTGGATCAGCTTCGTGCGAACCATCTCTCTCTCTCTCTCTCTCCCAATCTAAGAGCAAGTATGTGTCCCAATTTTTTTTTATTAATATTTAGTGTACTTTCTGTTTCGTGGAAATTTCTAAGAGCACCCGCAACGGGTGTCTCCAACTCGAGACACCATTGCAACGACTCGATCCCATTGAAACACCTTGATCCCATTTTCAATATAATTCTATAGAGATACCGTTGAGAAAACTCATTGTGGGTAAATATCTCAATGTGGGATCACGAGGGATTGAGACACTAAGGCCCCGTTTGGTAAGTTACATAAAATAGCATGTACAAATAATGTTAGGATAAAATAGTATAGATGAGAATGCTTATTTTATGTAAGTTTTGGTGTTTGATAGATTACATAAAAATTGATACTATTCTGTAAGTTGTTTTGGTATCCACTACTACACTCAATGCTAACTTTGATCTTCCTTTTCTAACCTATCTTAATTTATATATTACCAAGAAGCTCATCATCATCTTCATAAAAAAAAATGAAGACTTCCAGTAAAATTGAACAGAATGGAGACCACAAAACTAGGACATAACCAAGAAATGAAGACCACAAAACTAGTCGGTGGAGATGGGGACGGCGGAGATGCCGACGCTGTTGATGGAGATGGCGGAGATGCCGACGTTGTTGATGGGGATGTTGTGGGACTGGTTGGTGGTAACGATGAGGTGTTTGGAGGGGGAGAGAGGGGGGATGGAGGTGGAGAAGGGGAAGGAGCGGAGGGCAGTAGGGGAGAAATGGAGGAGGAGATGAGTGAGAGAGGGGTGGCTCGCGGAGAAGAAGGAGGAGTCGGGACGAGAGAAGATGGTGAGAGGAGTGACGGAGGAGGCGGTGTGGGCGGCAAGGAGGAGAGAAGATGGTGAGAGGAGTGACGGTGGCTGGCGGAGAAGAAGAAGGAATCAGGAGGAGAGAAGATGGTGCGGCAGCGGAGGAGGCAGTGTGGGCGGCGGAAGAGGAAGCGGTGGGAGCGGCGCCGGTGATGGTTGGGCGGCGGCAGAAAGGAGGAAGAGGAGGGTGCTGAAAAAGACGAGGGTAAATTTGAGAAAGGGGAGAGAGAGACGGGGGAGAAATGGAGGAGGAGATGAGCAAGAGAGGACTGGCTCGCGGAGAAGAAGGAGGAATCGGGAGAAGAGAAGATGGTGCGGCGGCGGAGGAGGCGGTGTGAGCGGCGGAAGAGGAAGCGGTGGGAGCGGCGCCGGTGATGGTTGGGCGGCAGCAGAAAGGAGGAAGAGGAGGGTGCTGAAGAAGACCAGAGTAAATTTGAGAAAGGGAAAATAGTATAGGGTACTGTACAATCAAGACTAAATAATTCAAGGGTGGAGGTGGTATTATTTAAGTAGGTGGAAGATGGATATAACAACGGGTTGAGGTTTTCCACCAGGCTTTCATGCTAAATTATATGGACTACCAAACACATTATAAACCCTTATAAATAAATTAATTAGCTTAAAGAAAAAAAAAATAATTAGCTTAAAGAATAAATAAATAAAAGGTGATGCGTGGCAGAAGCAGCGAGGGCGCTACCCCTAGTTGTGCCCTACGTCTGATCGCCAGCTGCTCCGCCTATCCCCTTCGGTCCGACCTTGGACGCCTTCTCTAAATCTGCTATTTACAGTCTGTTCTATATAAAAATCAGCCATTGATTTACAGTCTACCGATATAAATTCATGTTAGGCCTTATTTATTTTAGTGATTCGTCACTTAGAGGGTGTTTGGCTGAGCTTATATGCTTCTTAAAACAGCTTATAATAACGGCTTATAAGTTATTTTAAAAGAACTTATAAACTCAGCCAAAAAAAATTATAACAGCTTATAAGTTATTTTAAGGGAGCTTATAAGCTCAACTAAACGCCCTTTTAGTGAAAGCATTTTGTGGTTCTGAAATGAAATAAAACAAAAAATAATCGATATACTATTACTAGTGCCGGCAATGGTAATCATATCGAATGATAAATTTTCACTTATCATGGCTTGTTGGTGATATAGCGTAGGTTCTAATGTCATGTCGTTTGTAATGGTAATCAATATCACAATCAATGGACTCCAATTTTAGTTTCGAATCATGTATTCGTGTGATGTGAAGCTAAAAAAAAGGGAAAAAAATAATTCTATCTGAACACACTGTGGCCGGGAAATCTGTATTACATTTTTTGGCTAGTGATTGGTCACAGTGTGTCCAGATACCACTAGACTTATAAAAAGATAGTATAGCAGATCAAAAATTCTATATAAATGAAGCTCGAAACTTTACAAGATTTATTATTTCAAAGAAGAGCAGGTCTGGTGCAGACTGTAGCACTGTGGAAATGGTGCCCCGCCTCGACCCGACCCGCCCACGCGTCCCGCCCGACCCGTGCGTGAGGTCCACGCGCCCCACCATTTTTTTTCACATTCTTTTTCCCGACGGAGCCTTCGGCTCCAATTTTATGGATCCGCCTTCGCTGCGATTACTAAAATAAGGATAATCGGCGCGCAACAATTTGGACTTTTTCGGCTCGCTCTGAGGCCTTCGGCTCCCCTCACTCGCGTCTTGACCAAAGAAGAAGCGAAAAACAAAAAAAATAGGAAAAGAAAAAAAAAAAACTGGTCAAAGGGGGGTTGACCCGGGTCAACTGGGCTGGGGTCGGGTCACGGGTGTTGTACGGTGGAGAATCTCCACGGGAATTTTTGTCTTCAAAGAAATAGAATTTTCCTAAGGTAGTGGCGAATCTACGCCTAGCCAAGGGGAGTCAATTCACCCTCCTTGGATTTTCATGTGAAGCATATATTAATTCTTAATAAAATTTATACTAATATAAAAAGAGCCTTATTTTACAAAATTTGATTTGCCCAAAATATCCTTAGTATATATCTAATATAAGGGCAATTTTTGTAATTAATTATATTATATCTACAAGGAAAATAAGTATTCATTAAGTATATATTGCTATACATTATGCATCGCTGCTTTCTAATTTTTGTAATTAATTATATTATATCTACAAGGAAAATAAGTATTCATTAGGTATATATTGCTATACATTATGCATCGCTGCTTTCTATTGACAAGGTAATTAAAACCTATCCTTAACAAAGCAGCGGCCGGAAAAATTCCTCATAGAAAGTATTTCGATCAGAATTAATCTCAGGCGAGTTGCGAGAGCAAACCCTTGCAACGGACTCCTTATGAACTATTTGCGCTTTACGAATCTTCCCAACCAGGTATATTTAATTATATTACAATTTTCTTGAAGGAGTTCCGTTGAGAACCCAGAACATTGATGAGGTTAAGATTCTTAAATTCAATTTAAAACGTGTATTCTTGCTCTTTATAATCTTGTTGTTGCCAGGTTGTGCTTACAATTATTTGTATGATTTTCCCTTCAGGTGATGGACCATCCACATACTATTCTATTGGGGAAGGTGTTGTAGGCAATTATTTGTATGATTTTCCCTTTATGAGTCGTTGGATGGATCTTCAACAATCTATCAATGTATTATTTGATAGCAAAATTGCAGATAGTGAGTCTATTTTTCAATTTTCAGTTTTATGGCTGCTTACTCCTTTCAGTTTCTAGATTGTCATAAATTCTTTAACAGGAAAATCAAAGTCTTTAGAACGTGTATTCTTGCTTATTGAACAACTTTGTATTTGTTCATGTGGCTCTATGCTGGCATAATCCGAGAATAAGAATCTTAATTAATATTATTATAACTATTCAAGAAAATATTGTTCTTCAATGAGCAGTATTTAGATTTTTTTTTTTCTGGTTTGTGATTGGAACATTGTGATGCTATTGTTATTAAAAGCAAATATTTTTTTTTCTGGTTTGTGATTGGAACATTGTGATGCTATTGTTATTAAAAGCAGATTCTTAACAATAAAAGAAAAACAAGGAATATTTTATATTTTATGAAAATCTAAATTGATTGAGTAGCACTTGGAATTTCTTTTCTGTTCTTGATATGGTATTTATGAATTGATAAGTAATTGGCTAATTAGAGATTGTCACTTTTTGGCCTAATATTATGCTTCATTATAACTTTTGAATTTTGACATTTTTAAGTTTCTTCTGATAAATATGTACCATGTATAGAGATTTATCATACAGCAAAGGTATGACCGGACCTAGGGTGAGCAAAACATAAACCGGACCGAAAAACCGACCGAATCGGTGGGTTTTGGTCGGTTCAAACCGAAAACCGAAGAAGTGACGGTCGGTCGGTTCTTAAACCGAAGACATGGCGGTCGGTTGGCGGTTTGCATAATTCCGTTCGCCGAACCGACCGAACCCTATTATGTTTGTAACCCTAAATTTATTTTCCTATCCTAGACTAGACACCCGCCGCTCCTCTTCAGTCTTCATTTTCTGATTTCTCTCTCGCCCTCTCAGTCTCTCTAGTCTCTCGCCTTACCCCACTCCGGCAGTCCCCATCACCGGCGCCCCTCGCCCCATCCGCCGTTCCGTCTCTCCTCCTCGTGGCTCCTCTCCACTCCCCAGTCCAGCAGACAGCAGATAGCAGTCCCCATCGCGGCATCGCCACTCAAAATCTCTCCTCTCTTAACTCTCTCCGTCTCTCGACTCTCAAACTCTCCCATCACCGCCGCTAGCTTAGCACCGCCTCCGCCTCTGCCTGGTCAGCCACCACCTTGACGCCTCCGCCTTCGTCTGGACTGCCTCCATCTCAGATTTTGTCCAAACAATTTTAGTAAGCTCTCTCTCTCTCTCTCTCTCTCTCTCTCTCTCTGCGTATGTGACTCAGTGTTTAATTGTTTATCTTATGATATGAGATAGTTTTACTACTCGTATATGATATTATGAATTAGAGGTATATGAATTACAGAATTAGAGGCAATATTATTTTACTCGTATATGAATTAGAGGCAATTTAATACCTGCATGATATTATGATATAGTGTATTAACTGTGTATATATTATGTAAATTTATACGTGCATGATGGTTTTATGAATAGTTAATTAGTTATCTTATTACTATCAATGATGAATATATATAGTTAGAAAGGACAGTTTTGTTTTTATGAATAAATTAATAATACATTTTTTAGAGAGTATGTATAGTATTGAAATTATATATATAGGCTGAAAATGTAGAATACGTCTCTTTATTTTCTTTTTTCTAATACTAATACTGTTATTGTTGCAGATTATGACAGAAAATAGAGGAGAAATGCCGCCTCCGCCTCCACCACCATCGGGTCCATCGCCTCCAACTGATGAGGAGCCCTCTACAAATGAGACTACTTCTTCCTCTTCGAAAGAAGTAACCTCGAAGTCGAAAAAAGCTTCTCCCGGTGGAAGACCTAAATCATTGGCGTGGGATCATTTTACGACTTTCACACATACGGATGGACGGACGGACGAAGGCGAAGTGCAACTACTGTCCAGCTTCCTACTACTGTGACACCAAGACCAATGGTACGACCAATCTCAACACTCATATGAGTAAATGCAAAAATCATCCTAATAATAGTTCGGATTTGCGACAATCACAATTGTCTTTGCAACCGATAGTTGAGGAGGGGGTTGATGAGTCTGTTGTAGTAGGTAACTTAAGTTCATGGAGATTTGATCAAGAGTTTTGTAGGATTAAATTGGTTGAAATGATTATTAAAGATGAACTGCCTTTTAAAATTGTGGAGGGTGAAGGGTTTAGGGAATTTATGGCTGCATTGCAAAATAAGTTCAAAATTCCTTCACGGTAGACTATTTCATGTGATGTTTTTAAGGTGTTTGAGAATGAAAATGTGGTGTTGAGAGAGTTCTATAAAAAATCTGGTCAAAGTGTTTGTATTACTACAGACACTTGGACATCTTTGCAACGGATTAATTATATGTGTATCACTGCCCATTGGATTGATGAGGATTGAAAATTGACAAAAAAAATCATCAATTTTTGTACCATAGAGAGTCATAAGGGTGATGATGTTGGTAGACAAATTGATGCTTGAGTGCGTGAGTGGGGGATTAAGAGAGTGTTTTCTGTGACTGTTGATAATGCTTCTTCTAATGACACTGCTCTTGTTGCATTGAGAAATAGATTGGTTAGTCGTAGTTGTTGTGTGGTGGGGGGGAGATATCTTCATATGAGGTGTGTTGCTCATATAATTAATTTGGTTGTGCAAGATGGCATTAAAGAGATGGATATGTCTGTGAAAAGGATTAGGGAAGCTGTTAGATTTGTTAGACAATCTCCTGCTAGACTTGTTAGATTTAAAGAATGTTGTGTGGAAGAAAATGTTGATTCCAAGAGTCTATTGTGTTTGGATATGCCTACTAGATGGAATTCAACTTATTTGATGTTGAATGTTGCTTGTAAATTTGAGAAAGTATTTGAGCTCTATGAGTCGAAAGATCCCTTTTATAGGGTTGATCTTCCCAATGGTGCTCCCGAAACAGCGGATTGGGAGAATGCAAAAAAGATGAGTCTAGTGTTAAGAACTTTCTATGATTTGACTAATAGGATTTCTGGGTCTTCTTATGTCACTTCAAACAATTTCTTGAATAAGATTACCAATATGTATTGTTTGTTGAAAGAATGGGTGCAAAATTCGAGTCTTGAGGTGAGGGAGATGGGAGTGAAAATGAAGGCAAAATTTGATAAGTATTGGGGTGATCAGAAAAAGATGAATAAGATTATTTTTTTTTAGTTTTATCATCGACCCTCGATACAAGTATGATGTTGAATTCATTCTCATTGAATTGTATGGAGAAGAAGTTGGGGGAGAGATAGCTAGGAGTGTGAAAACGGAGCTTTACCAATTGTATGAGGGCTATAAATTATTGAGTTCATCGGAAACGAATGCTACACAAGTTGACATTGGTGAGTTAGGTGCTTCTACTCCTTATGCCTTGATTGAGAAGTACAAAAGACAAAAGCTTCTAGGAGGTATTGTAATGTCTAATGATTTGGATGTTTATCTATCCGAAAAAGATAGGGGGATTGATAATTCACCGAATTTCAACATTCTTAATTGGTGGAAACTTAATGAACCTAGGCTGCCCACCCTTGCCCTTCTAGCTCGAGATTTACTCTCGGTTCCCGTTTCTACGGTAGCATCCGAGTGGGCTTTTAGCACCGAGGGAAGAGTCCTTGATGCTTTTAGGAGTTCGTTGACTCCTAGAATTGTTGAAAGCCTTGTTTGTACTCAAGATTGACTAAGGAAAAGCAAGCAACCCGTTTCACTCGAAGAGGATTTGGAGGGCATTCAAAAGCATGAAGAAGGTCTTTTTAACCTAAAACTTTATACTTGTGATTGATTTTTTTATTTGTTTATTTCATTTGTAAATTGTAATTGTTTAACCATTTGTTATGTTCTCTTTTGTAGCTTTGCGAAGTCTTGGCATTGGTGTAGATGAGATTGATGATCCCATATTGGAGACTACAAATCCAAGCTAAATTAAGGATGAAGGGGTTGAAGTTTGAAGGAGAGCATCTACTAAAACTTCTTTTGTTATTTGTTTTGAAGGAACATGATGTACTAAAACTTGTTTATTTGTTTTTGATTTAGACTTATAAGTTTGGAATTGTAATGTTGTGTGTTTTTATTGGATATTGGGAAGGATGTTTCATGTTTATGTGTTTTTATTGAATTGAAATGTGGTCCACAACAGGTTTTTACATTTTTATTGGAGTGAAATGAATGGGTGGATAATAGATGTTTAAGGAGAAATAAGGTGTATTTATTGAAATTTCGGTTTGGACCGAAACTGACTGAAACCGATCGGGTCGGCTCGGTTCGGTTGAGTCAGCTGGTTTTGGTTGGTTCGGTTGGCCAAAATCCAATCGGATCGGTTGGTCGGTTCGGCCATTTGGGTTCGGTCGGTCGAACCGACGGACCGATGCTCAGCCCTAACCAGACCTCTTCCTCAAGCGATAGCGGATGTGCAGAAGCTATCGAGCTTGTAAGAAAATATCATAGTCTTGTTATGAAATTTCGATGTAAGAAAATACGTGTTTTAAGAATGTTATCACTAAGTGCATTTCAAGATACTCGTTGGCTGTGGATTTTCTGGTCCCATACCAACCTCAATAGGCTCTCTGCAGCAGCTGGTATACCTGTAAGGATCTTCAAATTCCATCCTTCAAATACCTTTTTATGTTTGACTATACATATTTTATCCTCTTTTGTTTGGAATGAAAGTCGCTTAATTCATTCATTGGAGGGATCGGCCTCCTACCATTGGGAAGCTCTCAAATCTTTATTGGCTGGACTTAGCTGATAACAGACTTACTGGAACGATCCCCGTCTCTGATGGAAGCTCGCATGGTCTTGATAAGCTTGTCCGCACAAAGCACTTGTACGTTTCTCTTGTCACTATAATTAAGCTCATCCATTTCAGCATACTGAATCTTTCAATCTTTGCAGCCATTTTGGAAAGAATCAATTGTCTGGTAATATACCCTCTCAATTGTTCAACTCAAATTTGACTCTTATTCATTTGTAAGTTTACATCTAACTGCATATGCTTCATATTAACTATAGTAAGAGTTATTTAGGTTTGCTTGTCCTAATAATGTTTAATTATCTGAGTAGGCTTCTAGAAAACAATCAGTTTACCGGAGGCATCCCATCGTCACTGGGGCTTGTGAAGTCTCTGGAGGTTGTGTAAGTAACATAACATCACATTACCCTTTTAATTCAGTATTTTGAGGTCCATTTTCCTTCTGAAAGCTCAAAAGAGAGATCCGGCCTTTGTTTGCACATGCGGCTCGACAGAAATTCTTTTAGTGGACCAGTTCCAGAAAATCTTAACAACCTCACCAATGTGCAGGAGCTGTAAGTAAAAACACAAGATGATTATTAACTTTGAACTTCATTTCAATTCCTAATTTTAAAAGGACAAAAACCAATTTTTGATTATTTTCAAGTTCATGGCAAATGATAAGTTGACTGGAAATATGCCCAACTTAACTGGCATGGATTTGCTCAACTATGTGTAAGTCACATATAATTACTAATATAGAAAGACTAATGTAATTAAATATTGTTGGAGAAAATAAAATTCAATGTTATGATCTTGGTTTTACAGTGACATGAGCAATAATTCGTTTGATGCAACGGATGTGCCTCCGTGGTTTTCAACTTTGCAGTCATTAACTTCACTGTATGTATCTCATGTCCGTGTTCGTGTTTTTTGAAAAATGATCTTATTCTATGTTACCTCAAACCTCGTGTGACAACGTGTACGAAATTGGATAAGATGCAACTTCAAGGCCAAATCCCAGATTCCCTTTTTGGCCTTTTCCAGTTGCAAACTGTATAAGTGTGACTATCTTCAATTAATATGCAATCATCATGCAAATAAATCATATCAAAATCAAGATTTAGTAACTTTATATCTATGATACATAATCATTGTCTAATCATTTTGCTTAATTAGCTCGTTGAAGAACAATCGGATCAATGGCACGTTGAACATTGGTTCCAACCCGAGCAGCCAACTTCAGCAGATTGATTTACAGGACAATCTCATTGATGCCTTCACTCAACGAGCCACCAACAATATCCAAGTCATGTAAATGAGAATCTATCATTATACTTCGTTTTCTTTTTCAAAAGTTAATATGTTGTTGATTGAATCATACTGCAGACTAGCTGGGAACCCGATTTGTGATGAAGGAGGAACACAGAGTTTCTGCAGCATCCTTTAAACGTCATCTAATCCGACATACTCAACTCCATCAGAGAACTGCACTCCCTCTTCCTTGCACTTCAGATAGAGTTTCTAGCCCCACCTGCAAATGTGCCTATCCATACTGTGGAACACTCTTCTTTCATGCTCCTTCCTTCTCCAACTACGGCAACTCAATTATTTTTGCCAACCTTCAGCAGAAAATGAAGGCCTCATTTCAGTCTCATGGCCTTCCTGTGGATTCTCTCTCTCTCAACAATCCAACAAAAAAATATAGATGGTTACTTGCTGCTAAGTGTGCACATTTTCCCTTCCAGGCAAGATTATTTCAATCGGACAGGAAATTCGAAGATTAGATTTATGCTAAGTAACCAAACTTTCAAACCACCAAAGGAATATTGTCCCTTTTTTTTCATTGGCAACACTTATCCTTACTTTGCAGGTAAACTTTCCTAAACAACATAATATCACGAATAAAATAAAGAAATTAATCATTGATTTATTTTTCTTAGGACCTTATATATATGCATTTATTTAGAGTATTACTTTGTCATCTCAGTGTCTGGACCTTGTTTCTTGGAGAACATGGTTTATATCATTGTTCACACACAATACTCTTACAAGAAATCTGTAACATCATTTGCATGATTACCCCTTCTATGTATTCCTTGATAGTATACAAATATCAGCGCATGACTGCCCAGCTTTTGTATCGCTGATTAGATAAGGGCCTTCCTATTGTTCGTGCGTTCAGGATTCATGTTACCTTCTCTTGATTGGACCTTCACAGACTTAATTACGCAAGCTAGATTCATAACCCTCATTTGTTCGATGTGATCTTATTTGCCTGATACAATTTCCTATCCTAATATTCAAAATTTTAAACTCTATTCTCTTGCATAGGACATGGTACTGAATTGTATTGGTTAATGTAGTACAAACGATGGAATGCTTTGATGTTGGATTGCCCATCGAAATATTGTATTTAATATCAAAATTATAAGATATAAATTTATCTACTTCTATTAGTTGTAGATTATCTTTTATAGTAGTCTTTAATTATCACTTATCAGTTGGGTGCATTGGTTATCATTCCCGACAGATAGAAATCCTTCCACTATGAAAATTTCGTGTTCAATTATTCATGAACGAGCAACTTGTCCTTAATTAGTTGGGTGCATTAGTTATATTATTCCCGGCAGATAGAAACTCTTCCACTATATATGAAAATTTTACGTTCAATTGTTCATGAACAAGCAAGCTTGAAAGTGAGTTCATTATGTCTTACGGTGTTAAATATATATATATATATATATATATATATATATATGTATGTATGTATGTATTATAATAATTATATGTTATTGTAATTAACATTTTCATATATACTCCATCCGTCCACGATATCGTTGCTACATTATGGACGACACGGGTTTTAAGAAAGTTTAAGTGTTTTGATCGTTAAATTGATGCATGCTTTTCAAACAATCAAATAAGTATATGTTTAGGAGACATGGAATACCAAAACACAATTTTTTGGTAGTAATTGGAATGTAATTACACATATTTTAGATACATATTTGGCTCCTTGATTAACAAAACTGAAAATTTGTTTACAGTAAATTCGCATTGTGGCAATTATATTTCATTTTATTCACTTTTTTTCCTTTCTAAAGTATTATTTTACTTGTCTTCTAATGTTAGATTTTGTTTCCGGGATGCAAAGTATAAATAATGAATCTCATATCTAAACATTGTGTGAGTAACTAGGGTGCACTATGAACTTCGAGTTCAAGTTGAGTTAAGAGAGATTTCTCCTTTTCCGAACATGCTAATGCACACCTATGATATTGTGTATATGGACATGTATTTGAAGCAGTTACAAAAATTGTTTAGATTTGAACATGTGGCTCATCTTTCAGTTTGCAATGAGAGCATGAAGGTTAGTGCAGAGGAAGAGACACTAAATATTTAAAAGTAGGGCTTTTACCATAGTAGTAGAAAGTAATAAGTGATTATCCATTCATAAGAGTAAATTTTAATAAGTATATGAAGCATATAGAGCACTCTCTTTTAATTTTGCATGCATAACTACAATACAATGGTAGATATTATGAGTGAAATTCTATTGAACCTTTGAGTTTAAATCAGGTTGGAGTAACTTTTCCACCATTAACCTTATTGAGGAAATAATGTATGACGACCTAATATGTTAAGGTTACTTGGATTAAGTATATTTTAAGTTCGTATACAAGATAGGATGTAATAAAATATAGTATTTGGTATTGTGGCACACTATAAGTATCACTTTTTCGTTCTTTTTTCGTTTTCTTTCGATAAAATTATATTAATGTTCTATTTCAACATATATGATTTATTTTCATAAGAAAGAGTTTCAATTATTAAAAATTATATAAGTGCCAGATATTATAGATCTTAGTGATAGGAAGCTAATTAATCACTAATTAGTTTATTTAGAATTTTTTAACAATTTGCTAAAAACTCTACATGCTTTTTTTTGTTTTTTTTTTTGTAAAATTAAATATAAAAATTGCATTACGTACGGTTTATTCACTTCAAAAGCACTTTATTCTACACTAAACACCACATTTACGCTTAATACCCTTCTTAATACCTGCGCCAAAAAGAAATGTGTCAAGATGAACAAGATAGAGTATTTGGTATTGTGGCACGCTATCAGTATTCATTTCGCTTTCTTTTGTTAAAAATAAATTAATGTCCTATAATCTATTTTTCATATATGATTTCTTTTGATAAGAAAGAGTTTCAATTATTAAAATTATATAAATGCCACATAGTATAGACCTAATTAGTGACAGAAAGCTAATCACTAATTAGTTTATGTAGAATTTTTGAACAATTTGCTAAAAAGTTCTATTTGCTTTGTTTTATTTTTGTAGTTGTACCATTAAATATAAAAAAATGCATTATGATGGACTTGCTCTTGAAACTTTTGGCATCATGCATTAACTACTCTATGGCTAGGCCAACACACACGTACATTCGGGGCGGGGCGGGGCGGGTACTATGCAAATGGGTGCAGAGTTATGCACCCAAGTCCTTCTCTATAATGATTTATGGATTTGAATCATAATTTACATTTTAAATTTTAGACTTGAAGGATAAAAGAACTGTGGTTTATTTTTTGATTGTTCGCAAAAAGTTTATTTACAATATTATGCTACAGAATTGCAATTTGTAATATCCTAATTTTAAAATGATTTGTGGGGGCAACGAACTGATTTTATATTAGAACAGAATATAAAAGATTTGTGCACTTTTAATTTTTCCATTTAAAAGTAGAATTGACTATGAATTTTGGACTTTAATGTTTGTTATTTCTTGCTCGACCATTCTAAGAATAGGCATTATTTCTTGTACAATGGTCAATCTCTTTACAATACGGATATTATAATGCATTTGGGAGCAAATACTTAAAAGGTGCAAAAGGCTCGTCCTATAGCAGAATAAGAGACCTTTAAAAAGATCTTTATTATTTTTTAATCATAAATATCTTGCTTAATGTTTATTTATATTTGAACTGTGGAAAATAATATTTTATCTCATGCCAACAAATTACTACTTGATACATGAGCAATTAATTAGTTACATCCAATAATGTAATCATGTATAACGTAACGCAAACAAGCATTGTCAATCATCAAAAATTAAAAAGATTAAAGTCTAATTATTTATTCTTCAAGATTTTATCTGAGACAACAATATCTTTACCTATTCGATTTCCGGAAGTACGGAAAACAATGGTTTGTTTAAAACATTTTAAGATCATCTTCAATGATTGGTGCCTCATATGAACGAAATTGGCTAAAACGTGCAACGCACGTTGCTTTTACTAGTATATTAAAATCATGTTATACTCTCAAACTATGCTTTAATCCATCCAGCAAACAAAAAATTGAATAACTCTTTCTTCTCACTAGCTTCTCTTATTGCAAATTCTTGTTATCATTGTTTCTTAATTCGATTATATATTCTTCAATTTATGGCTAAAAAATATTACTAAGAGCATCAAATTGTAAAAAAAAAATCATACCAATATTGTTTAGGGATTTTAATTGGTTAAATAAATAATTAATTTGTACCATGGGATTTCAATTGATTTTAATAGAAAAGAAGGGGTATTGTGAAATTCATGATATAATGAGAGTGTTGAGCAACTTGTGCTTATGAAATAATGTAAAGAAATATGAGGATGTCGCATGTGTGGTTGAAGATATTAGATGCACACAAATCATAGATAAAAGGAATAGGAATTAATTAATTTAATTTGTTTATTATTTTTGAAAATTTTAGTTACTTTAACCTAACAACTTAATGTAGCCCGACTTTTTGTAGTTCTCTTGAATACACGTGTATCAAATTACGGTATGATCACATTAATATGTGGTTTCTTTGATTTATTCTTATATGTAAAATTATGTCTATATTGAGGTGTTATCATAAATAGATAAAAATTCGTATAGTACATGAATTATTTGTTTAGTAAATTTTGTTATTAAGTTTTATAGTAATTAGTTTTGCTTATTTTAATTTTTGACCCCCCTTATTTGAAATCTTGAATCCGTTAGTGCTTGGGTTCCTTTACATTTTTCATTGTTTCAATATCAAGGACGCACAACCTTTTCAACTTCACATGACGGTGCTATATTGATCAGAACAAAATAAACATACAAAATCAAATTACACAATGCATGCTTTCATTTGCTTTATTTATACACAACATCTTTGCTTTATTTATACACAACATGCACATACTCGAATTTACAACACTTAATTAAGTAGGAAGCACGGTTTCATTCTTTATTATCGAGTGGGGATTCATTCTCTTTCCCCACTCGTGCAGGGAGAGGTGAAGTTTCTTGGAGGCAGCAAGAAGATCGACCCCCTGCCGCGCTGTCAGAATGGCCATAAGCTCCTTCATCGTGCTCAGCCTCAGCCTATCAGCATCTCTCACCATCTCCCCCAACGACACGCAGTGAGCCTCCATCGCGTGCTCTGCCTCCTTGCTCGACTCCCCCACCACTCCACCCATCTTCATCGGCAGATCAGCTACTGCCTCCTGCACCACAGTCACATGTACAACAACATTACCCTATTGAACAAAATATTGTTTCAAATGGATGCGGTCACTTCAGTCTGGTAAAAACCGAACTGAACCGTTCAGACTGAATGAGTTTAAAAAATTCAACCGAACCGACCAAACTCGTCACCCTCGACCGACCCGAAACCAAGATCGAACCCAATTACATTGGGATCGCAAAAAGATAGACAGAAAAATATTCAATCCAATACAAACATTTTAAATAAGACCAAACTAAATTAATCAAGAGAAAAGAGATGAAAAAGTACCTGTAAAGCTGCCATTCTGGAGGACATTCTATCCTCCTCTCTGATAGTTTTGCAATGGAGAGTGTTGATCATGTGGAGCTGCTTCCCTGAGATCTCAGCCAGGTTATCCTTCCTCTCCGCTAGGAGGAACCCATTGAGGTGGTTGTCGAGCTCGGTGCCACCAACTGAGTACAAGAGCCTAACAGAGAGGGAAGGCCTGCATCCACCTATCCACAACAAAGAGTTCTCATAGGGGGAGCACCATGAGGGAGAGAGGAAAGATGGGGCGTTGTGTTGCACCATCAAAGCCCGCTTTTCAGAGTACTCTTCAAAGTGTTTGATGCCCTTGTCTACGAGAAGCTGAAGCTGATCATGCCCGCACACGGGATCGGAGGAAAGTCCAGCGAGAAGTTCCTCTAGATCTTCATGCTGTTGGGCTATCCAGTTGCTGAAGCAGGACTGGAAGTGACAACCATTCAAGACTGCCATGAAGGAGGCGGTAGCCGTGCTCTGGCCGGTTTGGGAGGGGAGGTGCTTCAAGGTTTTGTGATGAGATGGAGAATTGTATATGATGCATAAAGCACAAACTTCCTGCTGCAATGTCAAACAGTCAAAGGTGGCAAGAAATCTTCTTTTGTGTTTTTGCTCAAGGGAAGGGAAGGCATGTGACGATTTTATAAGAATTTGACAATGTTATGGAAATGAAGATTACCTAGAGCCTAGATAAGCATGAACGTGCAGAGCTATACAAGACAAGGAACAGAACGATACAAAGTTAAGTGTTTATAGCTCCCAGAGAGAGAGAGAGAGAGAGAAAGAGAGACTGACAAAAATGAAGAAAACTGCAATTTTCAATGATTTTTGGATTTTAACAACAGAACTGCAACTTTCCATGTGTTTGGAATATAAAAATAGAACTGCAATTTTCAATGGGTTTTGGATTTTAAAACTAGAATGGCAATTTTTAATGTATAATTCGTCAACATATTTTAGCTCCTACAATATCTACAAAGGCTGAAAATAGTAAACAAGTACAAGCCTGCGGGATTTAGGTATCTTACAGCAGCAAATCTATGTTTTATAGCAAAGCCCAACCAAAGATTGGTAATGGATTTGAATTCCATTCAACCAAATGGATTAACTATGTGAAAGACAAAACAATCCTTATTCTTCTCTTGAACATAAAAACTCATTACTGTTGTAATTTTGGTCTGTTAATAAGAAACTAGATAGGAATCTTGATATCTGGTTCTCAATTCAACATTATCAAATTTATCAAACTAGCATTACGCCCGTGGATAACTTTATAATGCATATACACTTATAAGGAAGATTATAGATGATGATTTTATATCTGATGCATTGTATTTGGTTCAAACCGATAAAATAAGTTAGATGCAGATATCATTTATTCCCTTCAACTGTAACAACTGCCTGAACATCAAGGAACTTTTAGATAGAGATTCCATTTCAATACTTGGACTCAGCTTAGGAAGGTCTAACACCATAAAACCTTAACATCTAGATTGAAGGATTTTGGAGTTGATCTTCTAATGATTGATTTATAATCCTCTTAGGACGTGTTTGCTTTGTTGTAAATTTATAAGAAATGGAGGGATAAAATATCTCACCCTCTAAATCCCCCTTTCTTATCCATCCTTTCTTAAATCCCCCTTCTCCACCATTTCTTACTCTTCTTCTCAGTACAACAAGTGATAGTATTTTTCCTCCTGAAAAGAAGTAAGAAAGGGTGAAGTTCTTTTTTTATTAAAGATGAGGGATAAGAAAGGAGGAATTTAAAGGTTGAAATTTTCTTTATCCCTCATTTTTGTGTGGGATAAATTTACAACCAAAGCAAATGCAACCTTAATATAGTGTCATTTGAAATACTTCCCTTAAATCCTCTCTTTAAATCAAATCCTTGATTCCCAATGCCAACTAATTCGACTCCCGATTCCGTGCATGGCTCCGTCACATCACCAGTTCACCACACACATCTCAAGAGGCCAAGATCAGATCTTAAGACTGAATTCAATAACCAATGCTACAAGCCTACCCCTTATTCTGAAGTGAAACTTGAACTATAGGAGAACATAGTTCAATTGCCTTAAAATACACGAATTACAGGCTAACATAGTTTTAATTGCCTTTCATAGTCCTAAGAAGATTGTCTTTCTGTTGAATGATTTTGTCACACAACTGTAGTTGCAATGCACATATGAATCTATATAGATTGGGGATCCATGCCTTAATCCTTCCTTCTTCCACCTCAACAACATCCTTTTTAAGGTGCTTGAATACATCAAGAATTATCTATAATTTAGTTTTTTCTTCATTCTCCATTGACAAATGCATTTTGCAATTTCAACATTGATCAAAAGCTCTAATCAACTCATAAAAAATATCATAAAATCCATATCTATCCTAAAATTCAGGATCCTTCATCAAGAAAAAACAGTTTCAACATAATTAGATCCTTGCATTTAGCAATTTAAATCTAATTTTACTCCTCGCTACATCGAAATTTAGGCAGAAAATAAAGAATTAATCCAATAAAGTATAACATGAAACGCTTAAATCGAAATCAAATTTATTAATTTTAAAAAATAATTTCCAACAACTAATCAGACTCACCTGAGTATCAATTTCCTTTTCCTTTTCATCCAACTTCTTTTTACGACCACATTTGATTTCGCGAGCTGCAGCTGCTGCTTCTGAATCATCGAATTCCTAGAGCGCACATAACTAAAAAGAAAACGATAAATTAGAAACCAGAAACGAATTGGAGGGGAAAGGAGAATGTTTTGAAGAAATGCACAAAAAATTTCGAAGTAGAGCAGTCGCATGAGTCATAAGTATATTTTTATCTGACGTGGGCTCTAGCTCAAATTTGATTGGTCCGAACACAAATAGGGGAAGCACTTTTTTTTAACTTCATTTAAATTTCTTATATTAATTTTATTATTTCTGAAATTGGATGAAGGTGAGAGAACTCAATACTGAAGAAGGTAGAGAGAGACAGCCATGGAGATTAAAGACGGCTCTAAATTAAACATAGCAATTATCCACCCTGATCTTGGAATAGGTATATTCTTACTATGTCTGATCGTATTTCTCAAGTATTCCATCCAATGGATTTCTAATTTCATAATTTTTCGATGAATTTCTTTTTTGAGATTATCTCCAATGTATCTTGTATTTGAATTCTGTCTATCTCCTTTTTCTTTTGTTTCTGAGATTTTGCTATTACTCGAAGAGATGCCGTGTTTAAGTTTGGAGATGCATAGTTAACAGCCAAATGGTTATTGTGATTGAATTAATTGTATATATCACTCATTTATTTAGGGTTTAATATTTGGGTTTACGTATAAATTTGGGTTTACGTAAACCTTGTATCTTATTCAGTATGTATAGATATTATTATGAGCGTTTTCTTCTATAATATTGGATGTACTTCTACCAAAATTATTTCAGCGTTACTCAAAGAGCTCGATTCTCAATAGCATGTTAGTTTGTGTCCAAAATCTCAGTAATAGATATGAGACAGTACTAAGCATATGGTTTATCTCTTTCAGTTCTTTCATTTAGTAATGCCTTAGTTTTCCACAATATCAGGTGGAGCAGAGAGGTTAATTGTTGATGCTGCTGTAGAACTCTCATCTAATGGTCATAATGTTCATATATTTACATCACATCACGACAAAACGCGTTGTTTTGAGGAAACAGTTTCTGGTGTGTACAGCCTTTTCTTCTATTCTCTTGAATGGGTTTATGCATAGTTTTATATGGAAGTTTATGTTATTCTGATGATAATTGACATATATACAGGTATCTTTCCAGTTACCGCATACGGTGCTTTCCTTCCCCGACATATTTTTTACCGTTTCCACGCAGTTTGTGCTTATCTGCGGTGTATATTTGTTGCTCTTTGTGTGTTATTTTTGTATCCTTCTTTTGACATTATACTGGCGGATCAAGTCTCCGTTGTCATCCCATTGATGAAGTTGAAAAAGCTATCAAAGGTTAAAGACTACTTAAAATGACTTATTATTTTAATTTGATCATCATGCAGTTCATTAGAATTTACATGCTCTGTCTCACTTCTCTTTGTCTAGGTAGTATTTTATTGCCATTTTCCAGACTTATTACTGGCTCAACACACAACCATTCTTAGGAGAATTTATCGGAAACCTATAGATTTTGTGGAAGAAATGACAACAGGTATCTTTAAGCTTTGGTTTAATTTTGCTCAATGTTCTTGTAACATCTTTGCGTGCATCTTCATTTTATTTTAGACTGCACCGTGCAATTTTTAATTTCTTGTGAGCTGCATCTGCCTGGTCTATTGTAGGTATGGCTGATTTGATTCTTGTAAACAGCAAATTTACTGCATCTACATTTGCGAAGACTTTCAAGCATTTAAGTTCACGAGGGGTTAGACCTGCCGTGCTTTATCCAGCTGTTAACGTGGATCAGTTTGACAAACCTAGTACTACTAAGTAACGACATTACCTATTCTCTTGGTATCTTTTAAGTTATATGGATGTTACGAAAGCATCATATTAAATATTTAATATACTTCACATCCAGCACAAAACATGACAGAAAACAAAACGAATATACTTATCTCTATGTATATATAAATATATGCATTCTATATTTGTATATAGAACCATAATGTTTTAGGTCATATGGGTAAGTCTTCCATCCTTCATTTTACAGGTTGACATTTCTTTCTATCAATCGGTTTGAAAGGAAAAAGAATATCGAACTAGCTATATCTGCCTTTGCTATTCTCTGCAACAGCCAACAGGAGTTTCTCGAAGGTGATAACAGAAAGGATCTTTCCATGGTTGTTGCAGGTAAAGTTTTATGTCTTGTCTTCAGTAAGTTTATCTTAAAGATCTATGGGTGACTCCTTTTTCTGTTATTTCACTCGGCCCATTGTTAGTCAAGAAATCTCTTACATGCACCCAAAAGGCATGGCTATACGAGACATTGGATCTTGCTTTTTTAGATTGAGTTAGCCGAATGCTTTTTTTTCTGCAAGGGGATTATCATATAACACCTCCTGATATTTTTGTTACATCCTGCTTCCTTTTGTGTAAGAAGCTCTTGCTTCATTTTTATCTGTACCATTCTAGGCATGTTTCAACTTCTGAGGTTGTTAATGAACTTCGAAAGTTGTTGACGAAGATATGTCTAACCAATGGGTGACAGGATCATGATGTGGATCTTATCTCATCATGATGTTTCAAATCTTTGATCTGATATTTGAATGCTTATCTTGCTTTTACTGGTTCTCACAAGTACCGAATTCTGAATGGTGCAAGTGTTTCCCATATTAGGAGTCTATCATAGTTGATAGACGAAACACTCTTCATTTCAGTTCGGACTGTCGTAGAACTTTAGGCACAAGAGATTGTGTTTATAGTTGAGGATGTTAATTGGTCGCAGAGAATGATCTGATTTTGGATCTTGATCCCGTATAATTGAGTTATGTTTGGACAATCATGATGAGGTTGTGAATCTATAGCTGGTGCCTCATACGAACTTGTATCTGCCAGGTGGCTTTGATAAACGGCTGAGGGAGAACGTCGAGTATTTGGAGGAACTAAAAAGCTTGGCAGAGAAAGAAGGCGTCTCTGATCGTATCCAATTCATCACATCTTGTTCTACATCCGAAAGAAACACTCTTCTCTCACAATCCCTGTGTGTGCTGTACACACCCAAGGTTTGCAATAATGTGAAATTTGATTGGCTTATGATAATAATCCTCTTCTAACATGACATATAAGCTGCTATATCTAGGATGAGCATTTCGGCATTGTTCCCATAGAAGCCATGGCTGCCTACAAGCCTGTAATCGCGTGCAACAGTGGGGGTCCAGTCGAGTCAATAAACAACGGAGTGACGGGATACCTTTGCGACCCTACCCCTCAAGACTTCTCAACTGCCATGTCTAATTTTGTGAGGGATCCTCAGTTGTCGAGAAGCATGGGCGTGGAGGCACGGCAGCATGTCGTGCAGTCGTTCTCCACCAAGACGTTTGGCAACCGCCTGAATGCATATGTTGTCGATACAGCTCGTAGGAAGAAAGATTGAAGATTGAAGATTTCAGCAACGGAGATTGTGGTTGCTGACACGCTGATTGGCACGTTTACTCTTGTAAAAGTATAACTTAAGATTTTTCTCCAAATTATACAAACATTTGCTTTTCTTTAACGCACGCATTTTACTTTTAGGTGATGTTTCCCATTTGAGCTACATCCCCATCTTTATACTTTATTGTTTTGATGGAAACCGAAACCATTCGACGAGCAAATCTCCAAAAAAGAAAATAAAATGTATGGAATAGAGTAATTGAATGGCACTTTCCACACTTCTAGTAATTAAAACTCTCTCATATGATCAGAGTATCCGATTCGCTCCTAATATAAGAATTTAACATATTTGATCATTTTTCAAAAAACAAAAACATAGTATTTGATCATATAAAAATATTCACCAATCACCATCATCCTTTCTTTCTTACTTATTTCTTGCTTTTAAGGCGAGAGAGCGCATATGAGAAGGCCCGGCCCGGCCCGTCATCAATAAAGATAAGCCCGGTCCGAACCTAAAAATCTCGTTATTTGAAATACTTTTTCAGCACTCACTCAACTCAAATCCGCGGAGCAGAAAATGGTGAGCAAATTCTTCCAGCTCTTTACTTGATTTATCCATCTGTTTGTCGATTCAGCAGTATCTTATTGTTGCATGGGTTTTTGTCTTGATTCAGACGAATTGATAATGGCTGTGCGTTTACTATCTCTGCCTCTCTCACTCTGCATCTGTATTTCGCCTTTTTGATTCAGTTCGCTTAAACTTCTGTTCTGTACCATCTGATTCTGGCGCTTCGCTTCTCAACCTCGTTCAAATTTTCTGATCTAATAGTTTTCTTATCAAAACTTGATTTTGTAGTAGATGTAATTTGATTAAAGGAATTAGGGATATCGAATTTGCAGGAAAAGCCAAATGATCTCATGTTGATAAATTAGTAGGCGATAAAATTGGTATGCTTCCACGATTGAGATTAGAACATGTGTAGTTTATACTCATAATTCGTAACTTTTTATGTAATATGTTCCAGACTAATGAAGTCCAGTGTCACTGAGGTGGCATAAGGATAATGTGGGATAATGCGCTGAGATGTACTACTAGATGGTTTGCTTGATCAAGTGACTACTTGCGTGTTATATTTTGCGTGCCCTCCATCCGTACATGAAGTTAATTTAATATTTTCAATCAGGAATGTGTTTGGCTTGTATTTTTGTTATCTGTTCGATTGATTTAGCTGTTTTCATCACCATTATGACTTCGGATGCTCGACTGTTGCTTGATGAAGAATTTTTATGTCCTTACCAAAATTGTATTTACTCGATGGATTTTATTTATAGGCTTCCAAAATTGTTACTTATAGTGTGTTTCGAAGAAAAGGAAGCAATATGAGATGTCAATAAAAATCTGGTGGTGTTTGTAGCTGATAATCTCTTTAAAAAAATGTCGAGAACTAGCTCAACTAGTTGAATAATATTATAGGCTATAGCCAGCAGGTCAAGGCAGCCTATATGTAGGTGGGTATGGGTATAAGTGGACTTGAAAATAAAGAAAATGGAGAAGGAGATGAATGGTTGAAGAATGTGGAAAAAGAATGGAGTTGAGGAAGTGAAAGAAGATAGATGAGGTCTACGTCATGTCAGTTTTTCTAGAAGTGCTTGTGGTTGGTTTTGTGCCTAGACCTGGCTAGTAATGTTATTATTTATGTGAATGTTATTTTAATTTGGTTATTTAACATTATTGGGATTGGTTTATTTGTTCTATATTTATTATTTTTATCAAGATACGTAGTTCCTGGTTTTGGTTTTATTTTGATGATTTGATTGAATTCTAGGCTGACCCGGAATTGGAAGCGATCAGGCAAAGGAGAATGCAGGAGCTTATGGCTCAACGTGGCGCGGTAGTAATTGCATTTTGTTGTATTTTATTTTGCTCCAAAGCACTATGTTCTTGGCATGATGTAGTTACTTGTTTATTTACCTACAGGGCGGTCGTCAAGATCCTGAGCAGCAGAAAGCCCAGGAGGAAGCTAAAAGGTGGAATTATCTTCTCCAATATCTAGTTTGTGTTTGGTTGTCATTTTTATGTGAAGTCTCTGATGGATGGTGTGTGATACGGAAGTTGCTCTGTAAAACTTCTTATTGATTTTGAATTGTGATTTTTCACTTAGGGAGGCTGAGGAACAAAGAGAACTGATGTTGACGCGGATTTTGACATCTGAAGCACGAGCAAGACGTAAGTGGAATGTTTTAGCTTCATCCAATAATCTAATGTTTAGATTCTTTGTTTCATTTTTAGTGTTACTCATAATATTTCTTAATACAATATTTCCTCATAGCTCCACTTTATATTTTGTCACACACTCCTCCAAATGCACAAGGATGGACAGAAATCAAATCTAGAAACATAGCTGCATACTATGATGTCATACTTCAATGTCAGTGTTAGATTCTCTATTTGTGCAGTTGCTCGAATTGCGCTGGTAAAACCTGAGAAGGCCAGGGGTGTTGAGGACGTAATACTGAGAGCTGCCCAAACGGGTCAGATTGCCGAGAAGGTAGCTTGCTTCAATATGCTATCAATTTCTCATGTTTCATAGTGTAGGTTTCTAAATGTGATGCATGGTTTCTGAGAGAATATGTGCAAATGAATGTGGAAATTCTTGCTTCTACCATAGGTATCTGAAGAGAGGCTTATATCGCTGCTCGAACAAATCAACACCCAAACAACTAAAGAAACCAAAGTGACAGTAAGTATAAGTGGTTTGACTTTTTCAAGAACTAGCCATTTATCCTTCGTGAACTTCATATTAATTTTCTACTTGTTGATTTGTGGTCTGTTTTTCTCAGATTAGGAGGCGTCAGAGTGTTCTCGAAGACGATTAGCAAAGCTTTTCTCGGTCATTTTCCAAAGAATCATATGGGGATTTGTGTGATTTTCTGGTTCTTCAGAACCATAGGGAAATATTTCTTCGTTTCAACCCATTTTAGCCTATTTTGAGACACTTTAGACTTTATTATGTAAGGTTAAGATTCATCTTATTCTTAATTACCAAAATGCCCCATCATATTAAGTGTTGATGATAATATAACAACCTTTGAAACTTATAATTTTGATCTCAGCTTTGAAACCTTTATCAATTTATTATCGAAGCTTCCCTACGACGACTGAATCCTAACATAGCTCGCCGGAGGATGGCATGTTACTGCGAACTCCATTGCTATTCAATTGCAAGAGGGAAGCTCCAATGATAAAATTGATGGAAGTTGAAAAAACTGAAATAAAATTGATACGTTTTATAATAAAATCGCTAAAGGTTGGGATAGATTTAGGTCATTAGCCCTAAATTAAATTTTCTCTTGAACTAAATTGAATGTTTTCAAAGATGTAAACCTCATAGCACAGCAAACTGCCCAATTGATATCTCAATTTGTCCGGATAATGGAAAAGGAGAAAATAATGCATCGTATTTCATTCATTCAAAAGAAATTGCACATTCACAAATATAATGCATGAAAATTTTGGCAGTAAAATTATACTCCCTTTCGGGAAATGCATGAAAATTTTGGCAGTATAAATCATACTCCCTTCGTCCTGCCCATCTTGAATCTTTAGCACGAAAATTGAGTAAAAGATAAAAAGTATTGATTTCCTTTTTAAGCAAGGGATCAAGATGGATTAACATGCCAATATGGAAAGAGGCTCAAGATGGAGTACTAATACTCCACATTGAACTGTTGAAACTAGTACAAATCTAACAAATCCAATCAATCCCTATAGCACTAGAACTATTACAAGATACAACAATTGAATATGGCCTATGTTACAGAGCTAACTAAATCCCTAAGTTTACTCGACATCATTTAAAGAATATGAATATGGATGTTGATATGATCCTAGTCGGTCCAACTTAAGATATGAAATTGACACAACTTGGGCTTCTTTCTCCATTTCTCCATCTTCTCCAATGGACTTTTTTGACAAACTCTTGAGCCTAAACTTCTTGAACCAATTCACTTAGCACATCCTGGAACTTAGCTCGAGCTCTGGTGATTGGTGCAACAGGAACTTGGATTGGACAATTTGGACTAGAGGCTGCATCAGATGGTTTTTCATTTAAGTAAATAACTGACTTCTAATTGTCCCAACTTTTGTGTCCATACCAAGTTCGCATTCGTCTTGAAGGGCCAACGTCAGCATCTCTGTACAAAATTGATCGTCTGGCTTGATCCATAATGCCTGCAGATCGAACAATATCATAAATAGCATGGCCAGTGGCATATGCAAATTATCAAATTGTGAACTTCTGTTCCGGTAGTCTTAAATAGAAGTGATTGGGACCAATTTAAGGAACTGAAAACTCAAATAGCATACCTTGTGATAGTGTGTAATGGCTGCTGTGAAATTGTCCTGTGAAAAGAAAGATCCGTAAAAGAGAAGCCTCACCCCCTCGATTTTCAGAAGAAAAGATAAAGCCTTAAGTAATAGAAAATCACCTGTAGATGATACGTGTATGCAAGGCCAGCATATGTACTCAAACTTCTTGTTGATAATGCAAGTGCTTTCTCATAGTAAATAATCGCCTCATTGTATCTCCTGATGGTTACAACATATTATTAATTGTAAAATCGCATCATCAAAACAAACTGAAATTTAGGGAATAAGTCAATCAAAAATGGCTTTCTCGAGCTCATGGGTGACAGCTAAAGTTATCTGGGGACAATCAAAACTAGCAATGAAGTAAACAAGAAAAAAGAAAAAGGCAAACCGGGCCAGACCATTATCCTATAATCCAAGCAGGGTTCTTTCAAGCATTAGAGCACATAATAAAAGTTGGATCAGACATTTGAGTAACTTCTTGAGACTACATGGACATATTTCATGTGAATAGGAGACGGACTGCCAAAAAGTTCCCTGAACTTGTAATATACAAGTTCCAATATACAATGCATGAATTTCAGGCAACAAATTTTGACATTTCCCACAGCTAATAAGAGGGTGGGAGATATTTCTCTAATACAAGATGCAAATGAAGGCAATCATTATTGAGAAAGAGGACAGGCGCATAAATACCCAACTTAGACTAGAATGTACTTAGTGTCACCATTAAAAAGTAAACATAAGATCACACGGTACATAGAACATTAAGTCACATGCAGAAGACTTGTAGAAGGTAGTTGATATCATCAAGCATCATTTACAGATTGTAATTACTAAAAATATACATACTTCAATTTTCTCAATGCATGAGCAAGGTTGACTAAGGTTGGTTCCCACATCTCACTTAAAGATGATGGTACATTAGCCAATGTCTTCTCATAGCACCACACGGCCTTCTTATACCTGAAATATGTTAGCAACAGAAATCAAGCTAGTTGAATAGCTTAAGAATTACAAACAACAAACTGGCAGTGGCAGTTTGCAAATTTGTCATTTTTGTCCCATCATATCATAGTTTAGAATAAGTAGCAAACTATGTTCACTCTCTGAATTCATGAAAAAACAATTTAAAATTAGACGACAGACCAAATTCTTTTTTTTTTTTAAGTTGAGGACATATTAAGCAAGAACAATTATCAAGTAAATTCATAAGGTAAATATCTTACTCCTTCATATGATATGCCACGACTCCAAGCTCATTATACACAAGTGGATCTGAAGGACAAACTGCCTGGGCCTGCATGAAAAACTGAATTCGAGTTTCCTTAAGACAGATGAACCGGGTAAACGTACACTAGTTGCATAATGCAACAAATGAGCTTTACATCCCCATCCAATCAAATTCTTAATCCAAAAGCAAAGCAAAGACCAAAAGATTCTCAACATTAGGTAGTAACAATCACCTGCGCAGCAAGTTTAAAGCTATGGGTTCGCATGTATTCCATTCCTATGTATAGTGCAGGTAGGTGGCACCTGGAATAAAAGAAATAAGTACCAAAAACAATAAAGAGAACATAAAGACTCATTCATGATCCTAATCAGCAAACTTAGCAACCTCACAAGGCGGAATTAAAATATGGTTCAACTTGTAGAAAAGCAGAATATAGATATGTATGATAGAAGTGTAGAACGTATATATTAGCATGTTACAATAAGAGACTCACACATATATAGAGGGATTAGGATACTACAGTTACAAAATATATAAGTAAAACTAGCACACTAATATTCTATAACTCCTCCCTCAATCTGGAGCATATATATCAATCATGTACAGCTTGGTACAAAGTCCGAGAAATGTTTCACACCCAACGATTTAGTATAGATATCAGCAATCTGATTGGATGAAGAAGTGAACGGAGTAGTTTGACTCAATACATACTCGCGAACTTCAATATCATGAAACGCTAGGTTAAAAGGTGATAGAACAATTGTGAGTCTTGGTTAGCTGACTAACAGATAATAAACTAACAGGAAACTGAAACATGACATCATCAAGAGTGATATGAGTAGTAGGTCTGGCAACAACAGTCCCCGTTACTGGAGAATAGGTGCCATTGGTAAGGCGTATGAGGGAGAAAAAGACGTTAATAAGGACTTGGTACCAGTAATATGGACAGAAGCACTAGAATCCAACATCCGAGACTTACCATGAGACACAGCAGATGCACCAGAACTGATAACGGCAGCAATAATAGAGGAAGTGCTGGAAGAAATTAGGAAAGAGTCATATTCAGCACGAGGGACATAGACCATGTCAGCAATAGATGACGAAGCCTATGCAGATGTTGAGGTTTGTGCAATTGAAGCCTTGTTCTTGGTCGTCCATTCTTGTGTTTGCCAAACTTCTCCCAACACTTTTCAGGAGCATGATTGGTATTTGGTACGACAACAAGAAGCACAAGCACGTGCATCCTTGTCAATATTAGTTCCATGACCATGACCACCACTACCACGACCATAAACATGACATCGACCATCACCACAAACCCGACCTTGAGCAAATATACCAGAGGTATCGGAAGAAGTGGTCTCAGTACAGCCTGTGGTGACACGCTAAACACGGGAGAGGGCATTAGATAACGTGGGAATGTTATCACTTGACATTAAGCTATCTGGAACTGGCCGGAGATTAGCATCTGAACCAGACAGGAATTTTGCAGCCATAAATTTCTCTCACTGAGTCAAACGCGCAGTAGCATCACATGATAAAGGATGATAAAGGAGTATCTCATTAGCAATGCCCTAGAGAGTAGAAGTAGTCGTTGACAAACTGACCATCTTGTGCATGAGAGAAGAGTTTCTCTTGCAACTCAAACACACAAGAGACATTCTTCATTCTTGTCATCAGAATACATCTCTTTTAAAGTAAACCACATAGCTTTGGAAGTCTGAAGAAACATGATGTTCTTACTAAATGATTCGTCCATGCTACTGAGAAGCCAAGTCATAACGGAACAGTCATCAGCACTCCATGCTTCATACTTGGGATCCGTAAGAGCAGGCAGTAGATTGAACATGATGTTGTTTTTTCCGAGAGCCTAAGAATAACAGAAAAGCACGAGACCATAGCAGATAACTGGAACCATTCAATTTAATGATAGTTTTTAAGGCAATAGATTCAGATTCAGAGGTGATAAGAGAAGGGCAGAATGTAACTCCATAGGCAGAGCAGAACAATAGCTGCACGCTGGAGAGAATCCGCAATGGAGAAAGAGAAACAAATCGACGGCTGCATCACGGCAGCAGAGGCAGTGGAATTGTGGCAGAGTGAAACTAGGTCAGAGAAGGATTCATCCCCTCTGATACCATGTAGAGGAGCAGATATAAGACATGTATGATAGAAGTGTAGCATATTATTCAGTATGTTACAAGAAGAGAGAGTCCCACATATATATAGGGAGTAGAGAACTATGGTTATAAAATATATAAGGAAAACCTAGATACACTAATATTCTATAACACGATTCAGAGTGAGAAGAAGATCATGAGAAAAAATCAAGGAAGAAAGGCCTCGACATCCACACAACTTCCTATAATGAGGTCTGATACTGACATCTACATGGTGAAAAGGTTAACATTGGCCTATTAACAACCTAGATCCTGCTGGCATAAAACCTCTTGAACATTTGAAGTTGAACTACAGCAGTTTAGAAGTTAGGACAGCATTGGATCATTAGAATAAGGTTTAGGCCAACATAAACTATAATATCAAAATTACAATTCACTTGAATATTTTTAGATAAGAGTGATTCTAGGGAAGGGTCAGATTAATTCGATACTATTTTTTGGATCTTCTGAGCCAAAAGTACAGTCTCTTCGCAAAAGATGCCAAAGGATCAGCATAATCTCAAATTGACTAGAACAATGATGACAAACATCCAACCCCAAGACAATTCAAACAAATAAATATTATAATTATACAACTTATATGCAAAAGTAGTTGTCAAAGAACGTTCATATAATATAAGGTATCACACGGGAATATGAAAGTTTAAAAGCTTTTACACAGTGCAAACGGATGATGGACAGCGTTAAACATTTACCCAGGAAATAAACGTGCAGCAGTGCGGTAAGCTGACATTGCTTGATCTCCTTCTTCTTGGGCTGCATATGCATTCCCATAGCCAATCCAACCTGGAGCAAATGTTCCGTCTAAACTTGTTGCCTTGCTGGAAAAAGATAAACAGGAATTAAATAACACCCAAACATGAATCTGAGATTTTGAGACACCCAAATCATGAAAATCACAAAAGAAAAAAAAAATAATAACTAAGCCAGAGATGTTTTCATTTTTCCAGCGATGGCACCATCTTACCAATCATAATCAAATCATTAGTTAAATAATTGAGTGGTATCACTATCATCAAAAGCTTATATGACAACATCAAAGAATAAGATCAAGGTGTTTGGGCCTTCTGACAAGTGAAATGCTATTAGCTATTTGACTTTTGCATCACGATGGTGGAAATGGACTGCATAATTGAAATTACAAAAGATGAAAGGCAACTGAATTGATCTAGACTGACTAGCAGAAAGCCTTTAGCAATGTGTATTTCAATTCAATGTATAAATTGATTTAGACTGCCATATGAAACGATGCAAGGTATGAGTAGCACTCAAAAAAGATTTAACAACAACATCAAATCCTAAGTAAGTAGGCAACACAGAATAAGCAGAAAACAAGGACTAACTTTCTCAAGTAAATTGGTACATAATCATATGAGAATAAGCATAAATTAGACTTCAACCAGGATGAAAATTGCATCTCCTCCTTCACCGTCATATCCGAAATTTAGAAGTAAATTAATAATATGAGGGCTAGTTTGGTAGGGAATTCCAAAACTAGAACACCGTGTTCTTAATGATTCATACCTGAAATAACGGCGTGATTGGTCATACTTCTTTATGCAATAGTAGTAGCAACCCACAGCAAACCATGACAAAGCTCTGAACAAACATGCCACAGAAAGTCAATGAGACAAATATCTGGAAGTTCGGAAAAAAACAAGAAAGATGATCATGCCAAGAATCAAGAACATTAGTGGACGAACTGATGTCTATGCTGAATTAACTGGAAAAAAACAAAAAACAAAAGAAGCAATACATACAAGTTTTCAGTACTCTAGGCAACTTTTTCTGATTAACTATATGATACTGGAATGGACACCCAAATAAGTACACCTTATAGACAATATCTTTGTGCTCTTACTTGCTCATAATGAAGCATTTCCTAAAGCTTCAAAGTCAAAAGACTGCCCAAAACTGGCTTCAATGTTCATTTTGTGAACAGCTTTACCCTCAATTATTATAACTGATCATTCAAGCCACTGGGAAGTTAACAAGAGTTTTATGATCTTAAAAATAGAATAGAAAAGTTTTTCCTTGTTGATCAAACCATAATGACACTGAAACTACTGTTTGACCGGTCTATTGGTGGCTAGATTAGTGGCACAAATAACTCGTCAGTAGTCAACTTTGAAGAGTATACAGCACATATGGTTCTTACTAGTTAATATTCTCATTTGTGCAACACGGTACTCCAAGAAAGAAAAGAAAACAAAACAAAATAAAAGAAAAGAAAAAAATCCCCTTCCTATTAAACAATGGGGTTACAAACTAGCATTCTAAAAAGAGTCTAAAGTTCTCACTTTTGAGGATAGTCCTTGACTAAATTGCAAGCCATCAGATAGAGTTCATTAGAATGCCCAAGCTCCATGGCAGCTGCTAAATGCACTAGGGTACACTTCAGGTGAAAAGGATCCTTCTCAAGCAATCTGTATTAAGTGCATGTAAGTAAGCAATTGGCGATAATAATCAAAGAGAAGTTCTGTTCAGGGAATCAGAGACAAACCCACATTGACGTTAGTTCAAAACATTTTTGATATTCGCCACACTGATGATAGTACTCAGCTTTGCAGGCTAAAAGATCTGTGTTGTTCTTCAGGGTACATAATGATTTTCCAGGTGTCTTTGTATTAGAAACTTCCACCTCGAGTTCTCTAAACATGGTTTCAACAACATTTTCTTTCTCATACTGGGAATATAACCACAAGTTAATCTCATCTGGATAATAAAATTCTATAGATATGAGCATACACAATATTTACTAAAATTAGAATGGGGACATGTTTTATGATGCTGGGAAACTTACTTTCTTAACCAAGCATGAATAAAATGAAGAGAGCCATCCATCTTCAGGGCCAAAATGCAAGGTCGCAAGTAGATTGGTCTCTAGAAGAAAACAAAGAGCATTGAGTTAGATTCCTAATTAAGCAAAATAGTGCGGGAATCAATGACAATAATCATGTCCCAATACATGAGATGTCAAATGAGTAGAAAAATTAGGAAATCAGCAAATAACATAGAGCAAAACCATATCACGTATTCACGTGCTATGCTTTTATAACATGAGCTGCACTTTTACTCAATAGATAGGTCCTCACCTTCTTCGCAACTGAGCATGTGACCCTCTATAAGACATTCCAAGGCCTGAAAAAAGAAAGATGAAACATATTCAAACAAATATACAGTCGGTAAAAGAACACATTTGGTTGCAAGAAATGATTTTTTGACATCTGATACTGAGATTTTAAAAAGGAGTGTATTCAAAATTGTTCAGCCTTGGAATACTAAAGCTCTAGCATAATGGTTTCAAATGATAAAAGAGAAGCTGCAATACAGTTAACTGTTGTACCTCATAACATAGAGGATCAGCTTTGATGGCAGCTTTGTACCTTCAAGTGTCATGAGAAAGATAATCAGGTTGAGCTCTATAAGCTAACCAAATCTACTCTACCGTAAATCTTAACAACAACAAAGTATTGCATGCTGGAGATTGTAGTTATTATAAAATAAAGCAAGATATAAATACAGTGAGTCCACAAAAAAGAAGCCTGGACTGGGTAATATGAAAAATGGATGGCTAAAAGGCAGAACTTCTAAATTTACCAATCCTAAATGTACATGAAATATGTTATATAAGTACATAGAGACCCTCACCTTTATATGTCCAGAACATGGTAACCGAAATTGACAAATGTTAATGCAGTATGAATGTGTTATCAAACTCATTAGTTTACCAATCAAGGCATATAACAGTATGCTGTAATACACAACCTTCTAATATTTATCTATCTATTAGTGACGAAAGAAACAGCAATGCCACTTCCTGTTGAAAAGGGTTATTCTGTTAGTTCCTGTTCTTAGCTTCCAGGATTGGCCATTCAGAAATGCTAAATCATGCGCAACCACCTTCTATAGAAAATTTCAGTTCAGAATACAGAATAAATTTTAAACAACCATGCACTGTCAGCTAATTTATAGTTAGCCATTTCAATGAAAAACAGTGTTAACTTCTTAATTTACATCGAGAAATGGTATTCAATATAGTTAGAAACTCAGCTAACTGCTATTGTATGCATGGAAGTGATGACTAATATTGTTCAATAACCTTTTCTTCAAATAACCGCTATTAAATAAATTTCCTAATATCTTAATATTTCAATGGCATATGGCAATTATGCAAAAGATCTCGGAATATGGAACATTAGAATTTTGAATTCCTTGGATGTACAAAACTGTCACTGGACTGATGCCAAAAAAAAAAAAAAAAGGACACTAGATCAATGCAAAAATGTAAACAGGATGAAACAAAATAGAAGACAAAAAAATCTTAAATATTACGCACCAGAGCCGAGCTTGTGTGCGATTTTCCAATGCCTCATATGCCTTGCCTCTTAAAAAGCATATCGCTGATATAATCTGTCAGACAAATGTAACCATCATTCTTCACTCCGACCACTATCAGGAAAGTTATTAATGAGTCATTTCTTTTCTTTTTCTAATTTACCAGCATAGACGTGGCCAGCAGTAAATGCCACATTTATGATGTGTTTGATCGAAATAAACTTACATTGATTTCACGATCTTCACCATCTTTATCCAAGTACATGCTACTACATTCCTTTGTGTCAGTAATATTACCATGTTCGTCCACCTTAGCATCACCAAGCATTAACAGGCATTGATCCCACTCCTTCAATTCTTCCTGGTTAATGATATGGTTCTCAATTGAATAAGAAATGTCAACCAGGTTTTTATTATACATCATGCCAATCAATCACTAGCACAGAGAAATATATGCTGGGCATGCAAGAAAGACCCACCAATTTCTATACTCTGTTTTTTGCAAATACATTTTTGCATTTTACAAGATTTCTAATACAAATATCACGTGATATAAACCTTAAGTGACTTAGTAAATTACACTGAAGCTTGATTTTTTGTGCAGCTGGTGCTATTCTTGGAAATTTTAGGTGTATTTTAAATTCCTTTGAGGGTCTTCTAGAAAATTGAGAAAATGATTCTTAAAGGGAGATGATGGCATACATATACGATTAGTAAGAAATATCATTGCAGGTCATCTAGCTAATTGAAAATTTATTCTGAGGAAGCTGATTGAGCACAAATACTATTAGAAAGAAATAAATCACAAATCTCTAACAGAAGTAACACAGCAGAACCTTTATCATAGGTAATGAAATCACAAATCTCCACCGCAGAAAAATTCATACAGAAACGGAAAAGTAGCAAACCTCAAACTTCTGAAAATAAACACATTCAAACAGAAGTTCACCAAAATGCATCAGAATGTACAAACACACAGTGCCACGCTAGAAGCTGGAGTAGAGAGAAGTGAACTATTACGAGGCATTTGGCAGCGAGGTAGCGAAACCGAAGGTCGCGAAGCACTATCTGCGACGCATTGAGAAGGTGGAAGGCGCGGCGGTAATGCCGGCCAAGGAATAGCGCCTGCGCCTGCATGTATATGTCGGCAGGGTCCGCCGTCACCGCCGCAACCTTGTCGGCAAAGAAGATCGCCGACGAGTACAAATGCTTGCTCACGCAGTCGCGGACCACTCCTCGCAACTTCTCAATCTGCTCTTCCCTCATTCTTTTTCCTGCAAAATCTGTTAGTCAGCTCAAATTGAGAGGTTGAAATTAGGGCTTTGGGATGGAGATTGGGGTTTAGATTTGAGAATTTCTAAGATAAAAAGAGCGGGAGCAGTACTTTGGTATTTCCTTTTAGATTTGATGATGATAATAATGATACATATGATTTGAAAATTGAAATATGATTTCATCTTCAATTTGACATTGGGCTAAATATGGCTTTAATTTTTGTAATTTAATATGATTGGGCTTAAGATAATGACAAAAATTTGGGTGCAATAGTTCCACCGTAGAACACCCGTCCATTTGACCCGACCCGCCCCGACCCGTTTGACCCGAGCAAATCTTCCTCTGACCAGTTTTTTTTTTCAATTATTTTTTATTGTTTGCCGCTTTTTCTATGGTCAAAATTCGAGCGAGGAGAGCCGAAGGCTTCGGAGCGAGCCGAAAAAGTCTAAATTGTTGTCCGCCGATTATCCTTATTTTAGTAATCGAAGCGAAGGCGGAGCAGTAAAATCGGAGCCGAAGGCGAAGCCCGGGAAAATAATCTGGAAATTATAAAAAATAATAATAATAATAAATAAATAAATAAAAAATAAAAACACGAGCGCGTGAGACCCACGCGCGGCGCGTGGATCTCACGCGTCGGGTCGGAATGACGCGTGGCGGGTCGGGTCAGATCGGGTTGTGTGCAAATGGGTGCAGACTTATACACCCAAGTCCTTCTCTAAGATAATTGCGATGATGACTCACTGTGATTTAGTGAAGGGTAGTTTTAAATATAGCCCACAAATCTCTCTTTATAGCTCCCTAATAAAAATAATAATAATAATAATAATAATAATAATAAAATTAAATGTACTATTACACCATTATAGCACATAATTAAATATTTTTTATAAAATAAAAATATATTAATCCATAGCAGCCAACATAAAATTCTAATTACAAAATAAATACACCATATCCCATAGCAATCATTCCCCAAATATACCATAGCCCCCAAAATAATATACAAAGGTGAATTCCTGCAACGAGAAAATTTTTATATATACCTCTCCGCCAAACTATGATGAAATTGACGAAAATTTGTTCTTTCAAGTAAGAAACGTTATGAATTTATTATACTAAAATTCTTAATCAAAGAATTCCAGGAATAGCGCGAAACTAATCAAAGAATTAGGTTAGTTAATCTCTTCTATTGTTGTTGAATAAGAAAAGCCTACAAGTGAATTACTGCACCTCCTTCAAAATACATATACTTGTTCAAATCTAGAGAAAATTAAGTTGGATTTATAATTTAAATGCTAAAACAATTTTGATTTTAAGTATTAATTTCTTGTTCTCTAATTATTTGATGTCCCAGAAATTTTTATAAGTTTTGAGCCATAGTTCAGGGTTTTAAAATATTTAATTCATTTGAATCGTTTCTCTATGTCCAACCTTATGCTTATCTCAAAAAAAATTACCATTAAAATGCAAAAGGAATTCTTGGGACATTAATTAATCATTCTCAGTATTTATTCTTCTTGATCTTAAGCTTTGTAGTTTCTAACGTGTATGTTTGGGGGCTACAACGATGGATATGTTTTCAGAATTTGTTTTGTTGTTCTTTTATTAAATATTTAAGTAGCTATAAGGATATAATTGTACATTTATATTTATTATTATTATTATAAATAAGTGGCTATAGAGAGAGATTTGGGGGCTATATTTAAAATTATTTGTAGTGAGAGGGTAATTCAAAACATAACGATAATTTTAAACATAGTTCACACTTCACGTTTCATAGCCTTTATTTTAAAACATATATTAAAAAATTAAATATATGTACCATGTTACCCCTTAACCCCAAATTAATTCAAATAAAAATAATCTCATAAAAAAAACTGTAGCCTCCACATTAATTCTTAATTAGTACTAATTTTATCAAAAAATAAAGAAATTAAAAAACTCTTCTGCATCCTACGACAAAACTACCTCCTCATACAACCAACCATTCCACCTCTGCAATCAAAATCGAACAGCATAAAATTTAACAAAAATACAAATGATAAAATCAACCAATACAGAATTCGGATTTAGGCAGCAGAGTATTGAATTGAGGTTTGGTGTTTAATATAATTTTTTTATTTGAAGAAAGGTGTTTAAAATAGAATTAATACAATGAAACAAGAAAGATGAATTGATAATTTCCAAATACAATTCCCTTATAATTACTTTGGTGAATTAATAAAAGTTTATTTACCCAAAAAAAAAAAATCCAAATACAAGCAAGCGATAAAGCTTTGGCTGTAGGTTACTAAATTTTTGAAGAATATCACAAGATGTTCATTGTTAATTTCCAACTGTTGTCGTTCATCCCCTAGAATAACAAGAGTATAATATAAATCTCTCAATCCAGTCAATCACATTTTTTAATTTCCGAAACAATTCATAAACTTTCTTCAATCAAGGGATATAGTGGATCAGTTGCTAATCCCAAGGGTTCCCTACAATCGGCGACGGTTTGTAACTCCGGCGCTTTAATTCTTCTAGCAATTTTGTTTTGGGCTACGTATTTTAGATTTTTAGAGATTATTCGGTATATTAGACTATCTGCAGTGGTAGTGTCTTTAAGTGTGTCTTTAAGAGTTTTTTGGAGATAGAGTTAGTGAGCTGCAGTCTCTATATAATTTCTAAATTTGTATTTTATATTAATTTTAGTAAGAAAATTTCAATTTGTCATTAATTTAAATAAAAATACATTACTATAAATAAATAAAAAAACATTACTAGAAAAAAAAACATTACTAGAAATATTAAAAAAAAAAACATAGCCATTGTAGGGGAAAAAGAATAACTAAGCCCATCCTTGACGTCGCTTGATGTCGGCAACCATCATCATATGGAGCTGGTACTGCTCCGGCGTGTAGTTTGACGTATCCGTGTTGATGATCTTTGCATCGGTAGCATCTTGTTTCGTCCGAGCACGCTCCCTCATTGTCTCGGCTAAATTGTTCTTTGCCGCGATGATGCCGCTTAGCCTTTCATTTGTTGAGTCGACCATCGACCCGAACTCGGCATCCTCGCTCACTTTCTTTTTTCCCTTTCCTTTGGCCGCCCTCGCCTCCGCCTTTGTCGCGTCTCGTCCATGTGGGCGGGGGGAGCCATACTTTCCTCTTCTGTTGTCTCGCTCGATCCGTGCGGCATTCCAGATGAGGTGTAGGCGCCTTCAGCCTTATTCTTCGTCCGCTTCATGGACGAAACGTCGGGAAATTTTAGGTGGTGGAATTTGGGATAGTCCTGCAAGATTTCCCAGGCACCAAAATGCTTGAAGCGGCTCCTTTCATGGGCGTTGTATATCTGCTGGGCTTGCTCGATGACCATGTTATCAAAGGCGCTGCTGGGCCTTTTCTTCGTCGCTTTATTGTAAGCGATCATCCACTCCTTCACCTAGTGGGAGATCCGCCTGAACAAACTCTTCACTGTCTTTGCGTTGAGGTCGTCGTCGAACAAGGCGTTGTACCTCGTCGTCACTTTCCCCCAGTACGTCTCGCCATGTTGATCTCTGTCGAGGATGGAGTTGCACGTCTCCTCTTTTCAGATTTGGGCGACGGCGGTGCCTTGTTCCACCGTGTAACTGCGCCTCTTTGATTTGGCGCCGGCGGTCGGAGTAGGAGGAGGGACATTTGCGACGGTGAGATTGGCCCGTGCTTTGCTCTTGTCGTGCCTTCCCCTTTCCTTTGGCTTCTGCCGCCTCGTACGAGGGACTGTCTTCGTTGTCGAACACAGTGTGGAAGGACTAGCCGACGGACGAGTTGAGGTTGATAGAATCAAGCCGCGTCGGTGTATATCCTCCGTATGCACCATCGTCCGCCATTTTAGGAAGACACCACGACGACAACCATGGATTAGACGGATCCATTTGAGAGATGATTGTGTGATTTTGATGTGGAAAAAAAGAAGGAATTGTGTGAGAAAAATAGAGAAAAATAATATGAATGTAGTGTGAATGTGGTATTTATAGGTAAAAAAATTAAAAAAAATTAAAAATCGGCTGAATTTAGCCATTTTTAGCCGTTTGAAAAGTTTTAACCGTTACACGATTTTTCCTTTTTTTCGGTATGGCCCGTGCAATGCACACGTCGCATTAGAAAAAAATTACGACGCGTGTATTACACGCGCTTGCTCGAGACGGTCTCGAAGCCATGGGACTGCTCGAGACGATGGTGGTTGCAGCGGCATGTCTCATCGTCGTGGGTGTCTCTTTTCAGATTTGGGCGACGGCGGTGCCTTGTTCCACCGTGTAACTGCGCCTCTTTGATTTGGCGTCGGCGGTCGGAGTAGGAGGAGGGACATTTACGACGGTGAGATTGGCCCGTGCTTTGCTCTTGTCATGCCTTCCCCTTTCCTTTGGCTTGTGCCGCCTCGTACGAGGGACTGTCTTCGTTGTCGAACACAGTGTGGAAGGACTAGCCGACGGACGAGTTGAGGTTGATAGAATCAAGCCGCGTCGGTGTATATCCTCCGTATGCACCGTCTTCCGCCATTTTAGGAAGACACCACGACGACAACCATGGATTAGACGGATCCATTTGAGAGATGATTGTGTGATTTTGATGTGGAAAAAAAGAAGGCATTGTGTGAGAAAAATAGAGAAAAATAATATGAATGTAGTGTGAATGTGGTATTTATAGGTAAAAAAATGAAAAAAAATTAAAAATCGGCTGAATTTAGCCATTTTTAGCCGTTTGAAAAGTTTTAACCGTTGCACGATTTTTCCTTTTTTTTTCGGTATGGCCCGTGCAATGCACGCGCCGCATTAAAAAAAAAAAATTATGACGCGTGTATTACACCATCTTGCTCGAGACGGTCTCGAAGCCATGGGACGGGCTCGAGACGATGGTGGTTGCAGCGGCATGTCTCATCGCCGTGGGTGTCTCGAGTCCCCCCTCCTCCCCCCCCCCCCCCCCCCCCCCCCCCCCCCCCCCCCGACGAGGCACCCGCTGCGTGCAACCTTAGGAATTAAATTAGGGTTATGAGGATAAAGTAGTACATTTATTAATAGTCGTATGTTTGGTTTGCATGATTGGGTCCGTAATGGATAACTAGGCCCTTGATCATATCAATCAAGTGAGTGATTAACTATCCTTCCTATTTTGCGGTGATTATTAATCACGCATCCATATCCTGAAAATTTCCAATTTTGCTCTCAAATTTCCCCCAATTTTCAACATCAATGTTCAAACTCTTGTCTCTCTCTCTTTCTCTCTTCAACTCTGTGGTGCCCCTCTCTCTATTTATCCTAAATTAATTAAAATGATAATCAATCTAACCAAACGTATAATAAATAATCCAAATACTATAATATTAACCTATTTATCAATCTTATCTATCCTATCCTTGAAACCAAACATGTCCTATATAGACATGTATAGATGGGACAACTTACAATAGTAATAATGGATATTAAAACATACTCCCTCCGTTCGCGAAAACAAGTCCCATTGTGTGCTGGGCACGGAGATTAAGAAAACTAATAAATTTGTTGTGAGTGGAGTTAAGGTCCCACTTATTGAGAGTTGAAGAAGTGGATTGGAAGTTAAAATTGTTGTGAGTGGAATAAGGGTCTCACTTGTTGTGAGTGAAAAAGATAAAATAGAGTTAGAATTATTATGAGTGGAATAAGGGTCTCACATATTGTGAGTGGAAAAAGTTAAATGAGAGTGGAAGTTGTTGTGGGTCTCACTTGATGTGAGTGGAAAAAGGTAAGTAGAACTTGTTTTGGTGAACAAAAAAAAGAGGGCAAATAAGATTTGTTTTCGCGAACGGAGGGAATAATATTTGATCCATCCTTTAAATAATTATAAATTTTGGTCAACATTTACACTTTGAAACCCCTTAATGAAGACGCTTTTAAAAAAACCTAACCTAAAATCTAAACACCCCCCCTCCACACACACACAACAACTCCCCATATTAATTCTCTCTCTCCCCCCTTTCAGATTTGTCTCTGCTATCACCGTCGTTTGTTGTAGCCGACACTGTCGTCGCAATTAATAAATTGTGAAATTTGAGTTTGTTGTACCAAAAAATAAAAATAATAAAATTCATTAACATAAAAAATATCATCACAAAATCAACCTAAATATCATTAAATAAAAACAATTACTATTTTAAAAAATTGATAAATATGAAATTTTTAGCGTTTGGTACAAATGACACGAACGGAACCTAAAAAATGCCACATTTACCAAATTCGCCTGCAAATTGACCCGATCCGTTCCATGTTTTCATTAAGGGTAAATCCGTCCCAATGTGCAAATGTAGGCTAAATTTTGTAATTATGAAACAAATATTTTGTTTCACTATTCATTGTGGCTATATGAATATATATTCATCATTGAGTTGATTGCATCTAACTAAATTGACAAATCCTTTTAAATTTAGTTTACTGTACATGGATGAAGTTCGCATTTAATCCATTGAGACGCACACATTTATGATACACTAATGGAGTTTATATCTTATTGATCGAGCTTGTTGAACTGTTCCTAGCCAGCGGTTTACCTTTTATTTCTAGTTTTCAGCTATTATACCAAACGAGTTTTACATAGTGTACTGTTCTTAGAGCTGGTTCGAATCTTACGTTTCAAAATTTTATGTTCCACATTAATGAATTCATTATATTTAATAACATTGCTTAAAAAATATATACTATGTACTGAATTATAATTATGAATTTATTTAAAAACGGTATACCCTAGTTATGAATTTATCAATATAACCTAATAAGCAATCACTAACTAATAAAATAAACTTAAATTAAGTACTGCAAAAAGAATTAATTATGTACTCCTATTGGATATAATATAAAATTTTAATTGACGAGTAACTGATTAAATTAAAACACAATAAATTCATGAAAAAAACGGAAGAGATGTTGAAAAATATGAAAGTAGCATTCAATTAGCTAGATACCAAAAAATAAAAAATGGGATTCAAGTTTTCGAATACAGTTGAAGATTATCCTAATTCCTAACCATCGTATATTCGTATAAGTTTGCAGCTGCTGGCCTTCAGCATACGACAAGAAAAATCCAACAAGATCCAAACCTTACTGAAATGCAAATACACTAAAAAATTAATAGAAAAAATTGAGTTAGAATCCCTTGGACTCTTGAATAAATTATGAAACAATTTACGTAACTCGTGCACGTCTTGTTATGAATAGTATTTGATGGATCAATCTATTTATATTCTATTATATCAATTGTTGATAGGTCTTCTCGAGAATTGTCCGTTTCTTGGTGAAGTTTTTTGTATGTATTATGAAGTAAAAAGTCAACTAAAATTAATTGTCTTGAAAAAATCTTGAGTTGTGTATCATTTTAATAATTATGTTGGAGAAGGATACAGATTTTGGATCTATTCTGTTTAAGATTTTTAGCATTGTTCCGCCCAACAAAATATAGTAAAAGATCAAGAAGATATGATCGATTAAATGGAAACTCGAGTTTAATCTTTTATGAAGAAAAATGGAAAATCGAGTTCAAACTTTTATGAAGAAATTTTGCACAATAGTGGTTGAAATATCGAAAGTCCAAATAAAAACTGGACTCTTTTTCTTTTTCATGCATATGTAGTTATATTTCTCTCTTTGTGAAATTCTATTTCTACCAATTTTGGCTTATTCCAATAATTTTTTTTTTGACTTATTCCAATAATATTTGGATATAGGCTATAATAATAATAAAAAAAATTACTTTGGTAATTAAGCTCATTGATTATTCTTTCCTCTGCGTACATATATATTTTGTCCTCTCTGATTGTCGCGAAGTCTCAAATCACATGCTCGCTCAAAGTCAAATGATTAATTATGTGTTAATTATATGCTTACGAACATCAAATAATATGATTACTCAAGAAGAAAGAAAAAAAAGGAATTAGTTGGATTAGTCTCAATAACTGCAAAAAAGGCCGCCACAAAAAACTTTGTGCTTCTTTGACAAAAAAAATAAAACACATAACTTTGTGATATATACAGATTTTTTCTAATGAAATACTACTAAAAATATCACTCATTATTGGATGACGGATTCACAATCATTTATGCAAATTAATTGGATTGCATGGAGAATGTGTAGAAGCCACAGAGTTAATTTGCTTACACACCTAAGTCGAGTGTCTTTGGCTGCTTAATTAAATATTAATGAAACTGATGAGTAAGTACGGAAGGAAAATCTTAGCCGGCAGCATCTCCAATTAAAACCACTTGTCCATCATCTCTCTCTCTCTCTCTCTCTCTCTCTCTCTCTCTCGGTATATATATAGAGGTGTCGTTTCCCATAATTTATCTTCATTCTCAATTCAAACTCTGCAATTAAGTACTTAACTGATATATATTGGTGCAAGCTAGCAAAGTGAGAGAGGATCGGATGAAGAGGTTGAGCGCCGCCTTGTTTTTGGTAGTTGTTTTCATCTGTTTATTATCTGATGGATTTGAAGCAAGAAAAATGGCGATGATCAACATGCACAACAACAACAGTTTAGCTTTCAGATTTTTTCACAAAATTAGTGATGCAACACTGTTTCTGCATAAAAATGCAGAGATTCTTCACATTGATCGTCGCGCATTAGGATCGTCTGTTCCTAGTCCTGGAGTTGGCCATTGAATTCATTCAGAGAGAGATCTAGAGAGGGAGAGGATATTCATGTGATGAACTTATTCGGGGTTTTTTTTTTTTTTTTTTGTTATTTTTGTGTTTTGTTTATATTGTTACACTGATTCAGAGAATCAATATATAAAAATATTTAATTGTTGTGTTGATGTAGTTCTTTTTTCATTTAAAATAGCCTTATATTTATAAATTTGCATAAAACATTTATATATTTGGAAAAAACAAAAATTGCATGGAAAACATCAAGACAAAATTTGGGCCGGGCCAACCATACTCTAAAAGGGTGACAGATGAAAATATAGATTTTTGGGTCTTGTTATGGGCTTCATATAAAGACACAAAATGAGACATTTCCACTTTTAACCCTCAATTTCGGTTATTTTGTAGTAAAGGAGTAGAATTGATGGAGGAGTGAAATTATTGTTACTAAATATCACAAAATGTTATCTTACTAATACATCATAAGTTAACTATTTAATTTTCTTAATGCACACTTCAAATGTCGGCTATGAGTTTTGAGTTTTCTCGTCATCATTTTATTTTTCTGGGGGAGGGGTAGGGGGTTATTACATTTGCATTTCACATCTTTGTTTAGTTTCCAAATTCATTTACTTTCGTACCAATCTCCTCCTCAGTTAGATTTTAATTTTAGTTGATTTTGAAAGTGGTGCCTTTCAGATGGAATAATTGGTAATGGGACATATAAATAAATATTCATTCAGGAACAGAGTTCGGTGGCACCATTAATGCCTGCATTTTCTTTCCATCAATTCCCAGTCAAACTTAACCCACCACTTTAAACCCCATGGGGCCTACCTCAAATTTATCTTAAGATTATAAAGTGGACATCCCTACAAATTAACGTTATTTACTTTATTATACAATATTTTTTCGCTCGATTCACTTTAATATCAACAATAAAATATTACAAATTAACATATTGAAACTAATTTGCAACAAAGTTGACTTTTGACGCTAATTGAACTTCTAAAACTCAACATTTCTTTTTAAAATTACTTCATAGAAACATTTACTTTTACATGGGTAAGGTGAGAGGGGGTTTAAGCCCGAAACCTCCCTCCTTCCTACTAAAATCGCACCCCTTGGGAATTACTACATATAAACATTAAAAATTAACAAATGGGCTGTGACTAATTTGGAACAAAGTTGAGAGCTTGGTGTTTAATTAGTAATTAACTCTATAGTTATTTATGAACGTTAAGGGTCTAAAACATGAACCGATATTATAAGAACATTTCCGCAAATAACTGTATAAAAATGTACTACACTTAACGATTAAACAGTGTTGACGACTAACTAAAAAGCAAATAATACAATTGCAAGCTCCACTTATTAACAAGCCGAAGCTACTTGATACAAAGGCTACTACAATTTACAACATTTTATGAACAAAATTCTTAATCTATTTCAATACACAACATAAGCTTATGCAAAATCTCCTCTTCCAATAGTTCAAATAAAAAGGAGGAAAAAAAGCAATCCTAATTCTAATCAAGCCATGGCAATATTTCAAAGGAAAATAAAAAGCTCCAAGCCTATGGCTATTATGTCTTACCACCACTTGACACGGCTCTAACATCAAATGCAGTCTGTATCTAAGTTCATATACACTTGAGACTGAACAATGATTTTCCCGACCCTGAACCCCGGGACCACCGTAAACGCCACGAGCGGCTCCGCGGCGGCATCGAACGCCTCATCGCTTAGACTTTCCATGTAAACCTCCGAAAACCGGCTTCTGTCGCTTACTCGAAAAATTGCCGCCACCGGATCAAAGGAGAAGGCCAGGCAGTGCAGCAGCCACACGCGCTTTGCCATCTCCAGGAATGCGGTGAACAACGGCGTCTCCGGAAACTCGCCGGACCTCACCAAATTCCTCTGATCCAAATTGCCGAAGAATGACGATTCCATCTTAGGATGTACCACTCGCAGATATTTTGAACGGCAGAATGCTGCAAATGTGGATTTAGGCTTCCAAGCTAGATAATCCGCCGGCCTAACAGATTTGAGCTCCACGAATCTATTGAAGAACAAGCGCCGACGATTCTCCTTCTCCGGCGAGGACGCCGTTTGTGCGGAGAAATTCGGATGATCGAATCCATCAAACATCTCTCTGCAAACGAAGGATTCGAACGCGAAACAAACGTGATTCGCCTTCCAAAACGAGACACCGGGGTAGATCGAGGCGGCCGCAGCTTCCAAATCCCAATCCTCCGATTCCATCTCGTCGATCAGCAACCGAACGAAGCTCCGAACCGACTTCACCGCCTGCCGGAGCGACGCCACGAAATGGCTCGGCCTCAGGCTCGACAGCTCGGCGTTATCGGGAATGGACAGCTGTCCGCTCGAGTTAAGCCTTTTGTCGAGCATTTTGCAGTCGCTATTGATCTCTGCTAATTTCTCCTTCAAAAACATGATCTCTGATTCCTTGAGCTTGAGCTGAGAATCAAGCTTCTTACTCGTGATCTCGTACGTCTTCACGAGGCTGCTTTGCTCCTGAATTTCCGCCATTAACAGAGCCGTCTCCGGCGAGGATTCATGGATCTCCTTCTTCAAGTAACACTGCTTTAATTCGGACAATTTCTTCAGCTCCTTCACAATCAACTGATCCGCCGATTGAATCCCGTCGGCGTCGTACGGCGACTGAGCAAACTGCATATGAGCGTACGAAGCTTTAATAGAAGATAAGGCGGCGAACAATTTCGCCGCAAAAGCTTCTCTCACCGCTTTCTCCCGCCGCACCTCCTCCTCAGCCTTGAACCGATCCTTCTTCATCTTCTCCCGAGATTTCGCCTTCTGGATATCATCAACTCCGGCGGCGGCGCGCGCGTGCAACACCTTGGCGAAGGTGCGCGCGAGGCGGCTCTTCTTCGGCGTCACCGCGGAATGCGTAATGGAATCCATCTGGAATCGCGGCGGCGATGGAGGTGTGGATGTGGAAACTGAGAAATTGGGGGAGAATAGTTAAATACAGAAAGGAATCTGAAGGACAATGATGAGTACAATAACTATGCATAATGAGAGTGTTTCAATAAAAGGAGAAAAGCTGAATGCTGCTGCTTTATCACATAGATCGAGGCAGTTAAAGGCGTGTGCAAATCCCTTTTGTTTTTAGCCTTTCAACTTTGAAGATCACAGCAGAGGACTCAACGGGAAGTAAATAAAAGATAACAGAAGCAACATCGTATCGACACTACTGTAGACAGAAAAACTCCAACTCCAAATAAAATTCGAGATTGAAATACGACGTGACAAAGAAGAATTCAAGTAAGCCACAAAAGCTCCATGTCCCTTGCCGCCGCTAAATTGCATAATGTCAATTGTCAATGCTTATGCAGTGAATTTAAGATGGAATATTCATATTCAACTAGTTATTTCAGGCAATGTTTGGAAGCAGAATATAACAAATTCCCATACCACAACACTTTCTACATTATGTACATCTCAAATCTTATGATTTTCCTGACAATATGACTATTTTTAAAATAAAATAAACATCATTTCAAGGACAGCAAGATCCATGCCATATTAAATTAAATATTACTACTAATATTTAGCCAAATCTCACAAAATAAATCGCACGGTAGGCAATCATGGAAAGATATTGATAGCTCAATATTCTAAGCATTAGGGAGCCGTTGAAAGTTGCAGCAACCTACTGTATGTTTCAAAAACCAGACCGGCCGGTTCAATCCCGAACCGGAGTTGGTACTAATCTACAGTTATACTTCCAAAATCATTTTGAACTGATTGAATTAAGTCTGTTGAACTAATTAAACTTTGATCCAAAACTCTCGTTGGTTCGAGCTTTGGTATGGTTTTTGAACGCTGATTGAGACATTCAATTGATGATGAATCTTGCCCTCAATTCGCATCCACCAACAACTAGGGATGACAATGGGTCGGGTACCCACCCCGTTAAACATTTCTCAAATCCAAACCCATGAAAAAAGAAATTTCCCAAACCCGATTAAAAAATAATTTTAAAACCCGTACCCGATCCAAACCCGTTGGGTTATATCCATTAATTATCCGTTAAAAACCCGAATACTAAAAAGTTAACATTAAATAACAAAATATTATAAATAGGAAAAAAATATAAGTAGAGTTTCACAAAATTTAATCTCAAGACAAAGTACTTACTAACAAAATCTTAAAACATAAGTATCAATAAACAAATTCACTAAAATAAATCTCAAAACAAAGTGCTGCGCACTTGCTATCTATGATGAATCAATCAATATTTTCCTCCATCATATATAAAGCAGTAAAATCTCCAGCTGAATGAGATCCTAAAATAACAATATTATAAATACGGGACTCTTCTACGGAATCTGGTGTGCCAAGAATATAATATAAAACCCTAAATTTATTAATAGTTATAATATTTATAATTATATTATAAATTATACATGTAATATTTTTTATATCTTATATATATATATATATATATATGAGTTTGGATAGCGGGTACCCGGAGGTAATTGCCCAAATCCAACCCAAATCCGTTGCGGGTTTGCATATTTATACCCAAATCCGTCCCAAAACCATTTAGTAATTCTCAAACCCGTCTTATCAGGGTTTGGGAGCACCGGGTACCTATAAAAATCGGACTCATTGCCATCCCTACCAACAACCCACCAATATTAAAAATTAAGTCTATTAATTATAATTTTAAATTAAGTCTAATAAGTTGAATTGACTTTTTAAAATTTCCTTATGTGGAAGCGTTACTCGAAGAAATGAGATTCATGCCGTTATTGCACAAAAGATTGATATCTAAATATTGAATACGAATAAGTTATACATATATCGATTGTATGCAAATCAACGATCTATATTATTACGGCATACCCATCCATCCCCGTTGTCCACCACAAGACAATTTCACATGATGGTAGGACATGGAAATGTGACAACTTTCCTTAAACCTATCTTCCAAATTAAATGTATCTATAGTTGAATAAATATTTGAGAAGTATATGAACATTATTATACCAAAAAGGTGAAAACTTTAGTAAAACTATATTTAGCACGCAGTGTAGTTATGGCCTTCACATATTTCATTGGGCTTTAGGGCCCAACATAAAAGCATCTTATATTTTCACGGTTGTAAATAAATAAAAAATATAATCCTTATAATCCATTGAAATTGTCATTGTTGGGTACCGTAATTAAAAATAAAAATAAAAATAAAAAAAATAAAACGTGAATAAATCTTATCACTTTTAAAGAACTTAAAGAATTAAAATTTTCCTTATTTAAAAAATAACAATATGAATGACATATCCAAATAAAAAAAAGAACAATATAAGAGCGAAGAAAATACTCTACAAAACAAGAGGTTTTTTTATTATTACTATTTATGATGTCAGATACCATGCTGAAAGAGATCCTCGTGGACCCCTATAAGTTATATCAACCGTCCAAATATTAAGAATAGCCATATATATCATACGGGTAGTACTATTTGAACATTCTATGTCCAGATATACAAGAGTAAAAATAGAAATTTAACTGAATTTTTTAACTAATAATTCAATTTTATAGTTTCGATAATTTGATTATTAATAAATATACACTTTTTAAATTTTAATTATAAAGTTTCATCTCAATTTAAATTCATAAGTTTAGGAGTTGGGTGTGGATGAGAGTAAAATTTGAGAGCGTATGTACATAAGATCGATATTTCAAAAGAGAATCTGAGTAAGAAAGATTTTCGAAGGCAATCGGATAATTTTTTTTTTCCTATTTTAAGCATATATGTCTGAATAGAATTATTGATATCGTAATATCATCTTAAACAATAGAACTACTTTTCAATGCTACATAATCTACATCGACTCAAATATTGAACACATAATTAAATGGTAGTATGACTTTTCGGACGAGTTTCAAAATAACATGACACATGAAGTATTATTCGAGAATGTTGATCTAATTCATTTCGACAAAGATACACAAAGTTAGAAATAGTTAAAATTTGAAGCTAGGTAATTATGATACACATATTTTTGTCGAGTTAAGTGAGATTTTAGTTGTGGAGAGTACCTCTCTTATGTTGTGTTATACTACATACCATACGTCCAAAGATCAAGATTCGTTACAAATAATTTGAAGATCATGATAATTTTAAAACTCGTCCCAAAAGTGAAGCATTAATTTAATTATATGAACAAGGAATATACCAATTCAAACTTTAATATCGATTTCTAAACTAAAGACTCTCTATAATGGTTAGTTAAGATTGTGGTTAATTTTCTCTTCAAAGAATGAACATAGCAAATACGGCCCACGTCATCAACCGATGCACGTGACAACCACCTGACCTCAAACTCGTACTATGAAATTAGTATGAATGCAGCTTATGCCTCCCACTAAACGACGGCAAATTCCATGCTAAACGACAGCGCCCAAGAATTTTGTAGGTTCACACAACATTTTGACCATCACCCATTTTAACACGTTTGCTTTTACTACCAAGGAATTGAACACAAATTTCTCACAATAAAAATAAAATTGAACAACAAAACAGAAAAGAAAAGAGAATAGTATAAAAAAAGAAGATCATGGTTACCTTCCAAAAACACAGAAACTGCAGAATTTAGGCTTTTAATCGGAGCACTGAGAATCCTAAGAAACCGTAAAATAGAATCATCTTCCAGAAAATAATCTCAATCTTGATAGCCTGAAACCAAAATAGATGAAAACATATGTGATTCTATTATTTGCATATATCTATAAAACTATAACCCTATAGGCTATAAGCTGTAATTAAGCACACACCACACAGACACACATGCGGGTGTGTGCGTGCTTTCTACGAAGAGATTTCGAGTCGGATCACAACACGACAGTTAAACAGTTAACCTCCAAAGAAAACAAAAAACAATCAGAATGAATGAAATGATGAGCAGAAAGCAATAATACAAATATTTTCTGTAAAAATTTAATCTTTTGAAAGATCAAGGAAAAGATTCTTAAAAGAATTAGGATTCATGTCATCAATAAAAAAACACACCCACCCTCCTGTTCTCTTTTTAAATGAATAGCTTTTGCTTCGGTTTTGGAGCTGAAAGTGGGGTTGGATTGGAGGAGAGAGGAACAACAATAGTTTGAGAGAGGGGGAGAGAGAGATTTGGAGAGACAAGGGAAAACACGAAGAGATGACCTGAAAAGGGATGATAAAAATAAAAACAAATTCTGCTTTGACGTTTTGGACAGTTCAATCCCTTGAAGACTTGCAAAATAACAAAAGAAAACAAAGAAAAAAGGTGCAATAATATATTCTAGTATATTTTTTCTTAGCACACCCCAATATTTGTTCGAAAAGACGATTATTTATAATGCGACTACGTCCTTAAAATAAATTATTATGACGCTAATTACTTAACTACCCTTCCGTTTAATTAAACAATCTTTAATTTTATTATTCGAACGGACCCACACTGGATCCTCAACGGCTATATAAACTATAAAAGCAACTCAATCCGTTCCTCTTGGTCTTGGTTATTCATGTATCGTCGCCGGAATTGCTGTCGTAAAAATCCGGGTGCGGCGGAGACAAAGTTGAATTAGCAGCTACAGACACACACACATATATAAGTATATATGCGAGAGAGAGATAAGATTTTCCCTCTGTTTTTTTGCTGCTTTTTGTCTACAAAGAAAAAGATTAGTGATAAATGTAAGATAGAGAGATGATGAGCAATGCAACTTCACTTATCCGAAAGGATAAATAACTAATTGGCAATAACTTGAATGTGACCGGTTGTTTGGCATGCGACCTGTGCGTGTAAACTAATTGGCAATAATTTGAATGCGAACGGTCGCTTGGCATGCCGCCCATGCCACGCGCCAGTATTTTTTTTTTCCGATTTTTTTTTCAAGTTTTCTTTAATTTCGTTTTTCTAAATTTCTGTTTTTTTCAGCTTTTATTTCAATTTTTTTTTCATATCTACATTTTTTTCCACCTTTTTTTATTGCCTCTTCGTTTTTTTGTTTGTCGCTTCTTCTTTGGTCAAGATTCGAACGAGGAGAGCTGAAGGCCTCGAAGCGAGCTGAAAAAGTACAAATTGTTTCCCGATAATTATCCTTATATTAGTAATCGGAGCGAAAATAGAGCCGTAAAATCGAAAAAAAAGTTGACCAGATCAACGGGTCAATCCGACCCCGATCCGATCGTATGTGAGCTACAACAAGTCGCACCCCAGTGCTGCTCCAACTAATTAGTTAATTTATACTTTTAATACCTAAGCTATTGATGTTTTCATACTTACTTCCTCATATAAAGAAATAGTATTAATTAATTATCTAATGATCGAATTTTTTACAATTGTATCTTAAATCTCAAACTTAGTAATGGAAATCTACGTGTAAGAGCATTTACAATAGCACCTACAGATTTGGTGGGCGCCATCAAAAATTTGAGCCCCGTCAGTGGTTTGCCCATTTTTCACAACAACGCCACGATTTTGCCGCTGGCGGTGAGTCTTTTTTTTTTGTTTTTTTTTCTATTTTTGATATTTAATATAAATAAAAAATAAAAATTTATTGAATTTAAATAAAAATAAATGACATTACATTAAATTTAAAAAACTAAACCTTAAACTTGACAAAGAAAAATAGGATTGTCCTTCAACATCCTTCACGTGTCAACAATCGTGAATGGAGCCCCTTTGAAGGATGCATAGTCCCCCTCTGTTCAAGCCAGTATATGATTGACGGTAACGTTTGGATTTTGCTGGCGGCGTGACTGATGGAACCCGTCGAAGATGAGGACGTTATGTTTAGTCCATAGCCAATGGTGGCGCAGCTGGTTCGCATTCCTCACCACGGTGACATGGGGGCGAATAACGTTGTATCGGCTAGTGATCTGATCCCAAAATCCGCCAGTCCCTCCATGCGACGATCGGCTGACCTCGAGCCAAATGTCGGCGAGGTTTTCTGTCTCGACATCGGAGTAACCATAGTGGCTAAGCATTGTCGAAGAAGAAGAGAGTAAAGAGGAGAGAGATAGAATGAGAGGTGTGAAAAAATGAATTGAAAATGGATGTATATATAGAAGAGGAAAATGAAAAAAAAAATTATGACATCATAAATGATCAACGGTTATATCGTCGGCCACTAGGAGGCGGCCACGTCGGCCCGAGGCTGGCGTACTCAACTGGCAGATTTCCACCATTTTCCACCACCAACTGGCTGGCGGCAATGGCCGCGCCAACAAAATACTGGTGCCCACAGGCCAGAGGCGAATTGGTGCCCTGTGGGTACCCTAATGAATGGAATGATACGGGTTTCAAGAGTGGAGAGTGGGTTAGATATAGATGTATTGTAAGTGGAAAATGGGTCATATGTTTATTGTGGGTGGAGTGTGAATTGGGTAATTTATATTTATGAAAGGACCACACTTATCGTGAACGGCTCAAAAAAGAAATCGGATCACACTTATCGTGGACGGATGTGGTATTATTTTGTTCAACTTGGAATATAATTATGAAAATATTTGTATAATTCATGCATTAAAATGTAACGTTTCTTTTTCAAAGAGTTTTTTTCTGAAGGAATTTTCAAAGAGTTTAGTTGCACTAAAAAAATATTTTGGGACAAATCATCCTTAGCAGTAGGGCTGACAATTTTCGATACGACACGATAACACGACACAAACCGATACGAAATTAACGGGTTTGGATTTAGCCTTGTCGGGTTTGGATTCTAATCGGGTTGACCTGATTAGAACCTGAAACATTCGGGTTGGGTTCGGGTTGACCTGTTAAAATAAATTAAATATTTTTTATATATTTTTAATTTATCATTCTTTAATATTTAGGGTTACCCCAAAATAAACTCTTACTCGTTCTTTTCTCCACGCCGCTTTCGACTCTTTCTCTTCTTCGCCCTTTCCTTTCTACAGAGTAAACACTCGAGTCCAGATCTACCACATCTTTTTTCAAAACTTTCTTCAATTCTTCAAGAATTTTGTGCACTTATCAAAATTTAGTCCGAAGTGTTCTTCCGTTCACTGGTTCAGGTAATTAATTTTAACTATACCACTCCATCTCATGGTTCTATTTTGAATAATAAACTATGCACTAAAGGAAAATCCAATCAATCCATGTACAAGCAATTTGTGTGTCGGTAAAGTTGATTTTAATTGTTTATACATTTATGAAAGTTTTTCTAAATTGTTTTCTTATAATCCATTTGTAATTTGCTTGCTTTCCCACTTCATCAATCATTAATGCTGAATTAATCTCCCATACTAGATCACAAGTACAAGATACACACTGTAAATTACCTTCCAAATTATTACGGTAGTTCTTAATTCCCACTGTAAATAGTATTTATTAATTCGTCTGCTTGGTTTATTATTAGAGTCAATTATAGTTTTTTTTTTTCCCTTCTACTATGAAGGGATGAATTTGAAAATTTAGCAATTATTTTGATAATTTTGTATTTGTTACTACATTTGGATTTTAGTTGAAGTGAATGAACCGTTAGTATAATAAATCGTATATTTGATTAACGTAGTTGTTGACTCGCTGTGATACTTAAGTTAATGGAACTACTGGACCTTTTAATGTATTTCTTTTTTTGTGTCTTGACATGATTATGAATCTTTAACATGTTATTCTGCTATTTAATTAGGAAATCTATAATCATGTCGAATTTTGGTGATAACACAATGGAACATGATACGGTGGATATGCATGACAAAGAAGAAGGAGACAACAGGGAGGGAAATACTACTTCAAAGATTACGGCAGCAACTTCGGGTAAGAGAAAAAAATGGTCCAAAGTTTGGCAACACTATATAACAACTGAACTTGGTGGGGGATATAGGAATGCTAAATGCAAGTATTGTGGGCACGACGAGTATGCTAAAATTTCAAGTAAATTTGGGACTGGAAATCTAAAGCGCCATACAAATACTTATCCAAGAAAGAAAACAAAAGATATTGGTGAATTGGTGTCTGGTAATAGTAAATCGAAATTTGATCCAGAACATTTTCGAGAATTATTGTGTCGGGCTATAATTATTCACGATTTGCCATTTCGATTTGTTGAATGTAAAGGTATTAGAGCTGTATTTGAGTATCTAAAGTGGGATATTAAGACAATTAGTAGAAATACATTGAAGAATGATGTCTTAAAATTGTATGAGAGAGAGAAGGCGAGGATTAAATCTGAGTTGAGTAAAGCACCTGGTAGATTAAGTTTGACTTCTGATTGTTGGAGTTCTATCACCACTGATGGTTATATATCTCTAACATGTCACTATATTGATGAGGCTTGGGTGTTACAGAAAAGGGTGTTGAATTTCTCATTGATGCCATCTCCGCATACTGGTGCGACATTGGCCAACAAGTTATTTTCTTTGCTTTGTGAGTGGGGGATTGAGAATAAAGTATTTTCTTTGACTTTGGACAATGCTAGTGCTAATGACGTGTCTGTTGAATTGTTGCAACAATTGAATTTGAATAATGCACTTGTCTATAATGGTGAGTTCTTTTATATCCATTGTTGCGCGCGTATAATAAACTTGGTGGTTCAAGATGGTTTGCGTGATATTGAGGGTGCTGTTCTGAAGGTTCGTGACAGTATCAAATTTGTGCGTAGTTCACAAAAGAGGAAACAGACATTCATAACGTGTGTAGGCAAGTTAAATCTGTCTTCTAAGAGAGGCTTGAAGCAAGACGTGCCAACTAGGTGGAATTCTACATTTTTTATGCTTGATAGTGCTTTGTACTATAAGAAAGCCTTCATGAATTTTCAGCTTAGTGATCCCAACTACAAATATTGTCCTTCTTCAGCCGAATGGGATAAAATTGAAAAGATTTGAGGTTTCTTAAGTTTGTTCTTTGACATATCAAACTTGTTTTGTGGAAGTAAGTATCCAACGGCAAACTTGTATTTTGGCCCAGTGGTCATGTGTTATACCTCATTGAGACAAAGTAGGGACAGTCCAGATGAGTATATAAGGAAAATGGCACATCAGATGCTACCAAAATTTGAGAAGTATTGGTCAGATTTTAGTGTGATCTTGACTATAGCTGTGGTTTTTTATCCTCGCTATAAGCTTCAATTTGTAGATTTTTCCTATAGGAAGTTATATGGGCCTAATTCTCCTTAGTTTCTTGATGTCAAAGATAAGATTTTTGCTCTATTTGGAGAGTATTGTAAGAACTTCACTGACAATATTGGTAGTAGTGGGGATTCAATAATGGTTGATCCTAGTTACACATTCACAAATGAAGCATCTAAAGCAGCTATTGAGGTAAGTTACTAGACTACATTGATAAATTTTATGCTATGCTATAGATTTATTTTCTTTTATCACTTGTAATTAATTACCTCATATATATTATTTTGTTGTAGGAATTCAGTGCTTTAGATAATGAATTTGGAATGAGTCAAACTCAAAAATCACAATTGGAATTGTATTTGGAAGAAACAAGGATGAATATTAAAACTAATCTTGACATTCTTGGTTATTGGAAATGAATGCAGTTTAAATATCCAAAACTTGCTAGAATGGCTCGTGATCTTTTGAGCATTCCCATAATGACTGTTGCTTCTGAATCTGTTTTTAGTGTTGGTGGAAGAGTTCTTGATCAATATCGTAGTTTACTTAAACCAAGTACAGTGGAGGTTATTATTTGCACTAGAGATTGGTTGTTCGGAGAAAAAGGTATAAATGCTCAAATAATTAAATTTATTTAATTCATATTCAAGGTTGCCCGTTTATTTTTTCATCTCATTAATCCTTAATTCCTTTCAAAGTCTTCACAAGTGAATTACCAATTGAGGAGTTAGCTAAAGACTCCTTAGCCATTGAAGAAAATGAAGCTGCAGCAAGCTCTAGTTTATCTCGTATATGAAAGTTTGAAACTTGAAAGGTAAATTATACACTTATAATTTGTAAAAATTGTGATTTCTTGATTGTTACAATTAATTTGCTATCTAAATTAACATGTTAATATTATCTTAACAGGTTATGCCTTGGTGAACTCGTGACATTTTGGGACATCGAAATCGAAGATGGAAGTTTAGTTTTAATTTCAAGTGTATTGTTGGATTATTGAACATTTTGGTGAACTTGGTGACATTTCGATTGTTGAACATTATGTATTTCTTGGATTAAAACCAAGTAATGGTTCTCTCGTCTCATATTCTATATTATTATTTTTGTGATTTTATTTATGTTTTAATTTTGTACAACTTATCAAATCAGGTTGTAGTTCGGGTTGTGTCAACCTGAAAAATTCAAGTCAGAAATAGGTTCGGGTTGGGTTTGGGTTTAGGCCTTTTGGGTTGGGTTCGTGTTCGGGTTTGACCTTAACAGGTCGAGTCGTAATCAAGTCGACCCGATTACGCCCAATCCGACCCGATTGCCAGCCCTACTTGGCAGGTTGTACGTTTTCTCAATAAAAGAAATTCAACTCTTTTTTAAGGGTCTAGTTACGTCGAATTGAATATTAGGGATTATTTTGTACATTTTTCGAATAAGAAAATTACAACAAATTAAACACTTGATATAGATATACAAACGATATGTGCATCCATATTTTGATAATATTAGGGTAGTGCCAAAATTGGAATCAACGTATTTAATCTCATATTTTATTCAAATGATGAATATAATTAGTCTAATTATGCTTTTTATAATTAATTGTTAATTGCTTCTCGATCAGTCAAATTTAAGGATTTTAGAATTGTATGTTTTGAGGGGGTTTATTAGTTAACTTCTCAAGTTCAAAAGTCTAGAAATTTGTAGTTAATTAGATCTGTTTTAATTTAATAAAGAGCCTGATAATTTAACTCGCGTCAGATATTTTGAGCTTAAGAATTATATTATCATTAAAATTAAATGACTGAATGTTGATAGAAATCTAGTTGATAGTTTCGTTAATTGTTATATTTGGACCCTCGATTTTATTTTAATTTTGTCACACGTCGTATTAATGAACGCACATGGTAGTAATGACCCTCATTATTGTGCATTTGTGTGTAGTATTATTTTTGTAATTGAGGTATAATAATATGAATTTGGGTTGTAAGCAATTGAACATATTAAATTGATATCATATTCCATTATTTAGAGAAAAAAGTTCTTCTTATTTATTTTAGTATTTAAATATTGTATAAACTTAGGATTGGTTTATATTATATCTAGTAATCGCGCAATTCAAAATTCATAAACTCCAGATGCATTTTCTAATAATTAAAGCGCATACTTATATAACACACTTTTAAAGTAGTACAAAGTTAATATATATATATATTGTCGATAACATGCATCATCGCTTTGTGAAAAAAAATGAAAAAGAAAAAGAGTTAACTAAAATTACTAACACTTTGATTACCCAACGCTGAAGATGCGAGTTCATTATCGCTATATATACCACTACTATATCATTCCTACAAGATCGCTCTCGAACTTGATACAACTTAATTCCCCCGGGTGGCTAGCTGCCTCAGCCTCAAATGGATCGATTCTATAACAATATGTGGCGACCCGCCGGGCTTATGCGGATCCGTCCGAGCCGCCACGCGGGGGTGGAGTGAAACCATAGATATAATCATAGGTAACAATAAAATATTATTTATTGAAAACATCAAAAGATAAGTGTTTGGAATAATAAAGGTAAGGTGGGTAATTAGTTTAACATGAATGCCCTAGCATAACATAACGGGAGTCGATGTATGAGGACATCAGCCTCGCACTGCGGAAGCAGTTCAAAAGATAACCAACTTAAAGAAGATGGTTAGAACATAGAGGTAACTTGAGTTTGATTGACATAAGTCTTATTGAAAACAAAGACGATGGTCATAAAGACCGACACAACAAGTACTTGAATGAAATGAACAGACAACATCGACATCCCCTTCTCCGCCTCCATGTTGATCAACTTGCATTAGGGAAAACAATGTAGGGGGCTGGGTACTAAAGCACCCAATGAATTTCATGCCCCAGTTTGAAAACAACTTTGAAAAGATATAGCATACTTCTTTCTTATGGAAGGGGTTACTTTAGTGAAAACGGTTATCCTTCTCATAAGTCAAAACAGTTAAAAGGATAATCGGTTCGAACTATAAAACAACTCACATTCTTGGGTTACCGTCCGGTCCAATTAGAGGGGAGCCACTCCCTCCAATTGAACTGTCATAACTTCATGTGTACACTACCTTGGCTTGTACAGAGCACAAGGCCGATCGTATTATAAAGACATTCAACATTGATAATCCACAAGCAATTGAACATAAAAGATTTAGCATGCATATCACATTGGAAAGCGTTGGGTTTAATAACCCTAAAGTTACCTCAGTGGGCATTTGTAATCCCACAGTTTGAAAATAGAAACCCACCTTGATTCAGATTCACTTGACTAGTCCTCGAAATTAAGGGTTGTTTGGTCCTACAAGAGTTGTCTTAAACATTTAGGTTCACAAGTATGTATGTGTCTAAAGTTTTAGCATCCTAGGTCAAGTTTATTCATGAGTTATAACATGTATGTCGTACATGTTATGTCACATGAGTCATATAGATGTCCTATGAATACTATATGCTTTACATCGTGTCCTACTATATGCATGTGCTCTTAAGTAATCACATATCTCATGTCAAAAGATCATACTTTAAAACATGTAATGCATCCATACTTGACTATTGAATATATAACAATTATTCAATTAACTTAGATCATTTTAATTGATTAATTAAGAATCAATTAATTACTTAAGCACATATAATTAATTAATTAATAATTAATTATTAAATAATTAATTAATTAATAAAGATATATAAATAATTAATAATTAAAGGCATATAATTAATTAATAAAGAATTAATTAATTAATAAAGGTATATAATTAATAAATAAATAAATAATTATTAAAAAATATAATTAATTAATAAAGAATTAATTAATTAATAAAAATATATAATTAATTAATAAATAATTAATTAATTAATAAAAACATATAATTAATTAATAAAGAATTAATTAATTAATAATTATTATTAAAGGTATATAATTAATTAATTATGAAAATATTTTATTTAATTAATTAATTTTCAATTAATAATTATTAATAAATAATTATTTATTCAATTAATAAATAAATAAAAAATAATTAATCATGCATAAATAATAATAAACATTAATCATATATTATACAACTTCACTTTTAATTACATATATATATATATGGACTAAGAGTCCATATCATAAATAAATAAGTTATATTGGACTATTACGATTAATTAATCCTATACAAGATTAAGTCCAATCATTTTAATTAGTTTAGGATAATTTAACTCAATCATTTTTGTGGCCTATAAACACATAAGCCCAATCATTTTAATTAGTTTAGGATAATTTAGCTCAATCATTTTTGTGGCCTATAAACACATAAGCCCAATCATTTTTATTATCATACAAGTCTAATAAATAAATAAATGAGTCCAACCTATCAATTACTAGGCCCTCTCAGATTTAAATTACAAGCCCACTAAATAGGAGTTTTTAGTTGCAATTCTAGCTGACTAGTCTAATCCAAGCCCAACTGAAATTAATTAAGTGTTCATACCAAAGCCCAATTTCGAAATTTCGATCCTTAGTAGCAATGTACCCATACACGATTTTATTAAAATAGTTAGACACTTCCTATGGACTTGAAATTTTAACTGAACAAAATTAACATCTTAAACTTCATTTTAAAAATACTAACATCGAACTATCATACACATAAGCTTCCCAACTTAATCTATACTTTATGACAAAATCTGGAGTTTTTAAATTTAGACTGCACAAGGGCCTATAAGATTAATTCACCTAGGCTCGAATTCTTAATCAAATTATGATTTTCTTATCATTCGAGAAATCAAAATAAGTTTATTTTCATATACAGAAAGCCATTCATCCAAATTCTTTATATTAAAGATTTCACAACCGATTTCCCAACATCTATACAAAAGCTAGAATTTGCCACTGAATTTTCTTATAAAATCTTTTGAGAGTTCTTATCTTTATAAGAAAATTAAGATATTAAAATCATAAATACTAGAGGACTTCTAGATTCATAATTCATTAGCAAAACACTGATTTCATGCCTTCAAATATCCTAAATAATTCGGTTTTTACAATGTGGCAGATTAACTAATCAAGTTTTCAAGCATAATCTTAATCATTTTTATCTTCACACCATCATGAATCCATTTACCACATTCAAAGCTCATGAGATCATCATCAAATACATAACTAATCATATTCCATCATGTTTTTCACATATGCAACACATCTATAATCATCATAAACCGTTTAAGCATAAACATCATAACTTAACACATATTGTCATACTTTTACAAATTTGCAGCACGTAGTTGTTCACTGTAAAATCGTCTTAAAATCGAAAACTCATCCTATGACAGTGAGTCTTATCATTTTAGAAACCATAAGAAGTCTAGAATACACTCCAACAAACCATGTTATCATGCTCTTAATGGTTTTCAAGATATTACAACATTTTTCCTACTTAGTCAGTTTTTTTGACAGATTCGAGCAAGTTACAAACTCAAATATTTTGACACCTTTATACTTGAAACCGAGAGCTCATTTTCACATACATTGTAGCCAACATACAAGGCTTTCATTTGAAGTGATTTCACACATTTTCATGGAGTAAATTGAGAGGTATGGATCGTTTATTAACACATATGTGCAGACATACGAACTGCCAAACACCTTCTTCATGCATACACATTCATAACCTATATTCTAACACATAGAACACTCTCATACCCATATAAACGTGATTAGCATCATTTTAACATAGATTTATAGCCGTTATAACCATTCATTACTAAACTAACATGCTTCTAATCATACAAAAATCAAAGCAAAGATAGGGAGTAGACAAGTTATACCTCTTTCCTTCTCTAATTCTTCTTTACTCCGTTAGGAATAGGGTACTAGCTCGTGTGGATTACACTGAACAATACTTCTTTATTGATGAATTTGGACACGAACAAACTTATAAGTATTACAATGAAACTGAAGAACTAAATTTAGAATAAACCGAAGATCGTCCGAAGTTAGACCTCTGCCCGCAAGACTAGAATACGGCCCGGTAGTGCTCACGGTAAGGCGGCTCGTCCCCAAAGGTTAAAACAATCTTGACGTCTCGGCTGTAGTAGCACCACAAATAGAACCGAACTCCGGCGAACTAGACTAGAACGAAGACTGAACTCAAAGTGTATGAAATACTATGCTATGAAGAGTGCAGATTGCTTTGGAATCAGTGAAGAATGCAATGGAGCATGCCGCTTTATATAGCAACTCTCGATCAAGTGAAGGGACTAGTCGCCATCAATTCAGCCATGATGGCCGGCGGTTTCAGACGCCAAGGGTTGCCGGATGTGAAGAGTCTCCGGAGGTTACAGCAGCCAAGAGTCTTTGGGCCGATGGGCTTTACACGCTGGGCTTCCATATTGGGCTCAACAATTAAATGAATTGGGCTTGTGGAGTTGGTCCAAAAAGATAAGGCCCAAACACCAGCCCAAAGCACCAATTGCCAAGATCCCAGTCCCAGGCCCGAGCCCAAGCCCGCTCATCCGTCCGGATGGCGGCGGCGCGCGTGTGTGTGCGCGCGCGAGGGCACCCATACACTCCATACACACCAACCCCACAAGTTATTAAGCCCATACAGACATAGCCTTAAATGCTAGTCAAATCATCCACATATAACCGATGTGGGACAACTAACATTTATTATAATTAATAACATGTTAGTTACTACTTCAACATCCAACCTTTAGCATACAATATCTCACTCACCGAATATCTGTTTAAAGATATTAAATATTCCACGTTGATCTACTCACGACGTAGATTAACATCCAATAAATATTTTAATTAAATAATAAATATTTAATTAACAATAGTTACCCTTAATAATGGTTAATACTTAAACCATTTCCAACATACTCTCCTTTCCCTCTAGTCTCTTCCTCTCCAAGCCTACTGCCCAACTCCTTTCTCTCTCCCCCACAAAGTTCCCGTCGCCTTCTCTCCTCCGGTGATGGCCGGCGGCGGCGGTTATGGATGGTGGTGGTTTTCGGGGTTAAGATTTTCTTTGTGTTTCTGCTTGAATGAAGATTGGTGATGGAAGGAATGGTGGAGAAGCAGATTCTTATTGATGAGTAGAAGAATATGAGTGAATTAGCGTAGATTACCTGATGATTATTCCTAATCTCCATCTATTGGCTTATTTAAGCGGCTGCGTTGGGGGAAGAAGAAAAGAGCGATTTTGAATCAAAAGAGAGATTTCAAGAAATGGCCAAGTCAGGAATTACAATGCAGCTAATCCAGAGCTAGGTCTCTAGTAGCTAATCGGAAGCTAATCATGTCAAGGTAGTAAGTTTTGGCCCTAAGGAACTACGATTTTTCTTGCACTGCCCCTTCCAACGGGTTTCGAGGTAATCTAGTATCCTTATGCATGAAGCTAATCAATTCGGTCGTTGTGGTCGGACTCTATTATGGATTTCTGACCACATTCTCTATAGGGCCCTCTTATCTCTTCGAGAAGATCGTATTTTTATTTTCTGACAACACGCTGTTTCTCCCTCTCTCGCAATTATTTCTTCTACTTTATTCCCTTTCCCCCAATCCCTAATTAGCTAATTATGTTAATTTATTTTTATTTAATTGATCCTTATTTTTAAACACACATAACATAACACACGCAAACACACATTATTCACGCCCATATTTACTTACATATATAATATATATTATTATATCATATGATTTCCTTTTAAATAGTATTTCGATTATTTTTCCATTATACGTTATTTATTTAACTGATCGAAGTTTCGATTGAGCATACGAATAGAGTTAATTATTCTGATCTTAACGAGACCAATATCGATATCATTTCATAAAAGAATTTCTCTTCATAATTTAATAAACAAGTATTTCACATATATATATATATTAATTTATCTTTTGATTATTATTTCTAATTAATCACAATATTGTATAAACAACAATTATATCAATATTTTTCACTTAACTCACACAATATATTTAATCGGAAATAAATGACCATTCTATTATTCAATTTATTCTACTTATTTTATATACTTAAAACGAAAATTTTAGGCTTGAATTTTCGGAGTTTTTACACAATATTACAATAATATATTCTGCTACACATCCATCCTCATGATTTTAATCTGTTACCGACGCTATGTAAAATGTTTCGATCTATCATATATGGTCCTTGTCAAAATTACACAATCAATCGTTTATAGGATTGCTACTATGTCCAAACGTGGGGATGATAATTAATTTGAGCAGTTGGATATTTATGTAATGAAAAGACACTGAACAAATATGTGGAACATTGGAGAAAAAAATTCTTACCGGGTGTACAATGTATATGTACTACACCTATCCTCACATTATTCTCACATGATAATACTTTTAAATATTTTAAGTGAGGAGTGGTACAAGAATTTCCTTAAGTTGAGATTTGAAGGATTCATAGAAGTTATTTTTTCCTTGAAAAATAGTATAAATAAAGAACATTAAAATTGGCCGATTGTTTGAGTAGAAAATGAGAAACACTTAAAAGGGGGGGAAAGGAAAATCACAAAGTTCATGACTTATAACAGATCAGACTGCAAAGTTATATAGTAGTAATAATTGATTTCTTAACTTAATCCCAAGTTGGAAAGCAAAGGCGTGGAAGGAAAATACTTCGAATGCCAGTCATAATCTGTGTCCCAATCAAATTAATTTGTTATAATCCCGATGCCTTATTTTTAATTTTTGATCCTCTATTATATCATTGTGGCAACATATATCTTCTACTATTATTATATATGATCGTCATATGTAATAAAAAAAATCTACCAAATTTTAATTATGAAAACTCTTAATTATTCTTCCATAATGCAACCAGTTCAATTTTTAATTATGAATTCTACATGCATAATCGTACTACAATTTTCGAGGAAAAATAAATAAAATTTGGAAGATTGTTTAATTTGATTCGTTAAACACGTGGCAATCACTCCTAGGTACAATAAGCCGGAGATAAATGCTGAACAAGGACATTACAGAGGATCCAAGATGTCTTATTCATCGCAGTCATATAAATAAAAATGATAATACAATATAGGAGTATATATGTTTTAAGTTTATCGGATTTTCAGTATGATTAAAGAGTTTTCTCATAGTTCCTTCGAGAAATGATTAATGAGTTAAGTATGAGTTATCGAAATTGCCCGCAAATGCCAGCTAATATAATATTACTATCGGTTCTCCATCGTTGTATGCAAACTAAGACTATCTGCAACCCGTCTCGAGCGGGGGTGCTCGAGCAGGGATCGAGCATGGGGTGGTTCGAGCACCCCGCGTGGCAGGTAACGAGAGCTTGAGCCGTGCCCTAGCGCTCGAGCGGTGCTCGAGTTCGGCGCGTCCCACGCACGCGCCCCATTTATCGGCGAAAAAAAATAAATTAAATGGCGCGTGATTTATACGCGCCAACTGTTGAAAATTTAAAAAATTCGACCGTTCGGCAATGGCTCTTGCCGATTAAAAAAAATGTTTATTTATTTATTTTTTCTTTTTTCCTCCACTATAAATACATCCTCACAACCCTCATTCATCTCACACCAAAAATACATCTTCTTTCTCTCTCAAATTCAACTACAAAAAAATGTCTTCATCTTCGTCGGTGGAATATGTGGAGGGCGGCACAGACGACGAGGTAATGGAGATGATGGCGGACGTGGATCGCTACATACGTGCACACCTAGCGGAGCAGAAAAAGAAGAAGAAGAGGGCGCGGGGGTTCGTCGACCGCGACCGAGAAGCAGCGTGTGCGCTCCTACATGCCGACTACTTCGCCGACAACCCCACCTACGGCGAACACTTTTTCCGACGCCGTTTTCGGATGCATAAACATCTGTTCTTGCGCATCTGCAGGACGTTGGAGGAAAACGTCCACTTCTTCACGCATCGACAAGATGCACTCGGGCAATGAGGGCTGACGTTGGTGCAAAAATGCACGATGGCGGTGCGACAACTGGCGACCGGTGGTGCTGCAGACACGTTCGACGAGTACCTGAAGATCGGAGATAGCACGGGCCGCCTTTGCCTCAAAAAATTTTGTCGGGCAATCATCGACCTCTTCGGCGAGCGGTACTTGAGGAAGCCCAACGCTGCCGACACTGCACGTCTGCTCCAAATGCACGAGGAGCGGCATGGGTTTCTGGGGATGCTCGGGAGCCTGGATTGCATGCACTGGGCTTGGAGGAACTGTCCAAAAGGGTGGGCGGTGTCCACACTCGCGGCGATCAAGGGGTGCCTACCTTAATCTTGGAGGCGGTGGCGTCGCAGGATTTATGGATCTGGCATGCCTTTTTTGGGTGTGCCGGCTCCAACAACGACATCAACGTCCTCAATCAATCGTCCTTGTTCACCGACGTGCTTGAGGATAGAGTTCCGCCGTGCAAGTTCATCGTCAACGGAAACCGCTATGACAAGGGGTACTACTTGACCGACGGGATCTACCCTTGTTGGCCTACACTGATCAAAGCGCCGAGGGTTGAATGTGACGAAAAGACGACGAGGTTCAAGAGGATGCAGGAGGTGGCGAGAAAGGACATAGAGCGGGCCTTTGGAGTGCTCCAAGCCCGATGGGGAATAATACGCGCTCCGGGTCGGTGCTGGTACAAGAGGCATCTTCGAGACATCATGTTCGCGTGCATTATTTTGCACAACATGATCATCGAAGACGAGCAGGAAGATGTGGAGAATTGGAGAGACGACTATGATTCTCCGTCCACTAGCGGGATATCCCGGAGGACCTGTCTGATCGCCTTTAGGACCTATCTCCAACGGGAAGCTGACTTGAGAGATCAACGAAAGCACGTTCGGCTTACCAATGATCTCACTGAGCACATTACCAGAAATTTGGACCTCTATGGGAGTAGTCGAACATTTTTAATTAGTGTAACTTTTTTTAATTAATGTAATGTTTTTTTATTTTAATTAATGTAAAATTTTATTTTATTTGAATTAATGTAATGTTTAATGTTATTTTTATTAATGGAATTTTATGAATTAATTTAATGAAAATGGGGAATTGTTTAATATTGTGCTGGAACACCCTTAGAGCACCCTTGGAATGCAGGGGTAGAGGTCTCTAAGGGTGCTCTAGTGCTAGAGCACCCCTTAGAGCACCCTAATGATCTCTAAAGGATGCAGATAGTCTAATGAACTACTATATATATATTAATGCATTTCAATTATTCGACCTAGTTTCATGTAATATATGCTCCAAAAGAGATTATATCATATATTTGTTCTACTGTTGATGTTTATGAATATACTATAGGTGTAGGGAATGTAGGACTCGATTAACTGGAAATGAATGATGAATAATTAGGTCTTTGAATTCATTGTAAGTAGTCATTGATGTATATCGTATATTGGGACGTATTGTGGGTAACCAATTAATGATATATAAACTAATAATAGTACTTTACACTTAAGTTCAAAATTTTATTTGAAAGTCTGAGGACTCAACTATGATATTGATTCTTCCTATGATATTGATTCTTCTCAAAAAAAAAAAAAAAAACCTATGATATTGATTTAGTTGGATATCTGAGGAGGATTCAATTACAAAATAGTTCAAAAAAAAAAAATATTTACAGTTGAGGACTCGATTACAATATTTATTTAATTGAACATATGAGGAAATTGTTACAATTTGTGAGAGTATGAGTTTGGTAACTAACTTGGTTCGATTAGTTTCCCATTTTATATGAGGTATATTATTATCTATATTAATTTTATTAACATTGTTATTTATACAGATTTGTTGTAATATCATCAAATATAAGAGCACTTACTACGGGTATTTAGTTAGACCTAGGTTGAAGCACTGGGAAGCGTGATTTTAATGATTGGTGGTATTTAGTTAGACATAGGTTGATTTTCCCATTACAATGGGGTTGAATAAGACTTAGGTCTAAGCACTGGGAAGCGTGATTCTAATGATTGAATATATTTTATTTTATTGTTTTTTTATTTGTAATAAATATTATTAAAAATAACTTAATTAAATTTAGAAATTAATAAATGATAATTTTATTGAATTAAAAAAAAAACAATAACTAAAAAAAAATACAATAATTAGGAAATAAATAAAAAAACAACAACTACTCGCGGAGTGGACCAAAACGTGCCCAAATCTCTTCAATCATATCCTCCATAAGGCGGTCGCGGTATGGATGAATTGATGTGGTGGTATGGTGGGATATATATAGGGAAAAAATGGGAATAACCGTTGCTGGTAATATACGTTGGAGACAAAAAAATATAACCGTTGCTTTTTATTAATTTTGTAATAAAAAAAAATATATTGGACTGGACCAATGGGGACACGCCGCGTGTCCCCATTTTGCTGCTGCTCGGAGTCGAGGGGGGAGTCGAAATTTCGACACACCCATCGACACACCCCTCGACATAGGGGTGTGTCGATCGCCCACTATGGGCTCGACATAGGCTATGTCGAGTGGGAGGGTGTGTCGAAGGCTTCGACACTGCCCTTCGACACCCCTCCACGACTCCCGTAGTAAGTGGCCTAACCTGATTAAAGTATTATTACAATTTGAACTTAGATAGTGAGTAAATTTACATGTTAAATTTTCTTATTTGAATTATGTAATGAATTGAGTTATTTTCTTCAAAATAAATAAATAAATTATTACAGCCTCGTACTGGATGGGAAAAACGTATTTGTATTTAGGCTATCAGCAGAGGCGCGCGCCCGAGCGCGTCCGCTGCTTTTGCGAGCGCCACGTGGAGCTCGATGACCATTGCAGAGTTTGAAGCTTGCAAGAAGGAGCGAGCGTGAGCTCGCAATAGAGAAAAAGAAAAAATATGTGGGTCCAACCACATTTTAAGAGCTCAAAAACATGGAGCTCACTATTGCAGATCAAAATTAGAGAGCATAGAAGGTCCACTCACATGGCCTGCTAGCTCCTATGTAGAGCTCGCCGCTGCTGAAAGCCTTATGACGACGAATGACAATATCTTCTCGTCTTTAACTTAATTAAATACGACACGGAAAAGGTTGAGTGATCGCATTCAGGAATAATAAAATACGGGTATTTCATATTCATCCATCAATGACAAGAAGCACATATTTGACACCTTGCATCTATTGATTTCATAAAATTGAATATACAACCAATCTAAATAGAGAAGGGCCACAATACGAATGACATATTTGACATCCACATTAAAAAAAAAAAACAAATAATTAATCTATTATGATAAACATGGCTTTTCTCATCCTTATAAGCTTAATTGATGTTAATATGTATTGAGAAATCACGTTTAGAATGAGTTTTGTGCTTAAGTATTGTTATTTTGTGAAATATGATGCTCTTTCGTACTTTATTTGATTTTGCAGAAATTTAGAGTTATTCTTATGCAAATTGAGCATGATATGATGAAAGTACAGTTCGATAGGAGTTCGTAGGCGAAAACGGATCCAAAAAGGAGTTATAACGAATGAGAACGGGTCAAAACAAAAACGTTGCGCGCTGGCCCGGAATGACACGCGGACAGTGCGAGAATTTTCGGGAATTTTCCTTTTTTTTTTGTTATTTTCTGCTATTTTGATTATTTCTACTCCTATTAGAATACAACCTTGTACTCCCCACACCTATATATATGTATATATATCCTCCAAAACACATCTAGCATATCTCCTTTAATCTTTTAATCTTTTATCTTTTTCTTTAATTATTTTAGATTAGGTTAGTTTATATTTATTTTTTTAAAGGAGTTTTGAAATTGGAAGAACAAGAAGAGGCATCAAGAACTACGGATTTGCCTACGGTTTTTATGTTATTTATTGTATATTGTCTATGATGTCTATGAGTAACTAATTTCTTAGAGAGTAGATTAATACTTGGATTTGAATTTTGGTTTAATTAATTGATTGAGACCTTCTCTTGCTTTCTATATTCTTGATTTGTCTTGCATGCTAGTTGATTGATCACCAATTTAGCATAATTAGTTGTGTTAATTCAATAGTCGAGAAATGAGGATTAACATATGAACTGGAATATAGGACACACACTGCGAAATCACCGAGAGGGAAAGGCTTTGTGTGAGGACTTTAATCTTAGGATCATTTTGGAGTTACTTGCTTATGATGTTTGTTAGATACGAAATCCTAGTGAGTAATCCACGGTTAAGCACTACGAGAGTAGGTTTAAACTAAATTTGTGATTGTCTTAGTAAGAGTCGAGTCTGACAAACCAATTGATTGATTGAATTGAATTTGAATTCTAGTGTTCATTGAAATCAAAGCCTTGGGATAATATTTCTCTTTTTCTAATCCAAATTACTTTCCTTACTTTTGTTTTTGCTTTTGTTATTTTTATTTAATTATTTGCAGCATTAGTTTAATTAAATCATTAAAGCTCGAATGTCTAAATAGAAGAAAAACAATCGAAAGTAGTACTTGCTAGAATTAATACAATCCCTGTGGAATACGACTTTGCTTCTATGTGCTCAATTACATCCGTGCACTTACTATACGAAAAAAATTAGCAAACATATTATCATGTAGAGTAATTATTATTTCCAATATACATGAAATTATTCCAACACAATATCTAGACAAACAATGCATTTCTAATTGATATTTTGCTTTATATTGCGTATATAAGTCCAAACACATTATCTCTGTTATTTTTTATTGACTTACTCTACATATACGGTAGTTGTTAAAACTAGGGATAAATACATTTTTATACATGAAGTTTGACCTACTTTTCAAAATTAGTACTCTACAAATTTTCGATTTTGACATATGCATTCAATAAATGATCATGGTAGCACATTAAATGTTTTTTTATATCTAGACAAAATTAACTTTTCATATACTTGAAAGTTGCATGTTCTTGGTTTAGTACTCCCTCTATCCACGATAAGTATGACCCGGAGAGAGTATCGTAAGTTTTAAAAAATAATGGAAAGTGAGTAAAGTGGGAAAGAATAAAGGAGAGTGAGAAAAATAATTATATTAATTTTAGTGGAATGAAAGAGAGTAAATGAGAATGGGGAAGGTAAAAGGATAATTTATTGAGTGAAGTCATTTTCATTTATGGAAAGGTCACACTTATTATGGATGACCGAAAAAGCAAGAAGGTCACACTTATCATGGACGGAGGGAGTACTATGTTAGTATTCCTCTCATGCATGGTACATGATCGATGAAACCAATGTACGAACATAATTCATCTCATCCTCAACTTAAAGAAAGAATATTATTTATACAATTCATATCAAAGAAAACGAATGTTGTACAAGATAAAGAAATTGAATTACTTACAGAGTGAATTTCATGTCTTTTGAATTCAATGTTGTCAACCTCTTTAACTTCTTTTTGACATTCTTGTGAACCATATCGTAAAAAGTATCAAATAACAAAAATGACAACGATACTGTGGATAGAAAGAGTACTAAATACTACTCCAATATTTGTTTTTCCTTTTTCTTTAGTTTTGATATTGATAAATTTCACCTACCCCTCTTGACAGCATTAATAAATGCTGAAAACGTGGCTCCAAAAGTCTAAAGTAATAATGTTTCCTCAAAAAAGAAAAGAAAAGAAAAGAAAAGAAAAGCCTACAATAATGGAGAGAAAAAGATTGATGTGATGAAAGGAATTTAAGCTAGAAAGTAAGGGTGATTCAGAATCTTAAAATTATTTGCTGGAGCTTCACCTCAGCTTTATGCATGGCTGTCTTGCATCATCCAACAATCAATCAATTCCTTCAATAGCGTCTTGTAGCAATTGACTGTTTTGCCCACAAAAATACATTTAAAAAAATATATTTCTCTTTTGATAGTATCGGCATCGTCTTGGGCCCGACCTAAGGCCCAATCTAGGTGGGCCTATACATTCAAGCTCGGCTCAAGAGCTCAACCCAATTACAGTCGACGCCTACCTTGGAGACCAAGTCACGAAGCCCTACTTTGGGGGAGGATAGAATCCTACTATGAATGGGAATCGGATATGCATGTACTAGGAAATAAGATATGTATAAGGAATCCAAATCCTAGAGAGATTAGGGCTCAATTCAAGGCTTATAAATAGATGCTAGATTAGAGGTTTAGGGGCATTCAATATTCTTTGTACTCTCAAGTATAATAAAAGCTCTCTATATTCTCTCCGTGGACGTAGATCGCATTGATCGAACCACGTAAATCTTTGTGTCGTCGCATTATTGTTATTCACTGCTATCTCTGCAAACCCTAGATCTATCATTGGCGCCGTCTATGGGAATAAGACGATCGACGGTTCTTTGGTAGCAGAACTATGACGGTGACGCGATCACAAAACGTCCGGGGAGACCAAAGCCAACGTGGGAACCCCGACGAAGCAGAAAGTCGCCCCACGAACAGGGGCAATCGCCAGAAAGACAGCTCGGTCCCAAAGGAGGGGCACGACAATAATCCTGTAGAAGAGGACCCTTTCAAAGGGATGCCCGCGCTAGAGGACATCCCTCAGAAGGGTCTACAGAAATCTGGATCGAAAGGAGAGGATCTTCTCGACGACTTCGACCTCGCCACTGCATACGCCGCGACTGAATTCGCAAGAGCGAATAGGGAGAGTTTCAAGCGCTTCCTCACCACAGCTAGGATGCCCCCAATATCCGAAGCTAGGGAGAGTTCCACACGGAAGTCCATACTCAAAACTCCACATCATTCCAAAACGCAGGAGCCCGAGCTGAGGAGAAAGCACGACACTCGGCGAAGCCCACTCCGCCGCCGGAGCTCCAGCCCGCATCGGAGTCCTAAGCAACACCATCTCCCAAGGCGATATAGTAGTCCAGGCAGGGACCGAAGTCCGAGCTATTCCAGAAGTTATAGCCCCAAGGTAAACCGACATCGACGGGAGGGAAGATCAGCCCGGCTCATCAGCCTGTTCACCGACGAGCTACTTGATGCCAAGCTTCCCGCGACGTACAAGTTGCCCAACATACCACCCTATAATGCGCTGGAGGACCCCCTCAACTTCTTGACGCGGTTCAAATACAGCATGCACAATCAGGGCCTCACTGAAGAGCACATGTGCAAGTTGTTCCCAGAAATGTTGGTCGACTACGCCCGAGCGTGGTTCGACGGCCTGCCGACTGGCAGCGTAGGATCTTGGGTCTACCTCGAAGGAATCTTTAAACAAAGATTCCTTATGAAAGTCCAAGCACGTCGAGACACGGCCTACCTCCTGTCCGTGAAGCAAAAGGACAGAGAGACCATAAGGGAGTACGCCTCCCGATTTCTGCAGGAAAGCTTGAAGGTCGATAAAATCGACGATGTTTTCCTCATCTCGGCTTTCCGAAACGGGGTCGCTCCTGGGTCCCTGAACCAGGAGCTCGCTAAGCAGAAACCCGAGACGGCCCAGGAGATGTGGAGAATCGTGTACCAGTTCGCAGACGGTCAAGATGCGGACCGGCTGAAGCGGGAGGAAACAGAGAAGAAGAGGCCTGAAAGTGATCGGGGCCGGAACGAACGTGATCGGAGAAGTGCCCACGAACGCCTTCAGCGGGGTCCTATCCAATCCCGGCTCGGACCGGGACCTATCCAGTCCCGGCTCGGTCCACGTCCGGGGTCGGAGCCCCCTCAACGACCTCCCTTTGTGAAAACAAATGCGGAGATCTTCGCACTTCATGAGGACTGGTTCATGCGACCACGCCCTATGTCGGGGTCGAAACCTTGGGATAAGAACAAATACTGCTCTTTCCATGACGACCACGGGCACTACACAGAGGACTGCCGCGACCTCGCGGTGGAAATAGAGAGGTTAGCCCAAGAAGGAGCTCTGAAGAAGTACGAGGTCGGAGGAAAGAAGAACAGAAGGGGGAAGCGAAAGGGCGGACAGGGCCGCTGCGCTCCCGATAATAAGCGAGCTAAAACCAGTCATGACGAGGAAGATGACGACCCTCAGAATGGCGTGCCACAGTACGACGGGGTGGTGTCAACCATCTCCGGGCTAACCCCGGGCACAACCAAAACTAAGCTGAGGTCTGAAGCTCGCAGACCACCGATTCCATCGGAGGAGGAACAGACGAAAAAGAGGTTCAAGAAGGGCGAAACAGTCACCTTTTCCGAGGACGATCCTGTACCAACAGCAACGCCCCATAATGACGCCCTGGTAATACAGGTTGGAGTGGCCAACAAAATTGTCCACTGCGTATTTGTTGATAGTGGGGCCAGCGTCAGTATCATCTTCCAACATTGCTTGGATAGGATGGGACTGGACCCAGCTCGGGTAAACTCAGCGCCCCTGCCACTCAAAAGTTTCACGCAGCATGAAACGCGACCTGAGGGGATCATCGCGCTTGACGTCGCCATTGGCAGCCTGCCAACCAGCGTCAACAAGCTAATCCATTTCTACGTGGTCAAAGCGAACTCCCCGTACAACATCATATTGGGTCGGGATTGGCTGAATGCGGTCCGAGCCATTATCTCGCCATATCACTTGCTGCTGAAGAAGGAGCTCTGAAGAAGTACGAGGTCGGAGGAAAGAAGAACAGAAGGGGGAAGCGAAAGGGCGGATAGGGCCGCTGCGCTCCCGATAATAAGCGAGCTAAAACCAGTCATGACGAGGAAGATGACGACCCTCAGAATGGCGTGCCACAGTACGACGGGGTGGTGTCAACCATCTCCGGGCTAACCCCGGGCACAACCAAAACTAAGCTGAGGTCTGAAGCTCGCAGACCACCCATTCCATCGGAGGAGGAACAGACGAAAAAGAGGTTCAAGAAGGGCGAAACAGTCACATTTTCCGAGGACGATCCTGTACCAACAGCAACGCCCCATAATGACGCCCTGGTAATACAGGTCGGAGTGGCCAACAAAATTGTCCACCGCGTATTTGTTGATAGTGGGGCCAGCGTCAGTATCATCTTCCAACATTGCTTGGATAGGATGGGACTCGACCCAGCTCGGGTAAACTCAGCGCCCCTGCCACTCAAAAGTTTCACGCAGCATGAAACGCGACCTGAGGGGATCATCGCGCTTGACGTCGCCATTGGCAGCCCGCCAACCAGCGTCAACAAGCTAATCCACTTCTACGTGGTCAAAGCGAACTCCCCGTACAACATCATATTGGGTCGGGATTGGCTGAATGCGGTCCGAGCCATTATCTCGCCATATCACTTGCTGCTGAAGATCCCGACCTCGGGCGGAATCCTGACTGTCCGCGGCGACCAGAAAAAGGCCAAAGAGTGCATGCAGGTTGCCCTTCGAGGTCAACCGCAAGCATAGCAATCAAAGTATCCCGAGGAGTTGGAAGAGGCAACAACGACTTCTGACACTACGGCGGAACAAGTCCCCTTGTCCGAAGAAGACCCTACCAAATCTGTCAAGGTCGGCTTTGCAGGGGGACCCCAAACCCGCCTACAGATAATCCAGCTCCTTAGGGAATATCAAGACGTCTTTGCTTGGTCGCCGACGGACATGACGGGGGTGTCATCGGACATCATTACACATAAGCTCAACATCGACCCGAGCTCCACCCCAGTAAAGCAGAAGAGAAGAACATTTGCTGCCGAGCAGAACCAGGTCATCTATGATGAGGTACAACAATGGCTGAAAGCAGGGCTACTTTTCGAGGTCAAATACCCAATTTGGCTATCTAACCCGGTGGTGGTCAAGAAAGAAGGAGGGGAGTGGAGGATGTGTGTGGATTATACCGACCTCAATAAAGCTTGCCCAAAGGACTGCTACCCCCTCCCCAACATCGATGAGAAGATTGAATCCTCAGTGGGATACGAGGTATTCAGCTTTCTTGACCTTTATAAGGGGTACTATCAAGTCCTGATGGATGAGGAAGACGCGATCATGACAGCTTTCGCCACGAGCTTCGGGGTCTTCGCATTCAAATACATGCCCTTCGGGTTGAAGAACGCCGGAGCAACTTACCAACGAATGGTCGACTTCCTCTTCCGAGATTACATTGGCGAGATCGTCGAAGTATATGTAGACGACATCGTCGTCAAAAGCAAGGAAAAAGCTTCAGCGGTGGATGATCTACGAACGACACTCGACGTATTGAGGCAAGCCAACCTCAAGCTGAACCCCAAGAAGTGCACTTTCAACGTGCGATCTGGGAAATTCCTAGGGTGCTGGATCTCGCCGGAGGGACTTAAAACCAACCCATTGAAAATTAAAGCCGTCCAGGAAATGAAGGTACCCCGAACTATTCGCGACGTACATAAGTTGACAGGCTGCATAACCGCGCTGAGTCGTTTCCTCTCGAAAGCTGCCGAGAAACAACTTCCGTTCTTCAAAATCCTCAAGAAGGCACCAGAGTTTGGATGGGGACCAGAGCACGAACTAGCCTTCGACGAGCTAAAGCACCATCTAAGAGACTTACCAACTCTGTCGGTCCCCAAAAAGGAAGAATCCCTATCCCTATACCTCGCAGCGTCGGAGGAAGCCATTAGCGCAGTATTGGTCCGAGACGAAGGAGATCGGCAGCTACCGGTGTACTTCATCAGCAGAGTCCTGAAAGATCCAGAGACAAGATATCAGCCCCTCGAGAAGTTCGCTCTAGCCTTGGTAAATGCAGCTCGGCGACTAAAACCTTATTTCCAAGCTCACCCAATACAAGTTTTGACCGACCTACCACTCCGGCAAGTCCTCACTAAACCGGAAGCTTCAGGAAGGATCGCAAAATGGGCAATCGAGCTCGGAGAGCATTCCATATCATTCGTTCCTCGCCGAGCTATAAAAGGCCAAGCTTTAGCAGACTTCCTCGTAGAAGCTCGGTACAACGTCGTGAATAAACCAAAAGAATCCGAGGCCAAGGCAAAGCTCCAAGAAATACCAGAGAAGACTCCCCCAGACTGCTGGGAGATGTACGTGGATGGAGCCTCGGGGAAGAAAGGAAGCGGAGCTGGCATACTCCTGATCAGCCCGGAAAAAAAGGAGTTGACATACTCGCTGCGATTCGAGTTCCCCACTACGAACAATGAAGTGGAATATGAAGCCCTCATTGCCGGACTGCGTCTTGCCCAAACACTCCAGGTACGAGCTATCCAAACTTATTGTGATTCCCAAGTAGTGGTCAACCACGTGCTAGGAAAGTACGAAGCAATGAGTGAGAAGCTGAAGAAATACCTGGAAAAAGTCAAGCTCCTAGAACAATCCTTCCAGTTCTTCAGGATAGTCCGCATTCCTCGGAGCCAAAATACCCGAGCTGACGAGCTAAGTAAGCTGGTAAACTCAACCGGCTCAACTCTAATAGAAGAAGTTCGGAATCGAAGTATAGAAGAGGCGGAAATCCACGCAATTGAGGAAGACGACCCGAACTGGATGACCCCCCTGAAGGAATATTTAGAGAGCGGGGAGATTCCTGAGGACAAAACGGAAGCCAGAAAAATCCTGGCTAAATCCATGCAGTACGTTCTCGAAGGAGGAGTCCTTTATCGAAAGTCATACCTACAGCCTCTCCTAAAGTGTGTGGGACCAAGGGAAGCGGACTACGCACTGAAGGAAGTGCACTCCGGGTCATGCGGAAGCCACATCGGAGCTCGGATGCTAGCACAAAAAATTATGCGGTGGGGGTACTATTGGCCAACAATGGTAAAAGACGCGGAAGAATTCGTGAAAAAATGCCTGAAATGCCAGCTGCATGCCAAGGTGACGAGGGTACCCAGACCGACCTCTCCACTATACAAAGCCCGTGGCCATTTGTGGAATGGGGCATTGACATCGTCGGTCCGTTCTACCCGGCCCCAAAGCAAAAACGATTCTTAATAGTCGCCGTCGACTACTTTATCAAGTGGGTCGAAGCCGAACCTTCCACAAAAGTCACAAGTGAGAAAGCCGTCGAATTTGTTTGGAAGAACATCGTGTGCCGGTTTGGAGTTCCAAGAGTCCTCATCTCGGACAACGGGACGCAATTCACGAGCAGGGCATTCCAAGAATTTTGCGAAGGACTCAATATCCAGCAAAATTTCACCTCGGTCAACCGACCTCAAACCAACGGCTAGACCGAGGTCACCAACAGGACGATAGTAAATGGCCTCAAAGCTCGCCTAGAGAAGGATAAAACGACGTGGATCTACAATCTCCAAAACGTCTTATGGTCATACCGGACTATACCCCGAACTCCCACGGGAGAAACCCGGTACCGTTTAGTATACGGAACAGAAGCGGTAATACCAGTAGAGGTCGGGGCACCAAGCCCCCGCACTATCAACTTCTCAGCGGAAGCCAATGAAGAGCAGCGCCGAACCGACCTGGATTTACTTGAGGAGAAGCGGGAACTAGCCAGCATAAAGGAAGCTCGGTATAAGCAGCAGATGGCCCGATATTATAATCAAAGGGTCAAACCCCAGCAGTTCCAGGTCGGTGACCTTGTGCTTAGAAATAATGAGATAAGCCATTCAGAGAAGCTCGGCAAGCTCGAGGCCACATGGGAAGGACCCTACAGAGTGCACGAAGTACTCGGCAAATGAGCCTACAAAATCGCCTATCTTTCAGGCGAGCTGATACCCAGGACGTGGCACATCGCCCACCTAAAGAGATTCTTCGTATGAGCAACAAAGTCCTGCATATAGAGTCTTTAAGTTTTTCTTTTTCCTTTTCTTTTCTTTAAGTCAATGTTTTGTTTTTAGCGAGCTCATCAAAACTCTCCTTTTTGTTTTGGTCTGTCTTTTCTTAATAAAGTTTCTTTTCGTCTTGCATACTCTTGTGTCTTTTAGTTTGCTTATACGAAGTATCCAATGCGCAAAGAAAACCCTTTTCGAGGTCCGAGCTCGTCTCCCTCCAAAAAGGAAGATCCCACGAGGTCAGAGTCAAACTCCCTCACATAGGATAATAAGATCTCAATCGGGGTCAGAACTAAGTTCCCCCGAGAGAATCACAATACGAGGTCCGAACTAAGGTTCCCTTGTAAACATAAAGAGGTCCGAGTTCTACTCCCTCATAAATGCAACATGCAAATAAAATAAGAAAGCTATCTTCACGGCGAACAGGAAGTTCAACGAACTCAATCTATACTTATTTATTTCTAACTATTTAGAAATGTTCGTATGTACATAAGTTACAGGCAAAAACGAGCTAGTCTACGAAGGAGGAGGTTTCTTGCTAAAGTTAAGCCACCGATCCTCGAATGAAGTAATTCCCAGGATGTCATCGATTGAAATCCGACCTCGACCTCGACCTCGACCGCTTCCGGAGAAAGGACTCCGCCCTCGCGAAGTCGCCAACCTTGGCCTTACAGCTCGACCACCTCGGCTCGGGCCGACCTGACGTCCTTGCGAAGCTGTCTTTACCTCGCGAGCAGGCACCGTTCGAGAAGAGGACGGGAGGTCGGCACCCGCACCCTTGGCCAGCAGCGCACGTAATTTTGGCCGGCGCTCTAGAATACACTTATACCTGCCCGCACTCTCTTTGAGCATGTCAAAAGCACCTTGGAGCAAAGGAGACTCGGGACCGACTGCTTCTTTTAAATCAATATAAGTCACCAAGTCTTCTTTCATCTTTAGCTCCGCCTCGGAAATGGTAATACCACCAGCACGTCGGATAATATCTTCGTACTCGGCGTGCTCCTCAGCGATCCTCTTGTGATCCTCAGAAACAGGGTTAGCCTGACCTTGGGCAGCTTCCAGTTCTTCCTCGGTCTGAAGAAGCCTGGCTTGAAGCAAATCAGCATGCTCTTGAGCAGCGATCCGCTTGACCTCGGCCTCCACGCCAAGCGCCTCGAACTTCATTCGCCATTCCTTCAGCTCGGCCTCAGTTGATTTCAACAAAGAACACTTCTCGGCAAAAAGCTCTTCAGCTCGGCGACATTTATCCATCCACAACCGAGCTATAGACCGTTGTTCAGATAAATCTTGAGATAGGAGACTTATTTGCTTATGAAGGGAAGCTATACCAAGGTTATTAGAAATCTACACACAAAAAGAAAGCGAAAATTCATTTATTCACAAATGTCTGAGTACAAGTTACAAAAAAAAAGGAAAAAAAAGAAATCTAAGGAGCATCGACCTCCTTGTCCTGAGAAAGTGGCGGCACAGAAGGGGGGTCCTGCGAAGAACCGTCAGCGCCAGCACCGCCGAGGTCCTCTCCACCAGCCGAGGCCTCACGCTCCTCTTCATCCTTATCTTCTTCTTCGTCGTCGCGGAGAGAAGCAAAGACGGCATCCAGGTCGGCATCCCGATCTACCGAGCAGTCAGCAACCTGCTCGGCAGATAGCAGCTCAGACGAGCCGGCCAGACTCTCCAAAACAGGAAGCTGACCGAGGTAATCCCGGACCACCCTGGCATACCGGGAAGGGAGAGCATCATCCCCGAGGCGCTCAAAGCCGTACTTCGCCACATCCAGAGCAGGGAAATCCTCGGCGGCCTTCTCCAAAGCGGCCATGGCGAAGTTCCCATTGATGAGTAGGGCCAAGTCGTTGGCTAGGCTGGAGAAGCTCTCCGACAACAGTAGCCTCTTCGTGTAGGCCCGAAGAACCTCCCCTTGGCTCGCCGCGAGCTGGGCCTCCCGATCCTTCGCTGCATGCAGCTCGGATTCCAACTTCTGGAATCGCTCGGCCTCAACCCGAGCCCTCTCTGCCTCCGCCTCAGCCTTCGCGAGCTGAGCGACCAGCTCGGCTGTCGCGGCCTTCATCTCCTCCTTGGCCCCCTTCAGCTCGGCCTCAGCCTTCCTCGCCCTGGCGGTGACCACCATAAGCTTCTCAGAATACTTGCTCTTCTCTTCCTCATGTATCGCGGACATCTCCCCAACGCGGCTCTTCAGCCACCCCACGACCGTATCGATGCCCTGTCAGAGGAAGTACAATTAGCTACGCAGGCAAGAATTACAGGAAATATGTACTAAAGGCAAGGTCTTCACCTCGGGAAAAGGCAGGTCGGCCAACTTGTTTAGAGGAGCTGCCGGACTCGCGTCGCCGCCCGAGATCTCGAGAATCTCTACGTCGACCCGCTCTCCGCCCTTGGCTCGTTTCTGGGGTGGCATAGGGGGAGTAACGCGAACGTTCGCCGCAAGCCCCGCCGCCTCGGCGCGCGGAGCTAGGTCAGAGGTTCCTCCGAGCTGACTCTGGTCGGAGGGGGAAGCGGATTGAGCGGTCGACCTCGCCCTCTTGGTACCGCGAGCTGCGGCCTTGGCATCGTCCCCCTTAATCTTACCAAAGTTCTTCACTGCAAAAACAAGCAAGAAAGGAGTAAGAACAGCGAAAAAAAAAATACATATATATAAAACAACCCTAAGAGGATTAGCGGGGCCTCACCCGTCGAAGGATCCACCATCCTCTGGGGCTCGTACGGGCTTAACCCCGCTTCAGCTAAGGAGTCTTCACTGTAGCAACCCTCAAAGGGACCGTGATCCCTCATCGCTCTCACAGCGGACCCTAAGGCTTTATCCACCTCGCCAATTACCCACTCGTGAGGCTTCTCTAACCTCCAAACAAAATCGACAAAACTATCGTGACGACAAAAGAAATACTTCGTGTGCCACCTATCCACCTTATTCTGAGTTCGCCCCTTGAACTCAGCTCGGGCGGTGGCGTAGTACCAGCCCGCACTCTTCTTGAAAAGGAAGAGCTCGTGAATGAGCTCGGCGGAAATTTGATAACCCTTATCAATCGCCGCAACACCCAAGTCGGTAAACTGCCTAAAGGAATTCGGCATTATCTGCCCTAATGCTAGTCCCAACCTCTTCTGGAGCTCGGAGTAGGGCTCGGGGAGGGGCACACGAAGACCAGCGTGCAGACTGTCCTCGTAAATAGTAACAAACCCCAGTGGGGGAGAGCAGGCCCTATCCTCTGGGCGCGGTTTTACTAAATCGGCATTCAAAGGAAAATTATAGGTTTGGGCGAGCCACCTAATCCTAACCTCATCTAAGGATGAGGGGTAATCAGCCACCTTCCCCTTCACAAGTGGGGGCACTGGTAAACTTTCAATAATAGGTTCAGAAGACTCTAAGGTAAAAATCCTAAACTCTACGCTGTCAGCGACGGCCCTTGCCGGAAGAGGGTCACTATTACTACTAGACTGAGAGGGGGAGGCCATACTTACTTGGGAAAGTGAGCAGAAGTCTTCTGGAGCGGTCGTGAATGAAAGTTTTAACGGCGTGAGCACCGGCGGCGCAGCGATACGGGAAATTGAAGCTTTTGCGAGGGATAGAGAAAAGTAGAAAAATGATTTTCTGGGACGGAAAATTTTTGATATAGCGGCGGAATTGAAAAAGCAGGATAGGGAAGACGTTTCAAATCCCACACTATACGTATTTGGATCCTGCCGCTACCCATCGTACACGTGTAAACGTGGGCCCGTATTTCTCGGAATATGGACCGTCCCTCCACAAAATTCAAAACGGCCCGCTACTTTTCCCTCCCTTTAAGTTCGGATATGGGCCACGCCTACAAAGCGACCTGAGCCACATAACCAAGTCGCTGAGGGCCAAATTTAATCATCTCGTTCTACCTGCTAACTCAGCTCGGGCGATAAGCTCGGCAATCCAGTTCGTACAGGTGATTTACGCGATCAATCACCTCGGCAATTCGACCTCGTAGTCTACATCTACATGTCTTCTTTCCTCTTTTTTGAGGGGGGATGTGATGGTACCGGCCTCGTCTTGGGCCCGACCTAAGGCCCAATCTAGGTGGGCCTATACATTCAAGCTCGGCCCAAGAGCTCAGCCCAATTACAGTCGACGCCTACCTTGGAGACCAAGTCACGAAGCCCTACTTTGGGGGAGGATAGAATCCTACTATGAATGGGAATCGGATATGCATGTACTAGGAAACAAGATATGTATAAGGAATCCAAATCCTAGAGAGATTAGGGCTCAATTCAAGGCTTATAAATAGATGCTAGATTAGAGGTTTAGGGGCATTCAATACTCTTTGTACTCTCAAGTATAATAAAAGCTCTCTATATTCTCTCCGTGGACGTAGATCGCATTGATCGAACCACGTAAATCTTTGTGTCGTCGCATTATTGTTATTTACTGCTATCTCTGCAAACCCTAGATCTATCATCTTTGTAACTTTATTAAATTATTATAAATAGCTTACTAGTCTTGTGACCCGCCGGAGTAACATAATAAAATATAAAAAATTAGTTAATAATATACAAAATTAGAGTATAAGAAAGTATAAAATAGCTGCAGACTAAAATATTAGTATAAGTTTAGTTTGGGTATATTAAGCTTTTACCAATTCTTTTTAATCACATTTGAAACTTACATGCTCCACAATTCTTTAATGCTTTTTCCTCCAAAACAGGAAAATCTTCCCAAAATTTTCAAGCCAGAACTAAAAAATTATAACATAAATAAAGTCAAAATGCATGAAACATGTAAAACCAAATGCTATCGAATTTCCACAAGACATTACTGCCAAAACGAATCAAGACATACTAAACTTCCAATAAATTCTATGCGCATATGCTTCTATATAAACTAACAATTCTATCAAAACAAAAAGTGTAGCCGAAATAAAATAAGGTCATTGGAGCTTTCTTGAACATCATGGTAAAAATTCTGGAACAGTTTAATTTTCTTTGCCATGCTCTCTTCCTTGTGGCCTTTTTAGTCTCTTTTCATTAGCAGTGCAGATTTCCTTGGAGGGAGCAAAGAAATGGTTAAACAACACAAAATAGTCTAGTAGGGCGACTATTCATCCTTAAGAATGAAAAAAAGAAAACGATCTAGCCAAATATTCTCCTCCAAATATTCAAGACTTAGTACTAGTAAAAAGGCATATTGGTTTTCCTACATTGTTTAAGGTTCATTTAAGTTCACCAATTCTCCATTTGACACAAATAAATTAAGTTCACGATGAATATATATATATAAGCATGGTTTTCCCACATTATTTAAGGTTCATTTAATGCTATTTGTTGGTAAAAATCATGTTATAAATAAGTATTTGGTTTAACTTTGATTGTTCTATAAGATTTTACACTTGTTTGCAAGTTTTGACCAAAATACAGGAAAATTAAGATGAAATTAGAGTGAAATTATCATGAGGTTAAAGAGGAGTTCGATACAAAGTCAAAGGAAAAAATGGAGATCAATTCGGAGTTCGGAGAGAGAGAATGAAGCAAAACAAAAAAACGTCGCGCTCAGCGAAGCCAACCGGCGATTCAGGGCTAAACCGCCGGTTAGCACTATCAATCCGCCAGTTTGACCTGCATAAAGACTCAAGGCTTAATGCTAATTGGCAGCTAACCGGCGCCCTACGTCTAGACCGCCGATTAGCCCATTTTTGTGCTAGACTTTCCGATTTTGCCCTTTTTGCGCTTTTATCATGCTTTAGCGCTTCTTGTACCCTATGTAAAGGGGATTTAGCCCCAAAAACGTGGCATCTTCATTCCTAGCTAGTTTTCCTCTTCTCAAAGTTTCTTTTTGTAATTTTAATTAGGGCTTTTGTCTTACATTTGATCTTATAGTTGGATTTGGCTACAATTAAGGAGTTTATTGAATATCTTTCCATTTTGGGTTATTTAGTACAATTGCTATGGTTTTATTTATGGTTTTCATTTCCATTTCTCTTGTTATTTCAATTATCATGTCTAGCTAATTTCCTTTGTTGATTTTGGGGATTTGTGGAGATTCAATGATGTGATGAACTTAACCTTCTAATTCTAATTATCTTCTCCTATTTGATTGTGGTTTTGGCTCTTATTTTCATGTGGGAATTATTGATCATCTTTCTTGCATGTCAAGTGTTGGTGAAAATTCTTAATAGGTTTTTATGAGCATGGAAATCAAAATTGCACAACACGGATGGTTTTGAGACTTAGTAGGTGATGAATTCATGTATGGAAGCTTTTAATCTTTGTGCCTTTCGAAGTTGATCTATCTTCTTGAGTCTTAGTCGAGAGAGTCGTTAGATTAATCTACTTTTGCTAGCTTTCGAGAGAGGTTTAGTGAATTGCTTTGTGATTTTTCTCAATTAGAAGATTAAATATGGTTATGTGAATTAGGAAGTTATTTTCATTGTCATCTAAATTTAAATCAAATCCCTAGAATCAACGCTTTTCTCTTATCGTTTCTTTGATCGTATTTGTGTGCTTGTTTGCTTTTGATTGTTTCTTAGCTTTAATTTACTTTCTTCCTAATTGAGAAATCTAAAATCATGCCCTCCCCTAAGCTTGAATAGTAGGAATGTGTTTAAACTTTATTTTCACCTTATTTTTATCAATAGTTCTTGTGGGTACGATACTTGATTGCTACTACTATAATTGCTCGTTTGAGTTGCGGATTAATTGCTAAGTAAATTAGTGATCATATATCTAAATCCTCAAAAACACTTTAAGATGCAAAAAGGCATTGACATGTACAAAACATGAAGAATAGATTAAATTATACAAAATTGAAAGCCACCGCTTTTATATCATTAGAGAAATATTTGTGAAAACGACCGAACCAGATAATGAATACTCTATTTTGTAGACTCATAGTTGTTTTAAAATGTCATTTCTTGCTACCTTATAAAAAGCCTTCCAATATTTGTAGAATGGTCTGAATCCAATGTTTGAGCTCCCTGCCGCCCTACAAAAATAGGAATACCAATAATCAACACAAGATGAGTATCATCATCATATTATCTAAGTGTGTTCAAAGTTTGATTTAAATCGTAAATCAAATCGGATCAAACCGCAATTTACGGTTTGGTTCGATTTTGTGGTTCCAAAAATATAGTTTGGTTTAGATTTTTCAAAAATTATGATTTATGGTTTAGGTTTGGTTTTTAAGAAAATTCAAACCAAACCAAACCGTATTTGATATAGTGATATTAATATTATCATTTTATTTATTATGTTAGGAAATATGGATTTTCTTGATTGTATGTCATATCTGAGTATTATACAAATTTAATTAATGAAATCGAACAATTTTAAATCATTAAACCCTACAATCTGCGATACATTTCCAATTAATTGTTACAGTGACTTATCTTCATCTTTGAACATAAGGTACGAATTTCTATTTGTTTTCTTTTCTTCTATATCATTTTCAAATTTAAGTTGTTTTCGACAGAAAAAGTAGAGAATGTGAAATTATTTTACTATAATTTATTATTTAACTAAATAATGTTATTCTAGACTCCTAGTATATTTATTATAGCAAAAGAGAATAACGTACATGGTCATGACAACAACTTTATTTAATTTCTTTAATTTCTATTACGAAGAAAATGAAAAATATAGATAACCGCAAACCAAACCGTATTATTACAGTTTGGTTTGGTTTGGTTTGGTTTCACTACTTAATCAGTTCGATTTGGTTCCAAAAAATTATCAAACCGTATTTTACGATTTGGTTTGAGTTTAGTATCAAATCGCACCAAACCAGACCGCAAACACCCCTATATTATTATCATATACAGGTTCAATATAATTGCGATTAGCCGATTAGCCAATGCCAACAATGAAATCGACTATTCCCAAAAGAGAAAAACAATTGCAATTCCATCATAAGGGATTCGACAGAATCAAGTTTATGCAAAAATAAATAATTGTATATTAGAATTTTTGTCTTACGAAATCGGATTAACACATAGAACGTGATTTTTGCTACAAATTTACCTTACAAATTTGCAAGGAGCCGGTAGTAATAGTATCAAAACACTTCAAGATGAGTCTCTGCGAGTGAGTAATTTTCTTCTTCAAAACATTACCACTTCCACCGCCCCTATCGAAAATCATTGTTTTCTAGTTTGTTTTCCTAAATTCTTAGAAAATTAATAATTGAGATTTTGCCAACCATTGTGCTCTTGGAGATTTGTTCGAAGTTTGACGGTTTGAATTACTTTTTAACGTTTTCCAAAATATGTTATAATTAGCTTTTTTAACCTTAAAGTGCTATTTTCCTATATTTCTCTCTTTTATTATCACCCCCTTTATGCATTGTACTTATATTTTTTATTTGGCAACTGTAAATCATAGGAGTACATATTAATGTCACAAATTTATTTATAATTCTCACTGCAGTTTTCATACGAACTACTAGTTCCTATGTATATGTGTGTGAAGATGATGATGTTTTTCCCTCGTAATCTATAGAGAGATAATTTTAAGAAGGGACAAAAATCGGTATAGCCCATTTGAATATAAGAGCATTCACAATGGCGTCCATCAAATTCGTGGGCGCCGTCGAAAAATGCTCATCTGCCAGCAGTCTTCCGAATTTCCACAACGATGCTAGCAATTGCTGGCGCTCGTCAATTTAATTTTTTATATTAATTTTTAAGATTTAAAATAGTAAAACATATTTCCTTATCTATCAATTGGATATCGCCACCTCACCTCCTTTTCTCTCCGCTTTGGCGCACCAAAATTGTGGAATTGCGCTATTCTACTGCGCCAATAGAGGGCTACAATGGGAGCGCCAACAGCTTTGTGAGCGGGAGCAACGAGCGCCAACGACATATAAGCATCGTTATCTCGTTGTGGATGCTCTAAGAGCATCGCAGTGGCTAAACCCCTTAGTGGCTGGATGAGCAGTGGACTTCAGATAGAGTAAGCGAGCTGTAGTGGAAGAGCTTGATAGAGGGCTTAATAGAATAACTTTTCATTTTTAGGATTTTGAGTTATTTTTTGATTTTACATCCGAACTTGCAAAAATATAGTAGACAAATCATACTTTACATTAAATTAAAATAATTAGTTAAAATTATATAAATTAAAATAAAAAATAAAAAATTACATAAATAAAAAAAACGAAAAATTACATAAAATCCTACTAATTCCATTCTCGCATTTGCTTCATCTCCTCCACCATCATCATATGAATATGAAATTGTTCCGACGTCATCTTGCTCGTATCTTTGTGGATGATCTTCATATCCAAAGCCATTTGCTTGACTTGAGCAGTCTCAAGCATAGCCTCGGCGGCAGTCGTCTTCGCTATAGCTATGGAGGCGAGGTTGGCGTTTGTCGATTCCATCCATGAGATTGCATCGGAATGGGCGAAGTCCAAACTTTCTTTGCTCTTTCCCTTGGCCAGTGCCGCCGCCTTCGCCGCCTTTTAACCCATTGGACGAGGCTGCTCTTACTTGGAGGATGTCATGGTGTAGCTACCATGCGGGTGGTTTTTTGCCATCTTCATTAAATGTACGTCTCCGCCTTTGATTTCCATAAACTTGGGATAGTTGCGTAAGATCTCCCAAACCTTTGTCTTTTTTGAAAGCGGCGTATCCGGTGGGATTTGCTCTTGACCATGTCGTCGCAAGTGTCGCGCTACCATTTGTCGTTTGCTCGTTGGAATGCACTTATCCAATCTTTGATTTTTTCGGAAAGCTGTTACAAATGGCTCTTGATTTGCTTGTAGTTAACCAGAGGATTGGGTTCGAAGATGGCGTTGAAACGGTCCGTGACTCGATCCCAATATTTTTCACCGGTTTGGTCTTTGCCGCGGATGGTATCGCACGTCTCCTCCTTACAAATTTGAGCGATGACGTTGCTATCCTCTGTGCCGTTTGGTCTTGGTGGCGGCTGCGGGATCGGTGCTCGATTGGGAGTACTCGTTGGACGCTTAAGACTCATTGAAATTGATCGAGTCTGAACCAGAGGGAACGTAAAAATTTTGTGAGTAGTCGGGAAACCAATTCGATGACATAGGATTGTTGGAATCGTTGGGATCCATTTGAAGAAGAAGGTGAAGAAAATGAAGAGGATAAATAAAATGAAGAAGATGAATTTAAGAAGATGCATTGAGGATGTGTGGATTGTGGAAAGGGAGGTATGTATTTATAGTAGATAGTAAAAAAAAAATTCCGGCCAAATGACCGTTGGCGATCGATTCGGCTCGAGCAAACAGGTTGGGGCTCGTGGGAGGGGTAGCGGCAGTGGGCGGGCTCAACGCTACGACGGCTCAAGCCGGCGATCAAGCCTGCCGCTGCGAGTGCTCTAAGACCTTATTTATCGGCACCCAATCCACAAAATAGTTGGGTGCCATGTCAATATTTCTCACCAAGTGAACCGTATTCGATGTTTTTAGAAATCAGCCCTTGTGATCTCTCTCTCTCTCCATAAGGGGCTATCCAATGTGATGGAGATACTTGCCTTCATCTCATTAGTCAATGAAATTTATTTGGATATAAAAAAAAATCATTATATCTTTTACATGTTATATTAAAAATAAATAAAAAGTATACCAAAATCTATATTTTTCATATTCTATAAATTGAGATCAAATTTGATATATAGTTTTACATACAAAAAAAATCTCTTATTTTCTCTACATATAACCTTCATTTTATAACATCCTCTATTTTCTTTATTATCTATTTCCGTTTATTAAGGATGATGAGAATAATTCTTTCTATAATTTTCAAAATTTTAATTCATCCCAAAATTTCAATAGAGAAGCTCACAAAACTCTATTATACGACTTGATCGAGCTCAATAGAGAATTATGTTTTGTTTATAATTTTGCAATAATTGTAGACTATTTTATTACATTTATTACAAATAATTACTCCCTGTGTCCCGCGAAAGATGAACCATTTTCCTTTTTGGGTTGTCCCACGAAAGATGAGCCCTATTTGTTTTGGGAAATAATTAATTGCATTCACACTGCTTTTACATTTGCATTCACACTGTTTTTACATTTTTTATTATTTATTCATACTACTTTTACATTCTTTATCAATAAAATACTCCATTAAATACACTCACTACTATTTCTTCTTAGTCTCCGTGCCCAAACCAAAGGGTTCATCTTTAGTGGGACGGAGGGAGTATATTATTGTTAAAAATAATGCAAAACAAAAATGTATAATGTTGTGATTAGGATGGTCATTGATAAACCACAAAAATAGATGTGATTGATTTAAAAAAACATTAAGGATGTACAAGAGAGAGATATTAATTAAATATTAAAAAGGGTGGCTGGTTGGGTGATCTGCCTCGTCTCTGATAAAAATAGTCTAAGAGCACCCACAACGGAGATCTCCGAGGTCGATCCATTGTGGAGCTGCGATATCGACTTGAGGTCGAGAGGAGAGTCGTTTTTCCGACCTCGCTCTCGACCCACTTCCTGGAGACGCGTCGAGCAGCGAGCGATCGTTGATTTTTTTTATTTTTTAGTTTTCTGCAATAAAATAAAAAAATAAAAAATTCAAAAAATAAGTAACGACTACTTTCAATAAAATTTCCTTTAAATACCACTTCAGTGCTGAATCGAGCACACAAGGCGACCCAACGTTAACACGACAACAAGTATTGCAAGGCAAAACACTTGCATTCACCGCATATACAAGCTCGTCTTCGAGATGCGCAAGCCCACTATCATCTTACGAAAGATTTGATTGAAGAAATTTAGACACGTTTTGATCCGCTCCACTAGTTGTATTTTAATATTAAAGTCTGTCTCTTCATCTTTTTTATTTTAATTCAATAAAATTGTTCGATTTTTAATTCTTCATTTATTATTATTATTATTATTATTATTATTATTATTATTATTATTATTATTATTTATTAGAAATAAAAAAATAAAAAATAAAAAATAAAATTATTCAATCATTGCCAATCATTGTAATTTGGATCAACCTATGTCTATAATCTTACTATTATAAAAATTTTAAACCTATGTCTATCAATCGTTGGGACTCCATAATTTTTCGGATCAATTTAGGTCTAAATTTTTACCATTGTGAATGCTTAAAGGGATTCAATACATAACCCCTGTCTATAAGGGATTCCCCATGGCCTTTAGCACACCCTTACACAACTTACACAGTTTTTTATTTTTATTTTTTGATATGTATAAAAATAAGTTTCGATTACCCAATCTATATAATTATACTAAAACAAACTAACATTGAGAAAATTTTTCCGCCTAAATCTTATTAATTAATTCCATGTACTGATTAATTAATATTTATTCATTTAATATTTATGTAATCAATTATATACTCATACATTTATTCATTTATCTACGTATTGATTAATTAATGTTCATTCATAATATTTATGCAATTCCCAAAAGGTCAAATAATATTAAAACAACTATTGACATTACTAAAACATATACCCCATCACTTGACTTTCATAAAAATAAATAAAAAGGTCAACTTAATAAATCAACTTTTGCATTTATATAATATACTCTATATATCTATATTTATATAATAATATTAAAACAAACTAGCTTAAATTTTTCTGCCTAAATTTTACTCCAACTTTTATATCTTTATTAAGTAATTTGCATTCATTTTATTATTTGAAGTAGTTGTCTCATTTCAATCTTTCCAATATTGACCACTAAATAATGTTGATGAATTTTTTAAATTCAATTTACATTATCTATGTAATCATTCAATATTTTTTATGTGCATACCCTAACTTTTTAACTTCTCATCCATTTAAAGATTAAAAGAGATATTCGCATTACCAAAACAAGAGAACTACATCATCATGCCTAAGACATGGCAATGGATTGAAAAATTGCTGACACATATATGTAGCGTAATATGGAAGAAAAATGTAGAATTAATTAAACTTTGTAACTCAGATAGGTATTTTAAGTTATTTTAATTAGTATAATGTTTTTCTAACAAATTCTAATTGGTATTGTTATTTATTTATTTCTAATATATATTTCTACATTTTCATTTTTTTTTTGTACGAATTTGACGTAGTATTAATTAACAACTATGTCTACACAACATACTGCACACACACACACTCTCTCTCACACATATACATATATAATCGACTAATTTAAATATATTTTCATATATAGGAAAATTAATATGAGAATATGGGCTGAGAAAAATTTCATAATATAATGAATTTTGTCAAACCGTGCATTGCTGTAGTATATAATATTTATTTAATAAAATTTATTTTTTTCTATTAAAAAATTAAATAATACTCCCTTCGTCCCGCTCATTTTGTCTCCTTACTATTGGGCATGGAGATTAAGAAAAGTTGTTTGTTTAATAAACTAGTGGATGAAATTTGAAGGGGATGAGAGAGAAACTCTTACAACCACTCATTATGTCTATAATTGTATGTAGACAAAATGAGTGGGACGTCTATTTAAGGAAAGGGAGACAAAATGAGAGGGACAGAGGGAGTATTAATTTTCGATACCAGAAAAATATATTGTTCTTCCCCTGCAATGCGGGGGTACAATACTAGTTCGCATAATAACATTACATTCCCTAAAATCCTACTCAATTTTCATGTAACGAAACATTTGTCTGAGATTTGCTTGATTCCTCATTATTTGGATCGGACATTTGTCTGATCTAGCAAAGAGTCGAGCCCTTATGACTCACTTGCCGGTTTTTTTCCCTTTGGCCTCTCTCTTTGCCTCCGCCCTTGCAACATCTGGCCATGTGATCAGGGAGGCGCGCTTTCTCTTTCGGTTGATGCCTCCTCCGTCGACGGCGCCGACACCGAAGATGTGTAGACGCCCGAGGCCGACGTCTTCGTCCTCTTCATCTAGTGAAAGTCAGGGAAAGCTTGGACGAGGAATGTGGGATATTCGCGCAGAATTTCCCAGGCCCTGAAATATTTGAAATAAGAGCCTCTGGTTGATACTTTGTAGATTTCTTGGACATCATCTCTGACCATGTCGTTGAGGGATTGTTGGGATCCATTTTCACAACAAAGAGATAAAGAAATGAGGGTGAAAGATTTGAAGAGTAGAGGGTGAATGATTTGAAGAATGCAAAGAATTGAGGTGAAATTGGTGGTATTTATAGTGTAAAATAAGATTTAAAAAAAATAAAAAAATAAAATCGGAAAAGCCATTGACATAGTCGTTGCCAACTTTAAAAATGTTGACGTAAGGCTCATGACCTCATCGCGCGCGACCTTTTTTTTTCTAATTTAAGCGCGTATAAAACACGCGCGTCTCAAGCCGGTCTCAAGACGCCTGGAGCCGCATTCTCGAACCGGAGGGGGGGGGGGGGGGGGGTGGGGGGGTGTCTCGAAGGGGCCTCGAGACACCCCAATGTAGATAGCCTTATGTATATATTTAATAAGGTTGCTTATACGGTTAACCTAACTGCAAATTGCGGTTAACCATAACTGGAAATTCATGAAATCAATAACCATACATAGGGATGGAAATCGGTTCGATTACATGTTAACCGCATCGATAACCGAAATAATCGATAACCGTTTAACACGTTTTTTTCCTACCGATAACTGAACCGTAATTATTTTCAGTTAACCAATAACCGCTGCTGTTATTTCGGTTCGGTTTTCGGTTAACCTATTTTAACCGAATATAATTATGGAAAGTAAAAACAAAGAATAAAACATAAAATTGTTATGCAAACCACATAATATAAATCCAACGAATCCGATAACACACACTTATATTTGGAGTTATATTCTATCATTTACATCAAAATTCTTCAAATTGTTATATGTAAATGTGATCATGAAATAAGAGTTCAAATTTCAATCAAAATAAACATGATTTTGAATTTTCTAAGAATTTGTTAGTATACAACACACGCTTAAATTTATAAGAGTATTGTCCATTATAAATAAATATATAGGATGCAATAGATTTTATCCAAAATTGTATTATTGTTGAAATATACGATACTTAATTAATTGCATTGCATTATACTATATGATTGATTATGTTAAAACCAAAACTAGTATTAGTAAATAATAACAATATTATGCTATGAAAGTAGAGTACTACATAAAATATATTAGTAATAATATTAAAATATAAGATAAGGGTACTACTTGTAATATATTAGTAATAATATTGTATTTCATATATGAATTAAGAATTCGGTTAATTCGATTATTATCGGTTTAACCGTTCGGTTATCGGTTATAACCGATAACCGCATTTTCACTAATTTCATTACCGATAACCGTAATATGCGGTTTTTGGTTAACCGAAAACTGTCGGTTTTCGGTTAAATCGGTTATTAACCGATTAACCGAAACCGGATTTCCACCCCTAACCATACACGGCCGTTTAAGATAGGTGGTTAACTGCTAACCGCAGCTGTTAAGTAGTGCGGTGAACCCCGAACCGAGTAACCTGAGATGGGTGGAGATGGTGCCGGCGAAGTGAGGAAGAAAGAGAAGTGGAGCATGTTTTATGTCTTTTATTAAAGTTGGGCTCAGGAAGTGGGCTAGAGAAAATATTAATATGTATTGGCATTGGTTTAATTTTAATAAAATTGAGGCCAAGTCATGAGCCCAAGGGCAATTAAAATGTATTAAAGGTTTTATACTTTCATTTGATTATAGTGCCAGCGCGGCAGCCCTCATCAGATTCAAGAGAGAGAAACACGCCGAAATACCTGGGGGCAGGGGCTATGAGCGGCGGACGGTCCGGCGATGTCAAGGTCGAAATCCAATTAGGGATTTTCTTCGATTAGGATTTAGGATTCTTTACTTCTTCTCCTCCTCTCTTTATTCTGTGAGATCAAAATCAAAAGCACTGCTTAAGCCTTAAGGGTTGCATAAAGGTAAGATGTGATTTATCAATTGGAGAGAGAGTGATGAGTTTTGAGTTTTGACCGAATTAGGTAATCTATTTAGGTATTTTACTTTCAATCTTTTAGATTTTATATATTTTTTGTTTAAATTATAATATAAACTAATATATACTACTCCATCTGTCTACCAAAAATGGTCCTACTTACCACAATTTTTTTTCACAAAGAATTATCTCACTCTACTTTTTATACAATAACACCCTCCATACTTTCCTATATTTACTACCCCTTACTACTAGTGGACCAACCTCATAACAACTTTACTGTTATATTTTGGTTAATACCACTGCCCCTACTTCATAACTTTTACCCCACTCAAAACTACTTATCAACTTTCTTAAAATATATGCTCACCCTCAAATGAGAATTCTTGGTGGACGGAGGGAGTATATGTTACAAAATAGTTATCGATTATTTGGTTAACCATTGCGGTTAGTGGTAATTAACCGTAACTGCAAAAATGAAAAATCCCATGCAGATCACCGAACCATGCTGCCGGGTTGCGGTTAACAGTTAACAATTAACCATTAACCGGCGGTTACAGTTAATAACCGTTTAATATGCGAATAAGCAGCCCTAATATTTAATGTCAATTCAAAAAACCCAATACATAATAATTATCAGGACACCATGATTCTTCTTGCTTGAATAAATGCTTTATTTAATTTAGTATTCAAACCATCTCATATTAAATCATCGAGAGCGATGCATTATTTTTTTAATAATTTTTTTTATGGCAACATTTGTAGACTTGATACAGCAGGATTATATATACACGTCACGTAAATTGTCGCAAGTGTGGGACCCCATCTAGCTGAAAATGTAAACCTCATCAAACCCTCGCCTGCAAAGTGGCAAAACAAGGAAACAAGTTTAAATACATACTCCTTGCATACCCAATCTCACATAAATCATAAATAAATGGCAAAATACCATATATCCTCTCATCATTCAATCAATTTTGCAATAATATATCATAATGTTCAAGACTTGACAAACATATACATAACATCTAACAATTTTGCAATAATAATGTGAAACCCTTTTGATCGCGAAAAAGATTGTGTACAACGATCCATACCATGTTGTCGTCCCAAGAACCGACATCTACACCATTCTCATCATAAATTGAGAGTGATAAGAATGTATTTTTGGGTTTCATGACATTATTGCACAATTGAAACATTATGCATACATTTAACAAATTTTAAACTTCATAAACATTATTGCAAAATCGACCAAACGTTATGACAAAATGTGGAGAGAGAGAGAGAGAGACCCAGATTTCCCACAATATGTGGGAGTGTAATTGTATATGAGGTTGTCGAGAATTTCCTGGGAGGATGGCCTGTTCAAAGACATTCTGGCCTCCCTAAGAGATAACAAATAGGCGACCATAAACAGTGGAGATTTCAAACTTGTGGATGCAAACAGAAAACACATAAACAAGCACATAAATGAAGAACAATTATCACTAGGACTAACTATGTAGCAGAAACCGGCATCCTCAAATCATTTGGCACGTCAAAAAAAAAAAACTATGTACAGCTGACAAAAAAATTTACCTCACAAGAAAGTTAGCAATATGTTGAGTGACTTGAACTGCATCTTCCGAGTGAGGGATCCCTGATAAGCCCCATTCAAAAGCATTTTTCTGGACCAGATATGTCGAACATGGCATTTCAAACCAAACATTTTAAATTCAATAAACGTACATCGCCAAATGTGCTTTAGTAGCAACACAAGCATACTCCATATCAAGGATATAGATGCTTGAGAAAAACATTAAAAAGGCAATGAAATTTGATCAGGCAATTTTGACAGTGAAGGAGTACAGCTCTAATGCTCTTACCCAGGATGTCCAACAATACTTTGTCGGCGTACAGCTTCATAATTTTCATGAGGAACTGTAAAAATTTCTAGGATGAAATTATTATGACAAAAACATGGAACTTCAGAGAGTGCAAAAAATATGCATGTCCATCCATGGCAGATTGTTGACGACCAATACAAGGAACTGACATTCGTGTCCAAATAAACTTCTCCCATACAGTGAGGAATTGCTCAAATGGTAGATCATAACAACCTACTCTAAATTTAATGTAGTTGACAGGTTTTTTCTGATGGTAAGAATTCATATTAACAATTATTAATCGGTTGTATATCCTAAAGTTATAAATGTGATGGAGGGCGGAATTTATGTAAAGATAACACAGTTGCATTGCATCTACAAATACACATATAATATAATTGAAGATATTCCACCACTAGTTCTAATGTAGTAGCCAACTATTTTCATCTCTCCCCTCCAGCAAAGATTATTGATCCTAAGATGATCTCAGGAAATTAAGACTTCTAAAGTATGATGATTTGCTTTTAATTGAGAATATTATGGAATCAGGCCACTGTGTATAAAAAAGATTGCATAGTCATGCCTAGACATGAAAAATTTATGATTTGTCCTACAGATAATACCTCTGGATGAAATTGCACACCAGTCACTGGGTATCTCCGTGCCTGAACTGTCGAAACATAGACCTAATAAAAATTGACCAAATTGGAACTGATCAGAAATTAAGCTCAGATGTCAAGAAAAGCACAATATGGTGGTACAGGAATGGACCATGAGGTGGTAATTTATATGTATGTACCTTGTCATCTTCATCTGCACTAGTTGTTATGATCTTGAAGAAGCTACACAGTCTCTTGTTCTTTTGGAATTTTTCGGGTGATATCCCGAACTGCATCACAGATGAAATGAAATGGTGATGTAAAGAAAAGAGATACTAAAAATTATCACTGTATGGTTGCTATGCCTTCACATTTGCTTTGCTTAAACTGCAAAATGAAATGCCCCACATCTCAAAGTAAATATTGCACTGTGGCAATCGTCAGAATGATTAGAAAGACATTTAAACAAGCTCTTTATCAAAAAACAATCAACTGATCTAAATCAAGAAATTATCATCTTAAAAATGAATTAGTGCCGTATTAATTCTATACAACCTACACTCCATGAAGTATTCATTTCCAGCAATGAAAATTTAAGATCTTGACCGTAGAAATCTGTAGAAAATTTTAATCTTATAAATGAAGCATAAGGGCGGGGAAGTGTCAAGTCATTTGGTCTTCATGTGGGAAGGATGAAAATTTATATGAAGGATATGAGGTTGATGCAAATTGGAATTAGAAGGGATGAGAATATTGGATAGAATATTGAATCTTAAATATGATTTGTAGTTGGATCATTGGATTCCTACAAAGATGCCACCAGTACTCATTTTGATACTTCTAAGTTCTATTTTCTAGCTCATAAATACTAGCTCTGACTCTTTTGTTTCCTAGATGAGTCTTGAATGACCATGACTCTTCTCTACCATAACTCTTTCATATTTCCGAGTCAGTAATCTGCATCAAGATTGTATTAGGAGAACATGCCTTTCTACTTCGTTTCCAGCTAAAACAAAAGGATGGAATAAAGAGGAAAATGCACAGTAAATAAAAAGAGGAGAGAGGGTAGGAGAAGAGAAGGGTATGAGGCAAAGCTGCTAGCCACTTGAAATAACTTGTCCGTGCAGCCCTTAATTCATATCCAAACGCATGCAATTGGTTCCCTCAGATAACTTCACATTATAAAACTATCATCATAACAACAGACTAAAAGGGGCCTACCTTATGATGTTGCATCACTAGGCATTCTGTACTTAGTTTCTTCAACAAAGTCGGAGGGAACCTGTTGAAGAAAATTGGTGTATTCTCGATTAGTTTTGCAAATGTGTGATTGCAAACTATATATAAACAAAGAGTTTCAAGGTCACATTTAACTCTTAAAGCATTTGGAAACTGTTTCTTCTCATATTATAAATCATGCGAAGGTATATTATGCAATTTACAAATTAACTCCAATCCACAAATCGAAACTAAGTTCCAGCTTTTGTTGATTAAAATGTGTTCACATAAAAATTGAATTCACTATATATAATAAGATCCAAAGCAAGACGGCAAGATACACATTATGCGCAAGAAATTATAAAAACATTTAATCAACAATAACTTCTACTATTATGGCAAAGTCTTATTTTTCACATGAAATAATGGATTCAATATTGAATATTTGAACTACACTTCATTAATCCTGTCATACTCTCAGTCCAGAACAAAGCATTTCTAGATTCCAATTGGTATTAGGGAATAATGTCCAATCATCCTTGCAATGGGGATGGGCTGCGGCTTGCTCCAATGATTCTTAAGCCTTAATGAAAGACGCAAAAACTGGTATTGCTTTCATGTCTCATGAATTCTCAAACACGAAACATGCCAGTGAAATCTTGGGAGTGATTTCTGTTTTTGACTGAATTAAAACTTGGCAGCCAAACTATAATGAAGAGGGCTTCGTTATTAACCAAAATCTCCAATTAGCTTGCACAGACTACATTCAACTATTATTCAAACTTTGAACGGAAAACCAACTTCACCAATTACAGTCCTGGAAGTTGAAGCTCTTCTAGTTTGCCATCAGTATATCGAAAATACAATGACATACTAGCTTTCTGAACAGTGGGGCTTATGACAGTTTAAGAGTCATGTTTGGGTAATAAAAAAAAAACCAACTTTGGGAATATGTACCAAAAGACTAAAAGAGAGAACTGGCATCTCAGGGACTGTATGAACATTCTTCTTTAAGCATTCTAGCTTTCCATGATTGCCACTTACAGTATAGTAAGACTCTTGACAAAAAGGATTTCACAACAACTGAAAAAATAAATTTTACATCCGTTTTTACCTATGAAATAAAGTTCCATTCATATCTATGTTCTCCACAAATTGCAATGTAGAAGATTGATCTACTGCATTGAATCTCTCCAGGATCATGCTATCCTGTAGTGAGAAATGAAATATACACAGATTAACACATGAAAGCTAATTAGTAGTGCACAGGTTGAGAATACTAGAATGTAAATAGCACAATCAAAAGAAGCTCAGTGCAGCTGCATCTCATTTATGAGACTCATAATAGCAGGCTGTAAACAATTATTTTGTCACAATAGAAAACTTCATTATCTTCCTTCAATCAAAAAAACTTAATATAACTATCATTGAATGCAAAAATGGGGATAGGAAAGGCCAGGGATGAAGTCTTACAATCTCACGATAAATCTTTTACCTTATGGGTGGAGTACATATTTGTCATATAGGGAAACATTTTCAATAAATGTTTATGTGCATGAGTGTTTCCAGACAAATTACCTCACTCACAATCTTGATTACCAGTTCAAAACCTAAGCAGATAGCGAGCAAAGGGAAATGGTCTCCAGCATCATTCTTTCTCAAGACTTCCTGAGCAAGACAGAGGACACAGTCAAGGCCAAGGGATGCTATCCAAAACTTTACTTTCCCACATTATTTCAAGAGCCAAATTCGAATTTACATGAGAAAAAGAGCCAGCTCTATGTGTATTGTGTGCATCGTTAACTAGGTTTTTAACATAGCATGCAAGAGCGCAGCTATCCTGAAAATAACCAAAACATGTCTAATCCAACCTTATAAATGTGGACTTCTCAGCTAATTCAACATCAAGTGAGCTAATAAATTTTAGCATCACAAGCTGAGGAAACCATAAAATATATTCCATTATTGCCCTCTCATTTTCCATAAAATACCTAAGATGGAGAGTAGGGCTTGCAATCAATATTAAAAAGAACAGTTAAGATGGTATGTACCTTAAATATTGATTCAACAACCTCAACATAAGGACCTCTTTTGGCTCGGCCTCCTGTGAAGAGCACTCCATTTACCAAACTCAGTTTCTGCAGCATAACAAAGTAAGCATTATGGCTATTCATGTACACAAACCCATGATTTCTTGAGACAATAACTAACTTTCACTAGTACAAGTAATTTGTCAATGCATCATTAAGTAAAGAGGTCTTATATAAAAGTTGTATCAGTGCCAAATGAATTGATCACCTTGTAAAAATCACAATGCAACACCTTTGAGGACAAAGGCTATCCTTATCTGGTAGATTGAACACATTTCATCAGAATGTGCCGTGACTAGACAATGCAGAGAATCACCAATAGACACATGATAGAAAGGCTGTTTGGTTATAAAAAATTAAGCTGAATCTTAAGCAACCACGACATGAGCATAATACCAAACTTTAACTCACAAAGTATTGTAGAAAACTTGTCACTTCTCTATTTTGTTAGCCTTTTCTAATTGAGCAGGACTATCCCAGTATGTGGTTGTAATCATTAATTTTTCCTGAAACCAAATATAAGGACTCGGGACCCTTGGTTTTGGGAAGAAGAAACTCTTCATATTGTTTCTTGTTCATAATCCAGAAAAAAATTGTGCATCCAAAAGGATATAAAAGAGAGGGGGAAAAAATCCAGCGACCTATACCATTGTATTCAGCATAGTATTAATTTTTCAAGTAAAAACTGCACACAATTTGTTATTATCTCTCTCGTTCTCCCTTCACACACACACGGCTTAAGTACTCTCATAATTGGTTTACTTCCATGATTTAAAATTTGATGAACAGATAATTTACTAAGTATAAGATGGACTACTATAAAACTAATTAATATATATAATACTTTGAGGCACTAAGGAAGTGAGAGATAAATCACACCTCACCACTTTCGGTAGGATGTAAAACCTCCATTTAATCACTCCAAAGCATACCAGATTAATCAACAGCCATGAGTTATCCATCATTTCATTATCAAGAAAAATAAACATTTGAATAGCTGGATCATTTTTGGTAATCCATCCTTATACATCAAAGTAAACAGGCTTTAAAGTAAATGCTCAATCCCTTATTACCTCAGTGAAGTGAAATATTGCAACTCATAGTTCACAGTACCACCAACGCAGATTAAAAGAAGCATGAAATCAGCAAAGCAAAGCAAAACAAAAATACATCCAAATCATCAAGTAGAAAACTCAACGGCAGGTACTTACTCGAAGAAGAACCTCCCAAGGTTCGTTGTAGATAAGAGGAATAACTCTAGCACCCGCAGATTCAACGAACTTCGCATAAGAGGACGCAATGTACGAAACATTCGGAGCATTGTTGAGGCGGCCCGAGGCGCCATCTCCGGGGTGAGTGAGGATTCCGATGACCGGCCGGAAATTGAGACCGCGTCCCGCAGAGGTGAACCTCGGAACAGTAGCGGAAGCATTCTTTTGACTTTGCAAGAGTTGCCGCGCCGCCTCGGAGTGAGCTATGGCGTTGCCGCTGAGAGGTACGAGGAGGGGAATCCGGCGGTAGTTTAGCATATCGGAGGAGGAAATGGCGGCGGAAGAGTCAGTGGATGATGGCGAGTCGGTGGCGGCGGAATCAGAGGTAGACGGCGGTGGCGGAGCCATTGGCGGTGGCGCTGAGGAGGAGGGGAGAAATGTTTATTTTAGGAAATTGAAGAGGTATTATTTTAATTTTAATTTTTTAAGATGAAAATTGAAGAGGTGTTGACATGGAAGATAAACTCAGTTCCTAAGACTATCCACATCGCGGCTCGAGCAAGGGTGCTCGAGCCGATTTCGAGCAGGGGGGTGCTCGAGACCACTGCGTGGAGGAGGAGACGAGCTCGAGCACGCGCGCTTACGATTTTTTTTAAAAAAAAATAAAAAACGTCAGGCGTGGTATCCCGATACGGTTTGATTTTGAAGCCGGCAACGGCTAGATTACAGCCATTTTTTTTTTTTTTTTTTCATTTTACCACCTATAAATACTATCTTCACCTCTCTCATTTTCACACCTCTCATTATATTTTCATCTCTCACAATCTTTTCTCTTCCACAATTCTTAAAGCAAACCTTCTCAAAAAATAATTATGGATCCCAACAACCCATATTCGTCGGCGTGGTATCCCGATATGTCCGACGACGCGAATTTCTACACGGGGGCGGGGCTTGATTCAATCAACCTCAACACCGCCGCCTCCGCTGAATCCTACCCGTCGTTCTCCCCGGACTCCGACAGTCCGGCGACAAACACCGAGGATCGCATCATTTTGGCCCTGCCGCCGTCCCAGCCCGCTGCCAGAGGAAGGAAGAAGAAGGGGAAGGGCAAAGTCGTTGACACCTCTGCCGCCGCTGCCGCCGAAGATGACGAGGAACCCGTCCGGTCCAAGCGACACAACTACACGGACGAGCAAGCCACCTACATTGCACAGATTTGGGTGGAGGAGACCAACAACTCCATCGTCGGATGCGACCAGTCCGGCGAGAGATATTGGGGTGCTATCCAAGAGCGCTTCAACCGGAGGTTCAACTTGGCTCTCAACAAGAAAGCCGTGAGGAGCTTCTTCGGCCGCATCCAGACCGCCGTGAAACACTGGATGTCGGCTTGGCATCAGGCAAATGCTCGCCGGCCAAGCGGCGTCGATGACGAGTTTGTAAAAAACCAGGCCCAACAGATCTACCAGGCAAATGCTCAGGCGCCTGCCTTCCGCTATTTCGCGGCGTGGGAGATCCTCAGGGAAAACCCCAAGTTCCACCTAGCCAATTTCCCAGACGTACAGTCCATGAAGAGGACGAAGACTACGGCGGAGGGCAACTACACATCCTCTCAATCCCAGCCGTCGGCAGAGGAGGCCCAGTCCACCGAAGGAGAAAGCGCGCCTTCCCGACCAGAGGGTCGAGATGCGGCAAGGGCTAGGGCAAGGGGCAAAGGAAAGAAGTCGGTCGAAGGGTCGTCCCAGTACGATTCCGTCATGGATCGAGTTAGCTCCCGACTTAGCCAGTTCGCCGAGGCCAAGCATGAGATCGCGGTGGCGATGCGGGAATCAACTCGGGCGAAGATGCAAAGTGCACGCCTCAAGTCCGAGTATCTTCAGCAGCGACGTGATCAGATGGACCTGGATATTGTCTCCAGGGACACGAGATATATGACGCCGGAGCAGTAGGAAGTTCACCGGAAGATGGTGGAGGTGAAGGCACGTCGGGGGTGGGTGTAGTTTTTTTAATTATGTAGTGTTTTTTTTTTTTTTTTTCAACGGCATGTAATTTTCCAATTTTCAAATATTAATGGAAAATTCGTATTATTTATTTATTAGTGTATTTTAATTTATTTACAAATAGATGAATTAATTTAATAAATGAAAATGGGAAATTTTTTAATATTAAAGATAGAGCACCCTTAGAGCACTCTTGCGTTGCAGGGGTAGAGTGTTCTAAGGGTGCTCTAGCACCCCTTAGAGCACCCTAAGGATGCTCTAAGGGTTGTGGATAGCCTAATGGCTATATATATATATATATATATTTTTAATTGTCTGATGCTTATTTTTCGCCGCTATGATGCGTGTACCGAAACGTGCAATACATTTGACTATAAATTAAAGGTTGAAATTCAAATTGTTTAAGCCACACTAAGTTATAATTTGGCTATCATCGTTGCCTTATTTGTTGTAGGCACAAGTGATCTCTTTTTTTTTTTTTTTCCGCAACAGAGATTATCAAATATAATGATCTCTCATTAGGATTTTTTTGAATGAAAGTGCGTAATTTGATCATTAAAAAGTCTCTTTTCATAACCACCAACTCTCATTAAATTATTGACAAATGAAAATGCTTCATGTGGCTAGCTATTTTTTTTTTTAATCACCCATCCCAAAAGATCGCAACTTCGATCTCCTCTTTAAGATCTCCGGAATCTTCAATGATAGCAATCTCCAATTTGTAATAGCAGCAACAACGATCACCCGTTGTTCAACAATTTAGTAAAAGCAAAAAGAATAGAGGTTCGTAACATTCGTATGTTGCTGACACAAATTCATGACACCACCGGCCAATCATCTAGATTGAATGTACAGTGTAAAAATCACAAGAAACGGACGCGTAACAACATATACTTAACCTTTTGCCTAATTGTTAGGTGTTACCATTTGGTTGTATTGAACGAACTAAATCGAAAAATAAAATATTTTTAAACTGAACGAATTAAATTAGTATTTCGACTCCAAGGTTGAGGGAGAGAGAGAGGTGTACTCATTTAACAGTAGACGAACTTTTCTAAAAAAAAATGTACCTTTCTTTGTAAATGATACTCGAGCAGCTGTAATTTAATTCTGACTTTTTACAAATTGAGAAATTAATGTTTGTTAAATTTATTTCGGACAAGAATAAGGTAGACATGGAAGGGAAGGGAATGTTATTTACCGCAGTGATGAGAGAATATAGACCATCTTTTGAGGTGCTCGATGCTACTCTGCTGCATCTATTTCACTTTCAGCACCACCAAACATAATACAAACCTCGATTTTACAGCTTTCACACTTGAATCATAATTACGTGAATTTAGACCAGAGCTAGCTGAAAATGTAGACCTCGTCAAAGCCCGTCCTGCAACCATCAAGGCATGAGAGAGAGAGAGAGAGAGAGAGAGAGAGAGAGAGAGAGAGAGAGAGAGAGAGAGAGAGAGAGAGAGAGAGAGAGAGAGAGAGAGAGAGAGAGAGAGAGAGAGAGAACTACCCATTCTTCCCACGATATTTAGGACTGTAATTATATATGAGGTTGTCGAGCACTTCCTGGGCAGACGGTCTATGCGTAGACAATCTAGCCTCCCTGAGAAATTTCATACCAGATCAGATAAACAGTTAAAACAGGAACAGCTTCCATAGATTGACATCCAGATAAAGCATCACTGCAACCCAAGAACGTGACAAACAAGTAAAAGTATATATCAGACTGAACACTATAATATTTACCTTACGAAAAAATTGGCTACATTTTGAGTGACTTGAATTGCATCTTCTGAGTGTGGAATACTTGACGAGGCCCACTCAAAAGCATTTTTCTGCACGAGGATGTCAAAAATGAATTAAATCAAATATCTTAACTGACTTTAATATGTCTGAGTTTCTGTACTACAGTTGGTTCAAACCATAAAAGATGTGCTATCTGAAAATTAGTGAGAAAAGCATTACTATAACCGAAAAAATTACATCAATTTAAAGAACAAAATGGATATAGATAAAGAATATTGTTCATGCAAGTTGAAAGATGGCCGATATTAAGATTCAATTGCATAGGGGAAGGCCCTAATGCTGTGATTTAGGATATCATAATTCATATTTGCTGCAGTATTACTTTTGATCTTCATGAGGTAGTGCAGTCACGGGTCTAAATCCCCAAACCCCCCAAAACAAAAGAAAATGTAAGGAAAAAATAAAATATGCACACCGCAATAAGGCATATTGGTAGCCAACATATCAGATACTAGCAACTAGATCACTTAAGCCAAGTACTGAAAATCACATCTGAAGATGATACCTCTGGGTGCCACTGAACAGCTGTCACCGGATATCCATATGCTTGGGCTGTTGAAACATAGACCTGATATGATATTAATTGGAAGCCAACCAAAAATTAAGGTCATGTGAAGAAGGGAACTACAAAAAAATCTAGAGATGACACAAATTTGAAGTAATGGTGAATAGACTCCAGGTGCTTTTTAGATACCTTATCATCAGTATCTGCAGTAGTTGTTAAGATCTCAAAGAAGCTAGAAAGACTCTCAGTCTTCTGGAGTTTTTCAGGTGATATCCCATACTGTTTCCAATATAAAATGAAATGAATATATAAAGAAAAGCTATACCAGTAATGATTTACTGAATATTTATTGTGCCGCTAAATCTGGTTTGCTCAAAATGTGAACACCAAGTGACGCATGATCTTAATTTAACGTTGGTACCACACAGATGTTTTATGTCCAGAAATAAGATACCACAAATTAAAATTACTTACTAACCAAAAAGCAATCAATTGACAAAACTAGCTAGAGGTAGGGAAGGAGGATAGTTATTTCCTAAGTTATACAGGTATAGTATTAGTTTTACTTTTACCACATAACACAGAGAGGAACAAGCACTAACCTTATGATTTTGCATCACAAGGCATTCTGTACTCAGCTTCTTTAGCAAAACTGGAGAAAATCTATGAAAGGTATCAACATATCCTTGATTAATGATGTCAATGTGTAGTAGACTAGTAGGAACATATAAAGAAGTGCAAATTAAATTTCAACATTAACTTCAGTCATACCTTTGAAACACAGTTCCATTAATATCTATATTTTCCACGAACTGTAGCGTTGAAGCTTGATCTGATGCACTAAATCTCTCAAGGATGTTTTTGTCCTGCGCCAATTTGGAAACGTTACACAGAAGCTAATTCAATTACTCTAGAACTGGTACAAAAACATCCCTTGTAATGTATTTCTGGTGGAGAGAGGGCATAAGAAAAGTTGGCAGCATTACCTTACTCACTATCATGGTTACAAGTTCAAAACCTAAGCAAATGGCAAGCAAGGGGAAACGATCTCCAGCATCATTCTTTCTCAGGATATCCTGTAGAAACAGATACAGAAAGAGTTATAATAGAGAAACGCAATTTCTTATGCATATTGCTAAGAAAAATCTTGTGCATATATAGGTAGTTGGTTGACCTCCCCCCCGGAAGTAAAAAATTACTTAAAAATCAAGTGAAACTAACATAGTATTATCATAACTTCATAAGCTGAGACAACTAAGTATTAAAGGACAACTTCACAAGAATAACTAGAAAAAGGGATTACATCTCGGTTTCAATTTTAGCAAGAATCACGGAGATCATCAGGTACCTTAAATATCGATGTAACAACCTCAAAGTAGAGACCAGTTTTGGATGACCCTCCTGTGAAGATCACTCCATTGACCAAACTGAGTTTCTGAAACATAAATTACATGATTAAACATTGTGTTTGTTCATGGGGACATGAATCCGTGATTTAATATAAACCTAATCAGAAGTAGAAGCAGCCAAAGTGTCATCATATCATTGTCGAAACAGTACTGGATGAAGCAAATATTAATAATCACTCTCCTCATCCACATTACAGGGGAACAACCTTGAGAAAAATCCTCTTCTTCCAAGCATTACCAACCAAAGATGCAGTTACCAGACAATTCTGAGAACCATCAATAGGCATAGGGTAGAAGAAGGGCTAATTGACAATATATAAAACTAAGATGAAATTTGAGCAAACAATAAGTCAGTTCAAAACAAAAGAAAACCAATCTTAAAGGATAATGTACATGCACACAAAGAGAAGAAAAATAAGCAAAACTGTTATTCAAACTTTGATAAGTCTACAGTGATCCTTGATTATTTATGATCTCAGCAACTACATAAGGCGCTCATGATCAAGAGCATCAATTCCATCACAATAGCTGAGGCATTAACAACATCACCGATCAATAACACAAAGAAAATCAGATCAACGAACACCACCGAAAATAACTTGACGTTTCTACAATTCACATAACCTGAACACACTAATGAATCGGAAAGAGAAAAGAAATCATCATTCAAACTATAACATCGAAATCAGCAAAATAGGAAACTTAAAAAAAAAAAAAGGAGAAGCCGATGATTACTTTGTACAGAACCTCCAATGGTTCATTGTAGATGAGGGGAATGACTCTGGCACCAGCAGATTCAGCAAATTTGACATAAGAAGCAGCTATATAAGACGCATTAGTGGCATTGTTGAGGGTGCCGGAGGCGCCATCGCCGGGGTGGCTGAGAATTCCGATGACTGGTCGGAAGTTGAGATGGGGGTCCGCCGCGGGGCACCGTGGACCAGCAACGACGGCGTCGGTATGAGTGGGCAGGAGCAGCAGCGCGTCGGTGGACTGAGCGTTGACGGAGGTGCTGAACTCCTTGGATAGAGGTAGGAGGAGAGAAATCCAAATAATATAGAGCATGTTCAACTAGGAGGAGGCGGATGATCGGAGGAGTAAGAGGCTGGCGACTAGCGGTGGGGGATGGGGAGGAGTTGGTAGTTGGCTGACAAATGTTAATCGCCAAATTTTGGCATTCAAAGATAATCCGCCAGTTCACTTGTCAAAATTGAAAAGAATTAATCCATGATATCACTTACTTGCTCACTTTCTACTTTTTACTACTATGTATTTTAAAGGGTTAATTATGATTTATGGTCCAACCTTCATCATTTAGTGATTTTATGGTCCAACTTTTCAAAATATTAAAAAATAGCTCGATCTTTTTCCAATTGTGATACACAAGAGGGAAAATCCGGCAACGGAAAATTAACTGAGATCGCAAGAGTATGAGTTGGACAATATCATATCCTGGGCATGCCACAGTTGAAAAAAAAAATACATTAGCTCTATCTCTCTCTTCCCTCTATTGAAAGTTCTACTCACGAAAAATTCATCGGCGACAGCGACAATAATGAATCTGGCGAGAAGCTGATGGTGAAAACTAGATCTGAGTCTGAACGAGATGTTGTCGGCGACAAGCATTCTTTTTCTCAAGAAGTCATTCAAAACTTTGATTCAGCGGAGAATGGAGACGCAGTCGAATGAGAGGCAACTTTACTTCATTTAATTATATTAATCTAATTATATTCTAAAAAAATTGTCTTTACAATTCTACGGTGAGATAAGAATTTTTTTTCTTCATCTCAATTCTTCCTTTGAAATCCAACATTCCTCTCAGTTTTAGTTCTAAACAATTTACAAAGTTCATTCACCTCCATAACGAGGATATGATCGGAGAGCAGCAGGATTGAAATTTTTATTTTATTTTAATTAGTCGTAAATTCCATGTCACCCTCCGACAATCTCAATCATCTTTTTATTGTCGGATTTTTGCTCCTGTGCCATAAGTGTCACAGCGGGGCAAAGATCGTGCCATTTTTTAATATTTCGAAATGTCGGGCCATAAAATCACTACGGAATGAAAGTTCGGGCTATAAAATATAATTAACCCTTTTAATTTTAAATTTTCGTATCTACTACTATTACATAGATATAATGAGTAAGATGGAGTATTAGTTTACCATTTTTATATGTTGTTTGATTTCATTTCTCTTATCTAATGTGTAAATTTATACTCATTTTACCTCTCATGTGTTTTAGATATTTCTTGATATAAAATTTACGGTCCCCCTTCAGAGTAGAGATAAATATATTGTTATTCCAACCTGATGGTCCCGATACGAGTTATGGTGTATGGGGGGGAATACACCAGATAAAACTTTTTAAAACAAACCCCTACAAAATAACTCAACCGAGTAATGCAACTCAGTTGGAATCACAACCGAGTAAGAAACACTCAGTTGGAAGTGATGTGCTGTGCGGAATGTGGTGGAAAATAACTCGTATAAAATCAACTCACGCTTAAGTGCAAGGTTGGTCAAAAACCAAGACAGTTGATATGGAACAATGCAGTTTGTATGCAGGTTAGTTTGTCACTTGAATATGCAATAAGTAACTGAAAAATAAACACAACACACAAGATTTAACGTGGTTCGGAGAGAACTCCTACGTCCACGGGGAGTTGTGAGTCCACACAACTCAGTCCAAGTTCTTCTGGACAAACCACAAAGCTTACGCGGGCTTTGCAACCGTTGAGATAAGTTTACGGGTACTTATCAACCTTACAGATTAGTTTACTGGTACTAATCAACCTGTCTACTCAGTTACGGGAAGAGTAGGGTCCTAAAACCTTTTCAGGTGAAAGAAAGGGTGGGGTTCCAACTAATAGCTCGAACAAGAAGTGAGCTATGATATAACACTCTACGAACTCTCAACTAGTGATGTTCTCAAGGTTGGATCAAAAACTACAAGGACAGAATCTAACTCTCTAGAACTCTCAACTAATGATGTTCTTAGAGGTTTTGCTTAAGTGCAGAATGAAGTTGTTCTTTCGCTTGAATATCTCTTCTCACTTGTTTGTCTCGTATTCCCGTAGTCTTGGTGAATGAATGAAGACCTCTATTTATAGGCGGAGAGAATCAACTAGCCGTTGAAAGAGCTGTTGATCTCTGTTCTTTGATAGCGATGACTTGTCTCTCATCTCTGCAGACTTTCCGGATTTGGCAACTGCGTGCTTCTGCTTTCCATCTGAGACAGCCTTGTGTTGGGCCAAATGAGGTAATGACAGAGAGTCAAACCTTCACGTGACTTTCTTATTTGAAATTCAAATCTCAACATCAGACTTTCAACAAGGGGTGGTTGGTTAAGAATTTCGATCTTCATCTGACTTGTTCTTCAGCTGATGTTCTGTCTGAATGCTAACAGTTGAACTCTCAGCTGACTTGAACTTCATGCTGTTGATCTTCTTGGTTCAAGTCCTACAACTAATGTTCTGAAACTGAACGCTCAGTTGTCTTTGTTGTATCTGAACAGTTGTGTTCGAATTCTCAGATGACTTTCTTCCATCTGATGTTCTCTTACAACTTCTTCCTTTGAATACTTAGTCGACTTTTGCATCTTCCCCCTTGAATGCTCATCTGATGAACGCTCAGTTGTCTTCCTCACAACTGATGTTCTATCCAAGTGAAGCCTTGTTGCCGTCGTCAGCTGGAGTCCTGTAAAGATAAAATCTTAACAATGCTCAAACAGCGAGCCTAACTACTAACATTAGGATCTGGCAACATCTACTCGGTTGGGGTCAGTTGGTTTTGGAATCTATCAAAACTTTTAATAAATTTCCCAACAAAATCAAACAAGATATAAAATATGTGATCCCTACTATTAGGTATGATATCGGGAATATTCTATGTCCCAACATTCGAAGTTTTTTACAATAGCGTCCAAACATTTTAATTTTTACTTATTGTGTCTCAACGTTTCAAAATTTTTACAATAATGTCTCAGTGTTTTAATTTTTGTAAATTTTGTCTCAACGTTTCTTCTTTTTTTTTACAATTGTGACATAACATACCAAATAGTTTACAATTTTTGTCAGCTTGCTCGCCGGTCATTGACACGTTAATTTTAATGAATAAAAATGAAAACTTCAAAAAAATATATAAATGATTATTTACCCCAGTTTAACCACCTTGCTCACGCAACTTAATATAAAAACAACAAAATATGAAATTACTTAGCTAGAGGAACAAAGAGAGCGAAAAATGAGAGAATATAACCACCAATAAAATATATCAAGAGCAAACGGACTAACCACCGACTAAGAGAAAATTTTCTCCTGTAAAAACATATACTTTGCTTAAAATTGTCAACATATGATAATATTTCGAGCGAAATCAATCATTTTTTATAATTTGAAAATACACTTGGCTATAACATAGAGTCTCCAGTGAGCTAGCTGGTAAAAATTCCTAAAATCAATATTTAGAAAATAATTGTTAAATAAATTAAAATATTTGGACACAATTATAAAAAATATTGAAACGTGAAGACACAATTGTACAAAATTGAAACGTTAGGACGCTATTGTAAAAAATTTAAAACGTTGAGACACAATTAGTAAAATGTTAGAACGCTTGTGAAAAGTTTGAAACGTTGGGACATAAATCCTAAATTTATATCTCATTATATTATTCTTTCATTTAGATGTAAAAATTTAACCCAAGTGAAGAAAATAAGTAAACTTTAGTCCGTCCAAAATCCAATGAATTTTTTTTACTTTATAATTTATATTTTTCGTAATGCATTTGTAATTGTTTCAAAATCAGTTAGAAAGTCATTTTAGTATTAGATCTTATCTCAAAACAGTATAATGATATTCATTAATTATACGAATCCATTCAAGTTTATAAAAATAAATTATAACAATAATTGATTGATTGCAAATAAACATCAAACTGGATTTGAACTATAAAGTATTAACTGAAAGTCATTAAAAATCCGAAAAATCAAATGTTTTCATCTATATATGAATTCACCAACCATTAAACATCCATGTATTAAAACTCTAAGATGGAGATTTCAGAAATAAGGAAAAAATAATAATAATAATAATAATAATAATAATAATAATAATAATAATTATAGTAATTCTAAGTTGAGTTATTTTCGTCTCCGTAGTCCGTACCCATGAGATTCTCTATTTCATTTAATTCGTTCTTCAATGTGTTTAATACGATACTCATCACGACAAAAATAATGTACACAGTACTACAATCTTAGAATTTATTTCGTCGCATGTGAACCACAAATATCAAAGGATCTCTACTCAAAATCTCTTGGATTAATAAGTAGTAAGACATTTGGTTAGAAATAATCCCCTACGGAAAAAATTCATATATTTTACATGAATTTATTTCTAATTTCTTAAAAAAAAAATCTATTTCTAATTTACTAATTTGTTTAATATTATAATTACCTTCGATCTCCTAATCTTTTATCTCAATTAATAATTTGTAATCTTTAATTATTATCAGTACTCATCTATTCATAATGTATTAAAAAAATTATTTTATCAATTTATATGATAGGGAGATATTACTACGTATTTAATGGATAAATATTGGAGTATTTGTCTCACGGACAAGCCAAACCGGTGCGCTTTTAGTTTGTAAGCCATAAGGTCTAGTGTTCGAACTTCTGATCGCTAACTTAACCAACTATAAAACCGCAACTATTCAGTGTTATTGTAGCAATATAGCAAGTCGAGTATCGTATCCACAAGCACTATTATCCAAAAGTATAGTGAAAATAAAATTTAGACATTTTTCTACTATTCAAGCTCTGAGTCTCTGAGAGATTCATGATTTGAGCTTTCAATTGCTAAAAAAATTAACAAATAAGAGAATGCATGTATTTAAGCCAAGAGCAAGAAATTATCAAAATAACCAATTATATATGGGGGTTGATTCTAGACAATGTTTCGAATCGGTATGATGATGAAATTAATCCTTTTATTCATTTAATTTCAACCTTGAGGAGCAACAACAAAAAAACCTATTCACTAAACAACTCTCGAAAGCTTGATAAAAGTAGATCAATAACTCGACTTTCTCGGCTAAGACTCACGACGAGAAACTAACTCCCAAAAGCACACAAAGACTATTGGCTACCACACATGAATTTATCATTTACTAAATCTCAAAACCATGTATGTTATGAAATTTTGATATCAATGCTCATAAAATATCTATTAAGTATTTTCACAAACACTTGAGATGCAAGTAAAGATAATTAATAATTTACACATCAAATTAAGAGCCAAAACTACAATTAAAAAAAAATGTAAATAGAATTATTAACCAGCTAAAACCATTAACTTCAATTAGTCTTCACAATTTCTAGGGGTGTGCACAAACCGAATAGCACCGAAAAAACCGACCGAACCGATGAGTTTTGGTCGGTTCAGACCGGTTTTTGAGGATGTCGGTTTTCGATTCGATTGAGAAAAATTGGAAAAATCGGTTTTTGGTTTTGCTAAATAAGTTCGGTTGGGGACTGAACCAACCGAAACTTTAATATTAAATATATTTATACTTCTATTTCAGATTATACAGTGAATATGTATGTATATATTGGAAGATGCACATGTCCTCGAACCTCCCAATTCTCTTTAGTAAGGCTATCTGCAAGAAGGGGTCTCCAGCACCACTTTTTCACTAGAGACCACTTAGAAACACCTACCCCTACAACGCAACGGTCTCCAAGCTGTCTCTATATTTAATATTAAACAATTTCCCATTTCCATTAAATTAATTCATAAAATTTCATTACTAAAAATAACATAAAACATTACATTAATTCAAATAAATGACCTCGCCCTCTTCTTCTTCTTTTACTGCGCCGCTAAGTGTGCACGGAGGTGTCGATCCACGTCCGTCATCATTGCCAGTACCTCGTCGTCTGTGTCGCCCTCGACATATTCCACCGACGAAGACAAAATGCTCGATGAAGACATTTTTTCAGAGTTAAATTTGAGAGAGAAAGAGGTTGTATTTTTTTTTGTGGGATGAATGAGGGATGAGAGGTTGTATTTATAGTGGAGGAAAAGAAAAAAAGATCGGCATAGCCATTGAGGAAACAACGTTCGAAAATTCAATTTTTTTTCCATTGGGCGCGTGTTTTACAAGCGCCCTTATTTTTTACTTTTTATATTTTATTTGAAATTGAAGCGTGTGCAAGCCATGCACTGGCTTCGAGCCGGTCTCATGCACTCGAGCCGGTCTCGAGCCATGCGGGCTTGCAACGCGGGGTCCTCGAGCTCGCGTCGTCTCGAGCCCCCTTCGAGATTGGCACTCAAGCTCGCGTTGCGGGTAGCCTAATGTGTCTCATCAATTCCCTTAGCCTTGGGCCCACCACACACCTACATGCCACATCTACTTTGTCTTTCTCTCTCCCACTCTCTTTGTGCAATTCTGCTTCTCATTTATAGCAAAAACTCAAATGGGACGCATCGCACCCCATGCGATCGCGGGTGGGGCGCGTGCAATTTCTTTTTTTTCCCGATTTTTTTTCCCTTTCCAGTTTCCAATTTATGTTTTCTATTTTTTTTAGCTTTTATTTCATTTTTTTTAAATCTACTTTTTTCCACCTTTTTTTTTATTTGCCTCTTCGTTTTTTTGTTTGTCGCTTCTTCTTTGATCAAGATTCGAGCGAGGGGAGCCGAAGGCCACAGAGCGAGTCGAAAAAGTCCCAAATATTGCCTGCCGATTATCCTTATATTAGTAATCGGAGCGAAGACGGAGCGGTAAAATCGGAGCCGAAGGCGGAGCCGTAAAATCGGAGCCGACGGTGGAGACGAAAAAAAAATTGACCTGATCAACGGATCAAGCCCGAATTGACAGGGTCAACCCGACCCGACCCGGTCGCATTTCAGATGCAACCTGCCGCATGGGAGTGTTTCCCCTCATTTATTTTCTTAAATTTGATTTCTCTCTCTTCCATCTCACTCTCTCTTCGCTTGCTTCTCTGGTTCAATCTTAAATTAATTTTTCTCTCTCACTCCATTGAAGACAATATAATCCTCTGCTCTTTCTCTCTTTCGCTCTACTCGCACTCTCTCTCGCTTGCTTCTCTGGTTCTTAATCTTAAATTTGTTTTTCTCTCTCACTCCATTGAAGACAATATAATCCTCCCCTCTTTCTCTCTTTCGCTCTACCCTGCTGGTGTTCTATCTTATATAGTCAGCTGCTGCGAGGCTTTGTCGACGTTGTCCACAATCTTTACCAAGAACTATAGAAAACCCAAGCAATACACATTACTGTCGGTTTACAAAAACCGACCAAAATCGACCTAAATTTTCGGCCCAGTTTTTGGTTCGGTCCTAACCTAGAGGTCGGTTGGTTCGGTCCAGAAAAAATATGATCGGTCGGTTCATCGGTTTATCAAATTATGGTCGGCCAAACGATCGATGCACACCCCTAACAATTTCCTAAAATCAATAATAGAAATTGCAACAGAAAAGAGAAATAAAGACATAATAAACTATACCACTATTAATCAAAGAAATATTCTCCGATCAATATCTTGAAATTATCCAAAATACGAAAACGTCACATAATAATTCCAAAATAATAAAATTAAAACCAAAATAACAACATTCTCATGCAATCTTTTAACAATTAAACGTGCATTTTGAGTTTTAAATCATGCAAAATGAGTGAATATCAACTCCACCTCTTCTCCATGTTCAAAAATAAAAATAAAAATAAAAAAATAAAAAAAAAATACTGGAGTTCCTTTTTTTAAGGAGCATCACCTTTGTTGTCGATGGTATCAATGGCAGAGGGAGCTTGGGGCATGGGGGAGTCCAAGGATTCCCCAACAATTTGTAAAATAGTAGGGGTATATATATATAATTTCACAAATTTTAATTAGAATAGGAAAATAAATAAATATAATCATGGAGAGAATTTGTATGTTTTGGTTCAAATCAACTAGTTTATGAGTGGTTTAGATTAAAGTGGCCGTTGTATATGGGAGAAAATAAAAATTTAACAGTATGGAGAGTGTAATTCACCAATGTCAAACCGTAATGGTGATTAGAGGGAGGCGAAGCCCTAGAATAGCTCAATACTTTCAGTGATTAGGGGTTCTCCTTGCTTCTTTTGTTCCTTGAGTTGTAAGATGTGGTTTGGCTTGTTTTTTTTTTATTGGTGAATAAAATTTTTTATTGCCCAATTGGCGTGAAAGAACAGAAGCTTACAAGCAACAAACCAACAAAACAAGAAAACAAACTAGCTAATCATGGAAAAAGACGAGCTAGCTTGGGGTATTTAGCACATTTTAGAGCTAAATACACCATACATTTGCGACTAACTTGATGCACTTCATGATACTCTCCTTTGAACTTACTGGAGTTGCGCTCTTCCCATATGAAATAAACAAGATGTGAAACAGTAGCTCGATATAATTGATGTTTTATGGTCTTCAATTTGCAATGAGTGGATAAGAGTATCATCTCATCCTCCCATGCATGCGCTAGTCTTGTGAAACCACTCCATCTAATCACAACAACTTCCCAAACTTTTGAAGAAAAATCACATTGAAAAAACAGGTGATTGATCGTTTCATTTGCAGAAGAGCAAAGGCAGCATGAAGGATCAACCATCATTCCTATCTTGAGAAGGTTGTCACAAGTAAGAAGCTTCCCCATCAAAGCAAGCCAAGTTATAAAGATCATATTTGGCAGAGTTGGATCACTTGTCAGGAGTTTTGTCCATTCCACTTTCTGAAACTCACCTCGAAGTGCAAGATAAACTTTCATGATGGAGAAACTAGGAGCTGAAAGGAGGGAAATCCCTGATGATGTAGCTTCCAAATAAGTACGGGCTCCTATTATTTTCCTTATCACCCATGACGCTTGAGGAGGTGGCTCTATGGTGAGCACATTTTGACCTTTAATGTAGCAGCCATGAACCCACCAAACCCAAGTTGTATCCTTTTTGTTAGCTAGGTTCCATAGAAGTTTACACAGAGAAGCACGATTCCACATGCCCAAATTCATGATATTCCATCCTCCAGCTTTAGTAGGCAAGCATAGTTTATCTCAAGCTACAAGAGCTCTCCTTGATGCAGAAGATCTTCCAGTCTAAATGAAAGTTCTACAAGCTGATTGAATGGCCTTGAACTTTTTGAGGAAGAAAGAAAACTTGGCTCCAATACGTTTGGACTCCAAATAGCACAGATTTTACCAATTGAATTCGACCAGCATAAGATAGAAATTTAGATGACCAACAGTCAATCCTTGCCAAGATTTTCCGAAGAAGGGGTTGGCATTGGATAATTGAAAGCTTTTTAGCAGAGAGGGGGACACCTAAGTATTTGAAAGGGAGCTCACCTTTTACAAGTCCAAATTCTGCTAGCATTACTTCTTGCTCTTCAGTAGAAACTCCTCTAAAGTATAGATTACTTTTGCTTGAGTTTGCTTTCAATCCAGATGAGAATTTCTAGAATGCTGCCATGAGTGCTCTCAAGGAAGCTCTATCTCCTCTGCATAAAATGAGCAAATCGTCTGTAAAACAAACATGAATCAATCCAATCTGTTTGCATTTTGGGCGAAATCTAAATTGGCTGCATGTGGTGTAGCTCCAATAAACATCAGTTTAGATACTCCATGCTGAGAACAAACAGGTAAGGTCCGTAAGGAGAGATGTGATCCCCTTGCCCAAGGCCTTTCCTTGCTTCAAATGGCTCGGTGAGATCACCATTGACATTTATGGTGTATGATACTGTTGTTAGACAAGCAGTGATCCACTGAACAAAAGTATGAGGGAATCTAAGCTCCAACATTAAGTACTGGAGGAAGGGCCACTCAACAGAATCGAATGCTTTCTGTATGTCTATTTTTAACATAGAGCTTGGGGAAAGATACTTCGTGCCATATCCTTTAATTACCTCATGGCTTAAGACTATATTATCAAATATAAGTCTTCCCTTTACAAAGGCAGATTGACTTTCTCCAATGATTTTGTCTAAGACTGCTTGTAATCTATTGGCAAGAACTTTGGAAATGATCTTGTAAAGGATGTTAAAGCATAGTGTCTGACTAAAGATGCATGCTCAGTGTTTGGAATGAGAGTGAGAAGGGCCATATTTATAGCTTTTGGTATAAACCCTGACTCAACAACTTTTGTTACTTCACTCTCTATCACCTCCCAAGCTTTTTTAAAGAAGTAAACATTAAAACCATCAATGACCGGAGCCTTCAGATAATTCATGCTAAAGAGGGCCTCCTTGACTTCCTGTATTGTCACAACTCTATAAAGATATTGCTGTTGAGGAGTATCCAGTTTTGGTCCTTGAGCAATGACTTTTTTATCAACCAGTGGGAGGTATTCAACTGCTGTTCCCATAAGATCCATATAGAATTTCCTGACTTCCTCTTTGAGCATGCTTTGAGTATTGCAAATAGATCTATCTGCTCTTTTAAGAATCTTTATTGCATTCCCAGTTTGCCTTGCTTTGACAAAAGCATGGAAAAATTATGTATTGGAGTCTCCTAGCTGTAACCAATCCACTCTAGCCTTTTGTTTCCAAATGTTTTCTTCAATGTTGCTCCATTTTTCAAGATCCTCGAGCTTTGTTTTTTCTTCATAAATCAGGAGTTCATTGAAGTGATCTTGGGAGATCTGCTTTTGGGTAACTGCCACTTCCTCTCTTAATTTTGCCACCTTCTCTATAGTTCTCTTGAATTGTTGTGTATTCAACTGCTTTGGAGGAGTCTTGAGTCTCTTACACTTGTACCAGATATTCAATAAGGGGTTGGAGTGGCTATTTTTCTTTCCAATTGCTTTCAAGAATGGCTTTGAAATCTTGATGGTCACCTATCTATACTAATATAAAAAGAGCATTGTTTTACAAAATCTGATTTGCCTATTTTATCCCAATATATCTTTACTTTAAGGACATTAATGTAATAGTATATATTACATTTATAACAAATATAATTAATCATTAGCATTAAGTTTACCTTATATATTGAAAAAATAAAGTTTAACTTATTTATAAATTATTATCTTAAATTATGAGTTATGATTCATTGGATATTTTATTACGGGCTTTAAAAAAATTATACCTTATTTATCAATTACTCTCTTTAATTATGAGCTTGGATTCATCAAAAAAAATTTCATTGTGAAATTTTAGAGATTCATCAATTTTTTTTTCATTGTAAAATTTTACAATAAACAGAGCATGAACACCTTCATAACAATCAACAATATTGTGTTCCGGTCTATGCTTAAAGTTGAGTTCTCTAAGTCGCATGCTTTCATGATTAAAATATGTGATTGTAAGTGTATTATAATTTGTTAATTATCTTGAGGAATTGTTGCATCCCTGATTTTATTGAATTAGAGAGGGAGGACATCAAACTGGAACTTGTCGTCCTTTGTTCATGTACGTTTCTCAACAATAAATTTCTAGATTCTGCTTGATCATCTTCCCCTAAAAAAATAAAAAAATAAAAAATAAAAAGTTTCTAGATCGTGAATTCAAGTTATTAGTTTGAGTGGTGATTGATGTTGCAAGAATCTAGGTTTTGATTGTTAAAAATTGATGTCCAAATTCATATATGAATTTTCTATGTTAATTTCAGTTCATACTTTAGCTATCAAAGAAAAAGTTATTAATCCACGCACTCATTGTCCTGTAAAACGTTATTGTGGATGGAGGGTGTAGAAAACAAATCGAGAATGCTCTTTGCAATTATAAATTTTGGCTATTCTTCAATTTAAATTCTTATTAGTTAATTATTATATTTGAAATTTTGGAATATCACATAATATTCATTAAAATATGTAATACTCACTTCGTCTCGAGTTTTAATTTCTGTGTTAAATGAAGTAAAAGTTATTAATAATACTATAAAAATAAAATGAACTATAAAATAATCTCACTAAAAAATTTATTAAAATAATTCTTTTTAGGTGCATTTGCACGTTATTTTTGCTAGTCGCATTAAAAAATCTAAATGAAGTTTTCATATGAAAACTTTCTTGCACAAAATCCAATTGTTGAGGGTTGTGATCAGAGATTCCCTTCTCTCATAGCTCAATGATCACATTTGGAAAATCAGTAAACCAAGAAGAGTTGGCAAAACACCTATTAATTAGAGAGTATATGCGAGCTTCCCTTTCTTGATTGTTGCACCATGAGAAATCACCCCCAACTTGCCTGAGAGGAGTTAATTGATTGCTCTCAATACAAGCAGCAAAATCTTTAACTTCGAGTTGAAAAACACGGTGTCCATGTAGCTTGTCCTCAGGCTTGAGCACATTATTGAAATCTCCTCCAAGCAAGATTGCTCCAGTAGTATTAGAAGAAATACTAGAAATAAATCGCCACAAATCTTTCCTGTATTCAAGGGAATTAAAAGCATAAATAGCCACAAAACATTGAGTCTTACCATTGCTGAGATCCAGCATGTTACATGCAAGGTCCTGAGCATGAGAGTCAATCAAATGAATGGCTATTTTCTTTGGATTCCATGCAATCCAAATCCTTCCATTCTTTGCATTTGCATAATTATTGAGGAATTCCCATCTTTTTGTAATTTTCTCACTGACTTTCTTGAAATTTCCAACCTTAACTCAAGTCTCTAATAAAGCAACAACATCTATTTTAGTTTGATTAATTTTCAATCAAATTAATCGGCCAGTTCGGTCTAAATTTCTATCTTATGCTGGTCGAATATCTCTTTTTGCTTGAAGGGTTTGTTGCAACCCCTCACATTCCATATTACAAGTTTCATATTGACACAATGGGGATGAGGTCCCCGCTCTTTGTTTCTGAAGTAGGAGTGCAATTCTCACTCTCAATAATAGTATAAGGGTTTTCTAAAATCACCTCTGCTAATGGTGTGAGCACCATGGAGTTTGTGGTGGTTTTCTTAGGCTTAAACCAGACATTCCCTTCAGTATCCTGAGTGGCTTCAATGATTTTTCCTTTTCCTTTTCAAGGGGTTGCTGCAGCTTCTTTCTCAATGTCATTTTCAGTTGCTTTAGGAGTCACAGTAGTATTATCATTTCCAGTATTCTCTTCTGTAGGTTTTCTGATTTCCTCTGCATGCTTAACCTTCCATTGCTGCCTTAGGAGGGCTGGCCATTTCGCTTTTTCCTTTTGAGAGCAGTCTTGCCTTGCGCATTGACATTTTTTGCAAAATGGAGGAATCCAATCGTATAACATTTTTTGCATAAAACTCTGTCTATTGTCACTTTCCAATAGAATCTGATGTTGTATGGGCTGCATGATATCAACCTTAACTAGCATTCGAGCAAAAGAGATCATGCTTTTGTAAGGTTGTGCATTCATCAGCACATATTGGAGTGCCCAACAGACTTCCTATTCTACTTAGAGAATTAGATCCCCAGCAGTTTAGTGGGAGGTTGGGGAGCTGGATCCAAAGGAGAACAACTTTTAAGATTTCATTTTAAAAGTTGAAATTGGCCTCCCATGCTTTCACAATTGCTGGTCGATTGGCTATTGTATGATGCCCTGCATATAAAATTGCATTTCTCTCTTCCATTGTTGCAAATCTAACCACAAAAAAACCCTCAGCATGGTAGAATATTTCAGGCTTCGTTTCCAGACCGCATTGCTTAACAAAATAGGTATTGAGGTATGAAATTGTGGGAGCACCTATTACATAAAGAATAACAACATGCTTCCACTTTCGTTCCTCAATTTCTAGATCTGTGGATTCTAAGCAAGTAATCGGTTTCCCATTCTTAAGCATAGGAGCAACGTAGCTAAGACGCATACCTTTGTTGGTGTGTATCGGATTTGTAAATCTGGAGTCATCTTCAGCTGGGTGTGCATTCATTTCAAGTTTTTGATTCACTTCAACTCGATTGGTTTGGCTTGTTTTATTGGTAATTAAAATCACTATTTACCAATAAATAAATAAATTAAAGATTCAATTCTATTTGCAAGGATAACACACATTGTTAATGTTCTTATAATATGTTCGACATTTTTAGTAATTGGTTGGGATTACAAGTATATAGGAATTGATTTTATTCAAATCCAAAGAATATGTGACAAAGCTATTAATTCTATTTTCAAGGGATGTAACTTGTTTATTATCAAACTTAATCTTCTATTTTAACGTTGCAATATAATTTAATTTGTATTTTTTTTATTTCTAATTTTATTTTTTTTACTAATTTATAAAATTATGATAAAGTTTTTTTTCAGTATACAAATTAATAATAAAATTGGACCCACCGTAAAAAATCCGACTCCGCCACTGAATGGTATCATAGCCCAACAACAAACTTCCTTGATCGCATAAAAGAATATTGAAGTGATTTTATTGGCAAAATCATAATATAAAGAATCATATTTTAGAATATATATATAGCAATGCAAAATATGATTAATGGGGTGGAGATGGCCTACATTCGCCTGCTAGCTATGGCACACTTGAGTAGGAATGATAATGGGTCGGGACTCGGGTACCCAATCATTAAACATTTCTTAAATTCAAACTAAAAAAAAATATCTTTTTCTAAATCCGTCTCAAATCCGATTAAAAAATAATTTTAAAATCAGTACCTAACCCAATTTCATTGGATAATACTCATTAATTACCCGCTAAGAACCCGAATACTAAAAAGTAAATATCAAATAACAAAATTATAAATACGATTAAAACATAAGTAGAATTTTACTAAACTTAATATCAAAGAAAGGATTATGGAAGAAGATTATGGATTATTGATGATGTCGCTCTGTCGTCATATTTTATAAAGTAGATTTACAGAAAAACTAGAGGAGAACTTCAAATGCACAACTCTGACGGAATCTTGTATGTTAAGAAAAATAATATAAAATCTTAAATGTATTAATACTTATATTAATATTTATATTTATATTATAAATTATACATATAATAATTTTTTATCTTATATATATATATAAATAGGTTTTGGTAGCGGGTTACTTCCAAACCAATCCAAACTTGTCAAGGGTTTGTATGTTTGTATCCAAATTCATCCCAAAATAATTTAATAATTTTTGCACAAAGACTTCCATGCAACTGATTGCACTCAGTGCAACTGGTTGACCTGCATTGTTCGACCTGACCCGCCCAGTTTTTTTTTTTTCTTTTTTTTTTGCGCCGTCATTACTATATTTAAAAGCTCTCCCAACTAAAGTTTTATGTTGTCTGCTAGTGCAGTTGTTAGGCGTCTTTCTTTTGCCCTATTGATCAGGATTCGAATCTCCCTAACTCCATTTTCAATTGTTTAACTTTCTTGTTATTTTAATTGATATTAACAATTATAATCTTTCACCTATTTTACATAGGCTATTAGTGCAATGACTATAACAACGCCTATAGTTGCTTGGGTCCTTGTTGGCCAAGGTTCGAATGTTGTTAGCAACACAATTCTATTTTTTTTCCTTCTTATTTTATTTATTTTTCTTTCTTTTTTATAATTATTTTTTTATCATCTTCTATTTTGTTTTTTTCTGTTTTTAATTATTTTTTCTTTCTTTTTCCATAATTATTTTTTCTTACTTCATTTTATTTAAATTTTTAAATAAATGATAATTATTCCTTTTTTTTCAATTATAATGGTTAAAAACATTACTTTTATTTACAACAATATTTACTTTTATTCATGATAACTTGTATTTTTAAGTTATTTGGTCAAATAATTATTGTCGTCATGAAAAGTAATTATTCACATGCAAAACAGTATTGTTTCACAACTATTATTTTTTTTTAACGACAATGTTTACCTTTATTCATGACAACTTGTACTTTTTAGTAATTCGGTCAAGTAATTATTGCTGTGATGAAAAGTAATTATTGATATGAAGAAAGGTAATGTTTCACAATTATTACTTTTCTGAACGATAATGTTTACTTTTATTTACGACAACTTATACTTTTAGTTATTTGGTCAAGTAATTAACGTCGTGATGAAAAGTAATTATTAATATGAAGAAAGGTAATGTTTCACAACTATTACTTTTTTTTAATGACAATGTTTACTTTTGTTCACGATAAATTGTACTTTTACTAATTCGGTCAAATAATTGTTGTCATGATGAAAATTAATTATTGATATGGACAAATGTCATGTTTAAAAAAAATGAATAATAGGAGACAACATAATCAAACAAAATTAAAAAAAAAAAACAAAATACTTTGAAAGAAGAAAACATGAAAAAAATATATATAAATAAAATTAAATGAATAACAGTTATTGTCGTAATGAAAAGTAATTATTCACATGAAAAATAATAATATTTTACAACTATTACTTTTTTTAACGACAATGTTTTTTTTTATTTACGACAACTTGTACTTTTCGTAATTTGGTCATGTAATTATTGTCGTGATAAAAAGTAATCATATATTGACATGTTGAAATGTAATGTTTCACAACTATTACTTTTCTAACGACAATGTTTACTTTTTATTCACGACAACTTGTATTTTTAGTTATTTGGTAAAGTAATTATCATCATAATGAAAAGTAACTTTTGTCGTGAAGAAAAATAATATTTCTGAAACATTACATTTCTTTATATTAATAATTACTTTTCATACGACAATAATTATTAGCATAGTAATTTTTGTTATAATGAAAAGTAATTATTGATATGAACAAATGTAATGTTTCAATAAAATTACTTTTAAAAAATAAATAATTTGAAAAAAATTGGAAAAATAAATAATACTCCCTCTGTCCCGTTCAATAAGTCTCATTTTGCCATTTTGGGTGTCCCACTCAATAAGTCTCATTTCCTTATTTGGCAAAGATTAATACACTAAACCCCACTTTATGTCACACTCAAACGTGAACAATGTTGTTTTTATTGTACAATGTTTTTATACTCAACTCACTTTAACATCAATAATAAAATATTACCTTAATCACCACTAACTCTTTTTTTTTAATCTACATGCATATCCCAAATAGGCATTGTTGAATGAGACGGAGAGAGTAGGAGACAACATAATCAAAATTTAAAAAACAAACGAAAAATAAAAAATACTTAAAAAAAAGAAAACATGAAGAATAAATAATTTAAAAAAAATAAATAAATAAAACTGAAACTAAAATGAATTGAATATGTAACATACTGAAAATGAAAAATAAAAACAAAAAAGAAATTAAAAATCGAAAAAAGAAAACGAAAAATGGATGTAAAATAATAAAATCAAGTGTAAATGGTATAAATAAAAACCGTCAACTAAATTAAATGCATGTAGCTGTAGTCCAGCGGCAAGTGCTCGGGTGTTAGTGCTTTAGCTCTATGAGCCCCAATTCAATTCCTAATAGCTGCATTTCTTCCATTTTCTTTTTTTTTTTTTTGAAAAGAGAGCAGTTAGCGGGTTTGGGTTGGATCGGGTTGATGGGCCGAACCGATTGTATACTATGTAACTGGTTGCATGGAAATGTAGATCTAATTTTTAAATCCGTTCCATTAGGATTTGGGAGAACCGGATACCCAAAAAAACCTGAAAGGCCACATATCAGTTTTTATAAGGATAAGTAACTAAGATGAATTGTCAGTATATAAAACGAAGAAAGTTTGAAATTCTAATTGCATTATTCTTTAATGGGCCTCAACTAATGGGCCAGACTTTTTGTGAGCCCAACAAGACCGCCTATACTGTCCAGATTAATTTCAAGGAGGCGGCCGCGGAAAATCATTCACGCTGCATAATAATGATGCAGTACGTCATATAATGATAAAAAGTGCAGATCAATCCAAAATAATTTGTGTGAGATCGTGCTAATCGAAATTTATGATATCGAATAAAAGTAATATTCTGAGTTTGAAAGTCATGATTTTGTAATTAAGTTCATCGTTTTCAAAGTAATAAAATAGAGATATACTTATAAGTATACGGCAACAAATATTTTGTTATGCTTATTCTTTTTTATTTTTTTCTTGAAGACTGCTTATTGAAAATTTATCAAGTTCGAATCATAAGTATTGTTATTCTTAATTCAATGTATCTATTAATTACAACCATTAATTAGTGTACACAAATATATAGTTAGTAAAATACCGAATACTTATTTCAAAAAAATTAATATTACTGGGGACAAAGGGGTGTCTAATTGTGTATCTCTAACCACTTCTTCCCAAAGTACCCTCCATCCACGAAAATTATACTAGTTAGTTTCCATTTTTCATTTGTCAACGAAGATTGTAACTATAAATTTTGTTTTTTTTCTATTATAGAATATGGCCTCACCTACTATTTTATTTTTATCTCTTTCTCCACTTATAATGGTGGTCCGTTTTTCTACTCACTTATCATCTAGCATACTTTTATTAAAACTCGTATTGCAAAAAATTTCTTACAATTTTTGTTGACGGAGAAGTATTATTCTCTACACCTCAATAAAAATATAACTATCCAATATATTCTTTTTCTATTTTTATCAATACCCAATGTATTCGATTGCACGAAAGGAAGTATATATTTCCTTCGTTCTGGAACAAGCGGCTCATTTCTTCTAGGCACATGTATTAAAGTGAAGGGTAAAAATTGATTAAAGTAGTATGAACTATGATGTGTGTGTTTTGGTTGTTTATATTATTAATTTTTCTATGACTTTTTTTTTTAATATAATGTACACTTTTAATGTGGTTTTTATGTAGGAATAGAAGAATTTGTGAGCATAGAAATTTGGAGGAGAGAAATTAAGAATGAAGAATTTTTATACAATTTCATATTGGAATGGGTCGGGCCATAATTTAACTCATTGGAGACTATTTTTTGGGATTTTATTATTTATTTATTAATTAGCTAGGTTGCTTAGTTAAGAGTTGCGCGGCTAAGAAGGATCACAATTCTATTCCTAATATATTTTGTGAGACATAGCCGTCATATAGTCTTCAATTACACATTACATTTCATATACTTTTATTTTTCCAATTCCACCCGTCATAGATTAGAGAGAGAAAACGAGAGCATATTACTTTTTTGGAGTTTTCGTAACTTAGCTTTGTTTTGTTTTCGTAGTTTTTTGGAGATTTTAAATCTTTGATCATTTGCTTATATTCTGGTGACGAGTTCTTCTTCTATTTCTATTCCCTATATTAATATTATGATTTCTTTTGTTTTTTTGATCATGCATGTTTAATTTTTATTATGTGTAGTTAATTTACTCCCTATGTTCATGATATAGTGTCATTTTTGTTATTCAGGTCCGTTTACGATATGATTGCAACTTCCATTATAATAGTAGGGGTCTACATAATACACTATATTTAACCTTATATTTCTCACTACTCCACTCAAATCTATAGCGAGATTTTTATTCCATTCACAACAATATTCGCTACAATTCACTACTACACATCATTTGATTAAAACACGTATCGTCCACTATGTGACAACCATATTGTGGAGGGATGGAGTAATTCTTAATTCAGCGAGAATATCGAAACACTAGCCTAATAATTATGTACTACCTCCGTTCACCAAAACATGTCCACTTTGTTCTGGGCACGGAGTTTAAGAAAGCTGATAAAATGAAAGTTAGTAGGATAAAAATTAGAAAATAGAGGTAGTGAGATAATGACAAAAAAACAGTGGCAATGACAAAAAAGAGGTGGTATTGATCAAAAAGTAAGAATAAAGTTGTTGGGATGATAAAAAGGTAGAAATAAAGTTGATGTGAGGTGGAGTCCTAAATGGCAAAAGGTAGTAATATTTGAAAAGTATTGAGAGTAGTGTTGTACAAAAAGGTAAAGTGGACATGTTTTGGTGAACACGGTTACTGTTCAAAAGTGGACATATTTTGGTGAACGGAGGAGGTATGACTTAATTGTTAGTATAGTTAATTTTATTGAGTTTCTATTTATTCCTTGTGTTTAATGTTAATTTCAATTTTGATTAATATTGATCAACTTAGATTAAATTGGATTAAAGTCCATTAGTTTCCCCAGTGTTGAAATAATGCTAATTACTCATAAAACTACCATGTTCGTAGTAGGAATAAGTTGGTAGACGGATTATTACTTGCATTCTTGAGTAATTCGTCTAAATCAATTTCTTTCAAAGCTAAAAGTTATTAGAACATTAAATCTAGATTTGGTGTTCCAACTAGGCTATGTTTTAATAAGAGAAATAGTTAGGTGTAGCGTCTACAACTAACTATCTATAAATTATGTAGGAATTAGGGTATGTCCGTCGCATTCATGCACAGTACCCTCCAACTGGTTGGTCCTTGGGAATTAATTCATCTCTACGTCGATGATTAAAGCCGACTAGTGTGAATTTATTCAAAGCCAAATGACTTTTCTTCTGATTTAATCTCATTTGCAATTTAGATAATTTTCTAATTTTCTTAGTTATTAATAAAAAAATATCTAATTTAAGGCATGGTGGCTACACCGAAATTGATTCGTAGGAAAATAAGTGATTATCTTGTTCTCTGTGGTTTGACTCTACTTCTTGCTATACTCATTTTTCATTTTGAGTAGGATTTGTAGGAGTTATTGGTGGTATACAACGCTCACCAACTCACAACTTTTGAAGAAATAATTGTTTCCTTATTTGGAAATGAACCACATAATATAAAACACCCCGATATGAAAAATTAGCCACTTGTTCCAAAACAGAGAGAGTATTATATATTTTTTAGGAGAACACGAAAGGATAATTGTTGTTTACACTAACTTTTGATCATTTTTAATTCTTACACATAACTTTAAATTTTCTACACAAATTCATGTATTTTGAGTCAAAGTTAAAATTGTATGCAAAATAATAAAAAATACAATAATTCTATTTCGATATAGTGTGGTCGGTCACACGCGTTAAAAATAGAAAAATTAGTGTAAAAATGGAAATAGTTACATTTTCCCTTAGGATTTATGATTCTCTAATGAAAGTATATTTTTTTTTCAAATATTATATAATCTCTTTTAACTTGTGTGACTGGCCACAACGTATCAAAATAGCTCTACCCATTTTTAATGTTCAAAATTCGATCGTGTATTTCAAAATATTAAAGTAGTAACTTTTTTTGTTGGCAAAACCTGCCATTTATAGCTCAATAATTGCACAATTGACAAATTTAGTCTGTACTTAACATACATAAATTTTAGGCATCAATCTGTGATAATTTTAACTACATAGTAGTAATTTCAAGTGCCAGCTAGAAAGTCGACTTTGCATGTATAAGTGACATGTGGATGTGGTGACGTCCATCCCAATATGCAAGTAATTCATAAGTTAGCAAACAATTCTTCGAAGAACCATGTACAATTAACTTTATTTTTCTTGGAACAACAGCCCATGTTATATGAAATATCTTAAAATTGGTTTAAAATGACGCGGCCACGGCCATAGGCGTGTTAATTTTAGTTGTTGAGTTGACTTTTCGGTGTTAAATAACGGAATGACTAAAATGTCACAACTTAAATAATTAAAACCTAAAATGTATATTATGTGAAATTCGAGCTAAATTTGTGTACTTTGCTTCTTGTTTCTTCTCTCAGAAAAATTGTGGATTTTTGTGCATTTTGATGTTAAGACAAGGATTTCTTAATTACATGAACAAATGAGATCCTTAGCACCCACTACGGGAATCAATCACCGGTATCAAAGCTGGTGTCGATCCCCATCGATCTCACCATTCTTCGATCCTGCGGGGTGGCTCTTATTGACATCGGTGTCGATTTATCAACACTGCTCTCGACCTCACTATCTCCCTCCTTCGGTTTACATGGCTTCACACTATTGGTCCGATTTAATATATATATATATTTTTTACTTTTTCTAATTAAAAATAAAAAAATTATAATTATAATTATAGGTCCGGAGTCTTACTCAACCTTACCATAGTGGAAATTTTTACCAGGATCTTATTTAACTCCACCAATCATTAAAATTACAGTTCCCGACGATAAACCCGAGATCTAACTAGACACCAGTAGTGGATACTCTAATAATAAGTGTAATAATTATTAAAATATTACTCTTTCTATGAAAAGTGATTGTACATGTTGTGAGAGGACAAGAAAAATGGGTTGATTGGATTCCTAAAATCTCGCTAGTACTGCAATTACCAGTACAATCATTCCCACATTGAAAATGTAAATATTCTCATCTCTTCAAACATCAAATTATTGGTAATCCTCTCCTCTCAAAAAGGATTCACGCATATGCATGCCGATTCTGTCGACATCAGATTTATTTACTTCTATTTTACTTTAAAAAAACGTGAATGGTTATTGATATACTTTTTAAATACTTGATCGATTATGTTAGGCTTTTCGATGTTAAAATAATTGATTCTTCAGGTCTATAATTCAAATGAGCCGTAGTAATATTGAGAACGTAGTAATTCAAATGTTATATAATATGATATTCAATTGTATAAATAACGATGATATCTCTAGAAAAGAAAAGTTAGGAAGTTTCACCATTTTTAGCAGCATTGAGCAAGTGATGAAGCAATGTTAGGTTCATAATGTGATGAGATGTAGGAAAGATCCAAAACTAACTAGATTTCTTATATTTTGAGATGTTCTAGTTGTAGTTTGCGTTGGAGGGTTTGATGGTTTGTAAGTGGTTTGAGCTTCACGCTATGTAAATAAAGCTCTAGGAATTTATATAATATTTTGATATTTTTAATATGGCCGTCAATTTTAGTCAGCTCCAAATTTAAAGTCATAAACTTATAAGAACAAGGAAAATTTCAAAAAAAATAAAAAATGCAATAAGTCCGGCCGGACGCGACACTATTCGACTATTTATAACGTATGTTCAATAATCGATAGACTAGTTTGGAACGAGGTATTCCACCAAAATACCCAACAATCAGCTCAACTTGATTTTACTCAAATAGAAAAAGAAAATGAATTTCTAAAATAATTTTGCAAACCGAAAAGTTAGATAAAGAAATAAAAAACAGAAAAGGAAAGCAAAGAAAAAGAAAGCAGTTTGATCACATGGTCCACTGGTCTCGCAGTATCTCATTCTATTATTATTTCCTAAAGTCTATAGCTGCAGACCTACACCTTTAGGTCTCACGTGCCATGCCAATTGCAATTAACATTAATTTTCCCCGTCGCCGGTGGACAATGTCCCCCCGCCGCTGCCAAACGCGGCGGAGGGTGGTGGCTCTGCCTCCTCCCGGTTGTCGTCGCGTGCACCAATTGGGCCCCATGCTTCCACTCATTTCTCTCCATTTTCGGTGGTGATTATTGAAGAAGAGGAAATTACAAATTTCTAGTAATATATTCGCAACATGACCGAAATGCCATTCCTCCATCTTATATGTAGATTTCATATTTCTTCTCACCTTATATTAAAAAATTGAAAATCATATGATTATACAATATACATACTGTTTTTTTTTTGTGAATGTGGAATCGCCAATTTTCTGAAACCGAAAGCTAAGAAATAGACTGAATAAGAAGAATAATATACTTACTTTCCTAAAAAAAGTAAAAATGTATAGTTCCACTATTCACAATGGTAGATATATTTAGGTGTCTCCATCTTTAGTGGGCCTAGATAAAGACACTCACATGCAATGAAATTGTCTCTATGCTGTCTCTATCTAATTAGTTTCTTAATATTCATTTTGTATTAATTTAATAAAAAATTTAAAAATCGAATTGATTTAAATAAAAAACCAAAATACATTACTAGAAATAAGTAAAAAAACAATGCATTACCAAAAATAAAATAAAAAATAATAGTACATTACTAGGAAAAAAAACTAAGCCCTTCCTCAACATTGACTGACCTCCGCAACCATCATCATATGCAGTTGGTACTGCTCTGGTGTCATGTACGACGTATCCTTGGTGATGATCTTCATGTCGATAGAATCTTACTTCGCCCGAGCACTTGCCATCATTGCTTCGACCATGGTTTGCTTTGCATCGGCGATGCTAATGAGTCGGACATTCGTCGAGTCCAACAATGACCCGAGCTCCGCATCCTCGCTCGCCGGTTTTTTCCTCTTCATTTGGTCCCCCTCACCGTCGCCTTCGCCGTATCTCGACTGTTGGAACCGATTATTGAAAAGCGATTCGTTTTGGCCCATGGATCAATTATGGATATCTAACAAATACATACAAAATCCACACTTAGCATGCTCCTATGAATTTAACTACAATCATAGGATGTTTATTCGGAATACCTGCAAACTTGGCGCACAACGACTCCAGAGTTGATCTTCCGAACTGTTCCCGGCTAGAGCACGACGATGGTTGAGATCGACATCGAGCTCTCTCTTTATTACTATGGGACGACGCCTACTCTCTCTCACTCTAGGTTTTGGTTGCTTAGAATGCAAGTAAGTAACGAGTCTTATGACTTATGAGCCTTGTATTTATAGATAAATAACTGCTCACATTCATTAAACCTATACAACCCTCACGGGCCGTAGGAGATAGGCGCCTACCCCACTAGAGACACAGGCCATTGGACCAGTTCAGGGATCTACTAGCTTAAATAAGATTGGCCCGATAATATCCGATTTAATCTATTCAGCCCATAATATAAATCAGATATAAATATTAATTCATTCCACTAAAGCATTAATACTGACTTACCCTCTTATTTATTTAGTTGCGTCGGGGTTAGTATTAAACTTAATTAATCTCCGTGTTTAAGACTATCAAATATCCATTAATTAATTAAATACTTCTGACAACAATTAATTAATCAATTAATTATTTACTAATAAATAATTATCTCGAGTGCTACCACTTAAACTTATTATTATACCGGAACTAATTCCACCTGCAGGGTTTAGTATAATAAACTTATTAAGTTCCTCGAGAGGATATCATCATCCCATTATTCATAGGACACGGATCCTTATTGCAGCTCTATCAATATCAAATAAGAACTGCCACTGCCCAAAATACGAAATTTCGAACCACTATCAAGTTCTCATTTATAATAGATCAAAGCAATAGTCAGACACTTATTCATACTGATAAGCCCAATTAAGGTTAAGACTATTTAAGTCACCGAGATCTTTAATTCTTAATAAGTCAGAACAAATAATTAATCTCATTGTGATCCTTTCAATACGATTAACGTACTAGCATAAATAAATAGTCAAGATAAACTATTTAATACTATTATGCTACAATATAAATCAACAACTCGTCCAAGTTGTCTCGATTGTAAATATTAGTTTATATCTCATAAGATGCCGATTATATAATCTTCTGTGATCTACAACACACTATATAATCTTTAATATTGAGATAGTTGGACAATTAATTAATATGCAATAATAAATATTTCAGATAGAAGAATTATAGTGAAATAAATATCAATTGTATATAAACAAAAGTCTTGCTTTCGTATACAACCCTTCAATTCTCCCACTTATACTAAAGCAAACTTTTAGTATACAATAAGACTAATATTCATCTAGCCATCTATTACAACTTCTCCCACTTATACTCAAAGTTTAACTTAGTGTGGGAGGTTACACAGCCCCATGCCTTCAATATGCTTATCAAAGACAGCAGCTGGTAGACTCTTTGTAAACGGATCAGCTAGATTCTCAACTCCTGCAACCTTCTGTACATCCACATCACCATCGTGAACAAGCAGCCGAATATAATGATACCTGACATCAATATGCTTAGTCGTTTGATGAAATCTAGACTCCTTGCAATTCGCAATTGCAGCCTCATTATCAGAATAAATCGTGATACCTCTCGGCAAACTAGGAATCACATCAAGCTCCACCAGGAAGTTTCTAAGCCAAACAGCCTCTTTAGCTGCCTCAGTAATAGCCACATATTCAGCTTCCATAGTAGATAATGCAATGCATTTCTGCTTCACACTTCTCCACACAGTGGCTCCACCTCCCAGCTTAAACACATAGCCGGAAGTAGAAAACCGCTGATCTTTATCTCCTTGATATCAACATCTACATAACCTACCGGAACCAGATCACCAGATCGATATATCAGTCCATGCTCTCTAGTCCGTTTAAGGTACTTGAGTATGTAGTTTACAGCAATCCAATGACCCTGACTAGGATTAGCCTGATATCTAGACACCATGCCAACAACAGGACAGATGTCAGGCCTGGTACTCTGCATTGCATACATGAGACTTCCCACAGCCGAAGCATATGAAATTACCTTCATGTCCGCTATCTCCTTAGGTGATGTAGGACACATCGCCTTAGATAGATGAATGCCATGTCTGAAAGGTAAGAAATCCTACTTAGCATTCTGCATGCTGAAACACGATAATACAATATCAATGTAGGCTGTCTGAGACAAACTCAACATTCTCTTAGATCGATCACGACCGACCTTAATCCCGAGAATGTATGCTGCCTCTCCCAAATCCTTCATTTGAAACTGTTGGGATAACCATGCCTTAATCTTTGGTAGTACATTCACATTATCACTAATGAGCAAAATGTTATCAACATAAAGCACTAGAAACACTAGACTCCCATCAATACACACCCGGTAAACATAACTTTCATGTTCACATTGTACAAAGCCATAGCCTTGGACAACATCATTGAAACGTTTGTTCCAGGATCATGAAGCCTGCTTAAGTCCATAAATGAACTTCTTTAGCTTCCACACAAGATGCTCTTCACCTTTCTTGATGAACCCTTCCGGTTGCAGCATATAGATATCCCAATCTTTTTCAAGATACCCGTTCAGAAACGAGGTTTTGACATCCATTTGCCAGACCTCGAGATTCATGTGAGTGGCCATTGCCATGAGGGTTCGGATAGATTTAAGCATGGCTACTGGCAAAAATGTCTCATCGTAATCGATTCCCTCTCTTTGGATGAAACCTTTCGCCACTAGTCTTGCCTTAAAGGCCACAACCTTTTCATCCGGTCCTCTCTTTCTCTTGTATACCCACTTGCATCCTATGGCTTCACAGCCCTCAGGAAGCTCGCATTTCTCATATACATCCATGGCAGCGATAGATTCCCATTCGGCAATCATGCACGCCTCCCACTCAAGAGCATCCGGATCTGCTAACGCTTCAGAGTAAGTCCAGGGATCTTCCTCGATCACTGCTAATTCCAATGAATCCTTGGATTCATTAAGTAGAGTGTATCGAGTAGGCAACTTTTCTTGAGTTACCCTCCTACTACGACGAAGCTCTATAGCAGATTCAATATTAATGGTTTGTGCAGGTTACGACGATTGCTCGTCTTGCACAATTGGAGTACTAATCACCTCCTCCCCTCTAACTTTTTGAAGTATGACGTCACTTCTCTTCCTATGGCCAATCATGTAGTCCTCTTTCAAGAATCTCGCGTTAGTGCTAATAACGACTTTCTAATCCTTAGGACAGTAGAAATAGCCACCTTTTGTTCCTCTAGGATAGCCTACAAACAGCATCACCTTGGTTCTTAGGCTCAACTTGTCAGCTTCCTTGTTCAAAACATGTGCCGGAGTACCCCAAATCCGGATGTGGTTAAGACTAGGATTGCGCCCGGACCACAGCTCGGACGGGGTCTTAGGCACTGACTTTAAGGGAACCAAGTTTAGCATGTGAGTTGTTGTTTCCAAAGCATATCCCCAAAACGAAACAGGTAGAGATGCATAACTCATCATAGATCGAACCATTTCCAGAAGTGTTCGATTTCTTCTCTTCGACACACCATTCTGTTGGGGTGTTCCAGGTGTAGTCAATTGGGACGTGAGTCCACTTTCCAACAAGTATTCCTTAAACTCGTTGCTGAGGTATTCGCCGCCGCGGTGAGATTGCAACGACTTGATACTCTTTCCATGTCGCTTCTCTACTTCCACTTTGAATAGTTTGAACTTTTCAAAACACTTGGACTTGTAGCGCAACAGATAGATGTACCCGTACCTTGAGTAATCGTCAATGAAAGTGACAAAATACTCGTACCCTCCACGGGCTTGAGTAGATACGGGTCCACACAAGTCGGAATGAATCAATTCCAATACTTCTTTGGCCCTATACCCCTTGGCCTTGAAAGGCCGAGTCATCATCTTTCCCTCTATGCAGGATTCGCAGATTGGGATGGACTCGACTTGGAAGGAACCCAAGACTCCATCAGAAACCAATTTTTGGATCCTCCTTAGATTGATGTGACCCAATCTTAGGTGCCAAAGAAGAGTTTGATTCTCTTGAGAAGAATTCGACCTCTTCTTTTGGTTAATAGTTAAAGCATTACTTGAAGAACTCGAAGCATGAGAGCAGTAAATAGTATAAAGAGAATCAACAACATGTGCGTAATCGATAATCTTATCATCTTTCATAAAAGTCGCAAAACTCTAAAAAAGAATAGAGTATCCATCTTTCCACAACTTAACCATAGAAATCAAGTTTCGCCGAAAATCTGGCACATATAAAATATCTCTCAAAACTAAAACTGAATTCTCAAAAGATAAATGAACATCGCCTATGGCCGCAACGTCCGCTCGCGCTTCCTTTCCCATGGCGACGCTCAACTCCCCTCTACTCACTTCCCTTGTCCGTAAGAACCCCTGCAAGGAATAACAAATATGGTCAGTTACGCCCGTATCTACTACCCACTTGTGGATAGAACTTGAACTTAAACATATTTCATTAACAAGAGCAGAAGTCATACCTTGAGCCTTCTTCAACAAGGGGCAGTTAGGCTTCCAATGTCCAGATTTCTTGCACTTGAAGCACTTTCCACCCTTCTCCTTTGGCTTTTTTATGCCTCTGGTAGGGCCTAGCCTCTTGCTCCCACTACTTCCTTCGCCCTTCTTGCCTTTAGCCGGGCCCTTCCATTTCTTTCCACCTTTCAGTGAAACGTGGAAACTCTTTGAAGAAGAGGCAAGAGCTTGCGGACTCTTTCCCATAACCCCTTCCGCTGCAACAAGTTCATTGAGCAATTCATTTAGAGTGAACACTTTCTTGCTCATTATTGCATTAAGGCGGAAGTTCTCATAGGACTTGGGAAGAGTGTGGAGTATCATGTCAACTTTCGCTTCATCCATGATTCATCCACCAAGCACGTCCAGCTCATTGAAATGATTGATCATCCCAAGCATGTGCTCGCGCACAGACACGCCCTCCTTCATCTTCGAGCTCATGATTTGCCTTATGATCTCGAATCGGGTAGAACGGTCACTTTCACTGAATACCTCATCGAGGTTAGTCATGATTGCAGCAGCCATGTCCAAAGACTGATGTTGCTGCTGCAAATCAGAGGTCATAGTGGTCATCATGTAGGCTTTCGCCATATAATTGGCCTTATGCCACCTCTTAGACTCCTCTTTCTGAGTATCGGTGGAGGCTGCAGTGAGAGCTGCAGGCGTAGGAGTAGTGAGTACAATGTGGTACTCTTCGGCATCTAGGACATATCCCAAATTGCGCTTCCATTCCAAAAAGTTTGGTCCGGTAAGCGGCTTAGCAGTAAGCACATTCAATAACGGAGTAACAATCATATCTGAAAAATTAAACATTCAAAACGCACATAAGTCACAATTATTGCATAAAACGTTCATAACATTTATATTGTAACCTTTTGATAAAACAATATTAAATGAAACTTTCATTAGCTCAAGTGATTTACATGCAAGCCACGATAGTGTGGACATTTACGTGCGCACCACTCAATCAAACACCCAGTTTTTAATTTTATCTCATGCCAAATTAACCTTATGACAAATAAAATTAATAAATGAACCTTACTAGACCATATTATCTCAAAAACGGACTCCGATGGAGAGTTGTATTCGAGACAATATCTAAGCACATACCACAATTTAACTAATCCAAAATTGTCCCACATATTGATGCAATTACTCGAACGACATCTCCTTGTAAACAATTTCATTAATTATCTTATTCTAATCTCTCCTAGAATAATCTATGAGAATTAATACGGGCAAGCCACGATAGTGTGGACGTTTACACGCAAAACTACCATTATTCACGAGACTAAAATACTTTTAGAAGTTTTACTCGACAAAAACTATAAATTAATAGAACTCATGTAAGCCACGATCGTGTGGACGTTTACACGAGCCTAACAACTTAATTCGTCTAAAACCAATTGTGGAGGTCTAATTTGATTATTAAAATCAATTTAACATGCTTAGTCATTTTTAATTCAAAAGGTTTTCACATGCAAATCACGTAAAACCACGGAATTACTAAACATGTTTTTTCTAGAACTCACATAATAAATCATGCTCGCTTGAATTCATAACATGATTAGAATAATACGATAAATTCCTAGTATGCAATTTTTAAACGCAAATAATTTCAAATAATTTCAAATTATATCATACTTTAGAAATAATAACACCTTAACGGTGATTAAACCCACGACATGCAATTTACAATAAAATAATTAAATTGTCGTCTCGTCGTGGATATTTGTACCTGCGTAAATTAATACAAAAAACAAAATTGAAAATAAAAAATCTATCTATTACAATAAATCTTCGTCTTCAAATCTTTCCATATCTGTCGCCTTGAAGAATCGCCCAAGAAGGAAACGAGATTTATCAAAATCTCGTCTTTCCATCACGAATCCAACAACGTGGAAGACCCTACCGTGCAGCTGCCCACACGTCCAAAACCCTAGGTTTTTCAATCTAGGGTTTCGTTTGTGAGAAACCCGCCGCCGACCGCCCCACTTCGCCGGAATCGCGACCCAAACACAGCCACGCCACCGCTGCCATCATCACCCCTGACCTCCTGTTGCCATTGCAGTGAGGTCAGACGCTTAGCAATGACAGCCTCGCCGCTGTGCTCCGCCCTTCGCCGGCGTCGAGCTCGCGATGGCGCTGCGACGAGTCACACGGCTTGAAGCCGTTCCAGCGCTCACCGCCACCGTCGCCTCGACCTCCTGCTGCTGCTGTTGCTCACCATCTTCCGCCATGGAGTTGTTGCTGACGCGCCGTTCCCGCCATCGGAGAAAATGTAAGCCGTTCGCAGCGACTTTGAGATATTGCCGATAAACGGCAAATACTCCCACTGCCCAAACGACCCGAACCCAAGGACGAAATCCCAAGGTTCCGTTGAGCTCAGCAAAACCAGCAGACCCACCGCCGAAGCAGGTCTGCCGCCACAGCGATCTGCGCGTGTTTCACACGCGCCGTCGCGGAATTGAAGCCCCACCCTCACGCTCCGTTTTCGATCGTGCATGGTTTGAGAACGGACACCATAGACATCGGAGCAGAAGCCCCGATGAATCGGATTCAGTCCGCTTCAAATTGTGCACGGGGGATACCTAGTGCGTGGGGTGACGCGCCGCCGTCTGCTGCCTTCTGCCGCCACCGGCCTTTCTTCCCCTGTCCAGTTTCTCCGTTTTCTCGACCCATTCAACACATTACAAATTGAAATAACAATTTAGAACTGAAAACTAATCTAACCACAGATTTTCTCGTGGTGAAAACGACCAAAACGGCAAACCAATAGAAATAAAAAAGAATCCACGACGAGACAACGAACATGCATGCATATATATATGTTCGTAAATAAAATCAGATTTTATTTTACATGGATTTACTGTTCGTTAATCCGACAGAGCCATAACTCACAGACCAGGGCTCTGATACCAAATGTTGGAACAGATTATTGAAAACCGATTCGTTTTCAATAAATCAGATATAAATATTAATTCATTCCACTAAAGATTTAATACTGACTTACCCTCTTATTTATTTAGTTGAGTCGGGGTTAGTATTAGACTTAATTAATCTCCGTGTTTAGGACTATCAAATTTCCATTAATTAATTAAATACTTCTGACAACAATTAATTAATCAATTAATTATTTACTAATAAATAATTATCTCAAGTACTACCACTTAAACTTATTATTATACCGGAACTAATTCCACCTGCAGGGTTTAGTATAATAAATTTATTAAGTTCCTCGAGAGGATATCATCATCCCATTATTCATAGGACACAAATCCTTATTGCAGCTCTATCGAACTGCCAGTGCCCAAAATACGAAATTTTGAACCACTATCAAGTTCTCATAATAATAGATCAAAGCAATAGTCAGACACTTATTCATACTGATAAGCCTAATTAAGGTTAAGACTATTTAAGTCACCGAGATCTTTAATTCTTAATAAGTCAGAACAAAGAATTAATCTCACTATGATCCTTTCAATACGATTAATGTACTAGCATAAATAAATAGTCAAGATAAACTATTTAATACTATTATGCTACAATCTAAACCAACAACTCGTCCAAGTTGTCTCGATTGTGAATATTAGTTTATATCTCATAAGATGCCGATTATATAATCTTCCGTGATCTACAACACACTATATAATCTTTAATATTGAGATAGTTGGACAATTAATTAATATGCAATAATAAACATTTCAGATAGAAGAATTATAGTGAAATAAACATCAATTGTATATAAACAAAAGTCTTGCTTTCGTATACAACCCTCTGGTCGGGGGGAGCCATGTTTTCCCATTCTGTCTGCTCGAGTCGTGGGCCATTCCCGATGATGTGTAGGCGCCTTTCGACGTATTATTCATCCACTTCATGGAGTGAATGTCGAGAAATTCTTGGTGGAGGAATTTGGGATAGTTTTACAAGATTTCCCAATCACCAAAATACTTGAAGCGATTAACATTTTGATGGGCCGCGTATATCTGCTGGGCATTCTCGATCACCATATCGTTGGAGGCGCTGTTGGGCCTTTCAGCAGTTGACTCGTTGATAGCGATCATCCATTCCTTCACCCAGCCAGAGACGCATCCAAAAAAGTTCTTCACTTGCTTTAGGTTGAGGTCTTCTCCATACATGGCGTTGAACCTCGTGGCCACTTTCCTCAAATATTTCTCGACTTGTTGATCTTTGCTGAGAATTGAATTGCACGTCTCCTCCACCCAAATTTGAGCGATGGCAGCGGACTGTCAATGGTGTACGTGTGCCGCTTCGTCTTTGGTTTGGCAGCGACTTCAGTCGGCATGGGCGAAGGAGGAGCAATGACAGCGAGGGCCTTTGGCTGCTCTTTTGCAACTTGCAGTGGACGGCGGCAACTCGGAGCAGGGACTCTCCTCATTGCCGGTGACAATGTAGAAGGACTCGCCAACTTGCGAGTTAAGGACGATAGAATTAAGCCATGTCGGCGTGTATACATCGTCTGCCATATCGGGGGGACACCACCACGACGAAAAAGGATTTGAATGATCCATTTTTGAGAGAGTATGAGATGTGATTGAGGGAGAATTTAAAGAAGATTAGAATAAGAAGTAGAAGAAATGGTGTGAGTTGAGGAAAAATTTAGGTAGTATTTATAGGTAAAATATGAAAAAAAAAGTTCGAATTTAATTGGCTGAAAGTGGCCATTTTCAACCATTGCCCATTTAAATTTTTAAATGTTAGGCGCGTGTAAACACGCGCCAACCTTATTATTATTATTTTTTAAATCTAGCTTGTGTATTGCACGCTCCGTATTGAGCCAGTCTCGACGCATAGCGCCGATCTTGAATAAGGGGAGCTGCACCGAACTGTCTCCATTTTACGGGTGTCTCGAGACACCCATAAAGACAACTATTGTTACTACCCTTAAACTACCTGCAGTGGTAGTGTCTCTAAGGGGTGTCTCTAAGGAATTTTTAGAGATAGAGATAGTGAGTTGCACTGGGGCTGTCTCTAAGGAATTTCTGAATTTGTATTTGCATTAATTTTAATAAGAAAATTCTAATTTCATTAATTTAAATAAAAATAATACGTTACTTGAAAAAAAAATACATTACTAGAAAAAAAAAATTACATTACTAGAAATAAAAAACAAACTTTACTAGAAATATAAAAAAAGCATAGTCGTTGTAGGTGAAAAATGGACTACTCCCATCCTCGACGTCGCTTGACGTCGGCAAGCAACATCATATGGAACTGCATCTGCTCCAGCGTGTAGTTTGACGTATCCATGTTGATGATCTTTAAATTGGTGGCATCTTGTTTCGCCCGAGTAAGCTCCCTCATTGCCTCGGCGAGGTTGTTCTTCGCCGCAATGATGCTACTTAGCCTTTCATTTGTTGAGTCGACCATCGACCCGAACTCCGCCTCCTAGCTCACCTTCTTTTTCCCCTTTCCTCTGGCCGCCCTCGCCTCCGCCTTTGCCACGTCTCGTCCCTGTGGGCGGAGGGAAGCCGTGCTTTTCTCTTCTGTTATCTCGCTCGATCCGTACGGCGTTCCAGATGAGGTGTAGGCGCCTCTGCCGTATTCTTCGACCGCTTCATGGACGGAACGTCGGGAAATTCTTGGTGGAGGAATTTGGGGTAGTCCTGCAAAATTTCTCAGGCACCAAAATGCTTGAAGCGGCTCCTTTCATGGGCGTTGTATATCTGCTGGGCTTGCTCGATGACCATGTCATCGGAGGCGCCGCTGGGCCTTTTCTTCGTTGCCTTGTCGTAGACGATCATCCACTCTTTCACCCAGTAGGAGATCCGCCCGAAGAAACTCTTCACTGTCTTTGTGTTGAGGTCGTCGTCGAACATGGCGTTGTACATCTCTGCCACACGCCCACAGTACTTGTCGCCACTTTGATCTCTGCTGAGGATGGAGTTGCACGTCTCTTCTTTCCAGATTTGAGCGATGGCGGTCCCTTGTTCCACCGTGTAGCTGCGCCTCTTTGGTTTGGTGTCGGCGGTCGGAGGAGGAGGTGGAGGGACATTCGCTACGGTGAGATCAACCCGTGTCTTGCCTTTGCCTTTGGCCTGTGCCTTCCCCTTGCCTTTGGCTTGTGCCGCCTCGGACGAGGGACTGTCTTCGTCGCCGAACAAAGTGTGGAAGGACTCGCCGACGGACGAGTTGAGGTTGATAGAAGCAAGCCCCGCCGGCGTATATCCTCCGTACGCACCGTCGTCCGCCATTTCAGGGGGGACACCACGACGACGACCATGGATTATTTGGATCCCTTTGAGAGATGATTATGTAAAATAGATGTGAAAAAAAGATGGAATTGTAGGAGAAAAATAGAGATAAATGGCGTGAATATGGTGTGAATGTGGTGTGAAATGTGGTATTTATAGGTAAAAATGTGGTGTAAAAAATAAAAATAAAAATAAAAATAGAATCGGCAAAAATTAGCCGTTTTCGCCCGTTGCAAACTTCATAGCCGTTGCCAGATTTTGTAATTTTTTTTTCCGGTATGGCGCGTGCAATGCACGCACCGAATTAAAAAAAATAAATAAATTCCGACGCGTGTAATACACGCGCCTGCTCGAGACGGTCTCGTCGTCAAGGGACGGGCTCGAAACACCGGGCGCCGCAGCGGCGTGTCTTGTCACCGTGGGTAGGGGTGCGCACGGTTCAAACCGAACCGAAAAAACCGACCGAACCGATGGGTTTTGGTCGGTTCGGTTCTGTTTTTATATGAATCGGTTTTCGGTTCGGTTTGTAAAATTTACAAAAATTCGGTTTTCGATTTTCGGCCCGGTTCCCTCAAATTATGTTCAGTCGGGCACCGAACCAACCGAAACTATAATATATTAAAATAATATATATATATATATATATATATATATAAACAAGAATAGGAGTGATAATTTCCTTAAAAAAATAATACGAGTGATAATTAAAATAATATATAATAATCTTAAGAATAAATGTTGAATTGTTTTTTTTCCTAAGTATGTTTCATTTTTGAAATATCATTATTTTTTTTTTGTTTCATTTTTGAAATATCATTATTTTTTTTTTTCCATTTTCTATCGGTTTTTAAAATAACCAACCGAACCAACCGAATTTTTCGGTTCGGTTTTGGTTCGGTCCAAAAAATATATTCGGTTCGGCCCGATTTTAAATATTTTTATCGGTTCGGTTTTCGGTTCATGGAATTTTGGTCGGTCAGTCGAACCGACCGACCGATGCACACCCCTAACTGTGGGTGTTTCGAGACACTCCACGAGCCAGCCACTGCGGACAGTCTTATATTTGGGTGGATATTGGTAAAATGAAAATTAAAAGTGGCCTAGGATACCCTCTCGCTAGTGCGACCTTAATGGACGGAATATGATAAAATGATTATGAGAGAGCCACCATATCTAACGACCAAGCCTTCTATTTTATTTTTTACTATTAATCCGTATCTTATTAATAATATTAGATATTTGGATAACTATTCGCAATAACATAAATATACAATATAAACATCTAAATTAAGTATCATGAATAGTATTCTTCAACAAAAAAATACTCCTAGTATCATGAATATTATAGTATGAAAGAAACATAATTTAACAGAATCAGACACAATTATATAAGAATTAAGCAAACTACTATATCTTCTAATTTTCGTGTGGCATATGTAATAGCTCCATGGAACATATATATATATATATATATATAAGTACAATTTATTTATCAGCAATGATATGAACTATTTTGTGAGCCCATGATAAATGTTGTTTGATTTTCTTGGGTCAGTACTAAGGGTCAAGGAGGAGCTTAAGCCCTGGCCAACAAAAATTTTCATGTTTTTATTATATAAATCTTTGAATTATTAGCATTTTGTGTGAATTATTGTCGTATAAGTTCCTGTTTCCAAATCAAACAGCATATAAAATTTAAAATTTTAAAAAATATAAAAAATTAGTCCTGATCGGAGTTTTTTTCAGACTAGGCCACTGACTATGGTTATGGTGTATAGAGAGGGGGTATGAACTATGAAGCATGATAGTATAAAAATAAAAAGTGATAAAGAGATGTGAATTCAGGAAAGAGACGCCACAACAGGCCTTTTTAGGGTAGCAACGGAAACAAGGATACGGGGGTACTTATGTCACTTCACCGAGACACAAAACGAGCCTAGAAACAACCTCCCTCTCCTGTCCTCTCCTCTCTCTCTCTCTCTCTCTCTCTCTCTCTCTCTAATAAGTTGATACATGAGCTGAAATAGTCCTCCTACGTTCGTAGCCCACATCTCTGCAGCTAACTAATTCATCTCATTGAATCCCACATTCTCCAAACCCTATAATCCCCACACCAGTTCCAGTTCCTTCACTTTTTCCACTATTACTTCTTCTCCTTCTCTCTGTCTCTCCTCACAACTCATTGTCAGCTGCAGTTACCTCATAATTGTTCTTCACTCTCCAATACAACAATTCTGCAAAAGAATAACACTGAAGATGCTCTCGCCAACCAACGAATTGCACTAGAAGAGCTAATTAATTACATAGCGCGGCAGTGGTAGAGAGAGAGAGAGAGAGAGAGAGAGAGAGAGAGAGAGAGAGAGAGAGAGAGAGAGAGAAGTATGGCCGGGGCCGGGGGAACGCGGACGCCGTCTTGGAAGGAGCGGGAGAACAACAAGTGCCGTGAGCGGCGGCGGAGGGCCATGGCGGCGAAAATATTCGCCGGTCTCCGCCTCCACGGGAATTACACGCTCCCGAAGCACTGCGACAACAATGAGGTCCTCAAAGCTCTCTGCCACGAGGCCGGCTGGACCGTCGAGCCCGACGGCACCACCTACCGCAAGGTAATCAGCTCAAATTTTGCTTCCGCCAAATTCTTAAATTTGTTGATAACTTTTCATCGCCATCAAAATCAAAATCACTGCATCAATTTTGAATAAATTCGTTGATAATCAGCTGAAATTTTGCTTCCGGCAGTTAATTTCACTCCTAGTAAAGCTGGAAAAAATCTAAATATTGGATGGATCTCGCCCTCTTTTCTTCTCCCTTGCTTTTCCTCCCTCCCTTTGTTGACTGTCAAATTAGCGGCATCATAATTTATTAATATTATGTAGTTATGCGATAAATTATAGAAAGAAGAGAATTTGAGTGAGTGTGTTGAAAGTCATTGGGATTTGCGATCGAGAAGACAGTGATACCCCTAGAAATTGGCAAAAGATCTCTTTTGGGATCTCCAGCCTAACTAATACTACTACTCCTTTGCTCGCCAATTGTCTTCAAATAAGCTTTCCTATTTCACAATTACATGCAAAAATAATGTCTACTCCTAACAAAATCTTTAATTAGTTAATTTTTTTAATGCATTTATCAAGGATAAAAAGAGTACATTTGTCAACCATCTAAGTATACAAGTAGATCTGATGATGGTTGGGGTCTTTGGGGACACTTTATTAAGGGACGGATAGAGTAGAATATTGCTTTGGTTTTATGCTCACAACATTAAATTTAGGTTATTTAATCAGACAGACAAAAAAGTCCAAAATAATATATGCAGTTGTGGCAAAATAATTTCTGGTGAGATGTGTTTTGTGGGGTCGGAAGCCCATGTTTGAGATGATATATATGTCTGGAATAATGTGGGCAGTCTAATGTGATGTGTTTTGAAATGTACATATCTTTTTTTATCGTAAATTTATTATAGTTGTTGGAAAATGTTGCAACAGATTTCAAATGTACTAACCCTTTGTCAGAGGATCTGAACTAAAGATTGAAATACAATTATTGATTGAATTTTCTCGATTTATATGTTGATTGATTTTCTAGGAATAAATTGTTTTGTTATAGGGATGCAAACCGGTAGACAACATGGATTTCATGAAGGGTTCCATGTCAGCATCAGGTAGTGCATGCTCGCCTTACCAACAAAGCCCCTGCACTTCCTATAACAATCCCATGATCCCATCAGATGGCAATTCTCTCATTCCATGGCTCAGAAATCTCTCATCGTCGACTTCGTCAGCCCCATCATCGAAGTTTGTGCACCACTACTTGCATGGCGGCTCCATCAGTGCTCCGGTGACCCCTCCTTCGAGCTCCCCGTGTCCTGGAACCCCACGAGTCACCACCGACTGGGGTGGCTCTCTTGCTCGTCACGGGCTGGGAGGGTCTCAACACCCGCTGCTTCCATTGTCCACGCCACCAAGCCCGGGGCGTCAGATGTGGTATCCCGGAACTCATGCTAGCCAGAGTGGGACGACTTCTCCGACATTCAGTCTTGTTTCTTCGAATCCATTTGGGTTCAGAGTGGAAGATTTGACGCGTAGTGGATCTCTCATGTGCACGCCGGGACACAGTGGGACATGCTCTCCTGCTGTTGTGGGTGCTGCCGATATCCCTATGTCTGAAGTGATGCCAAAGGAGTTCGTGTTTGGGAGCACCACCACCACGAATCTTGTGAAGCCTTGGGAAGGAGAGACGATACACGAGGAGGAATGCGGTTCGGATGAACTCGAACTCACACTCGGGAGCTCGAAACCCAGGTAGATTACCTTGACCCAATTATTTGTTGTATCAAAACTGGAATCAGACAGTGATGTGGGGGGTAATGCTTCTCAAATTATCTCAATTTCATCTATTATTTCAATATATAATAGTTTGCAGAGAGAAATTTAATTCTGCTAGATGCAGTAGAGCTGCAGGAGAGATCTATTTAGTAGTAGATGTTAGTAGTTTGTGTAAGTCATGAAGTCAGTACAACACTTCTCTTATTGCTGTCCACCTATAAAATTATACTTCAAAATCAAGATTTTCTATTCATACAGAACCAATACGACAAAACAATGAATGTTGAAATCCAAACTATGTAAATACGTACATCTGGAACTAAAATTTAATTTTGATAGTCATCCACTAGTTTCTTTTCCTGTACAAGCATCATATGGGTTGATAAAATTGGAATAAAGAATTGAAAGATTCACATGGAAATGACAAAGGATATACACAAAAGGATCAGAAATGAATCTTGTTTGGAGCAAACAACTAAATCGATCGAGTTTAGCTGTGTTTGTTGTATAACTCTGATAATGCCCGATACAATGCGGAAGCAGCAGGAGGCTGTGGCATCGAGCTAAGAAGAATCTCCGAGGCTGTGATGGATGGATTGCCATAAAACTTCGCATTTTCTCGATTTCGAGTTTTAACCAAATTTCCTCCAAGAGAGCAACCAACGTATGCACCTGGAAGTGAAATAATTTATCATTATAAACATATATTAACATCAAGAAGTCTTAAAACTTGATAATCATCGACCGAGTTAATTTGATATAATATTCATGATATGATGGCCCACACTCATATAATTATTCTATATGTTTTTACTTCCATATACCAAAAGCTCAACGACGGCATCAGCTTGAAAATATGATCAATTAGTGTAGATTATTGAGAATAAGAAGAGTTGTTTAATCATTAATATTTCAATTCAACCTAGTAAAGTTAAAGCAGCCCACGTAGAGCTTGACAAAAAAATCAAAGATCTCATTAACTCTAAAGCAGCAAGGACCTGCGTAAAATGTCTCACAAAAGCAAATACCTTTACTGCAGCTGTATGTATAGCAAGCAGCATAACCACCATCACCAGCTCGTATATCAGCTTCAGCAGCCCTTCCAACAGTGCCAATGGCAGCACTTAATCCTGCTCCAACGGATAAATGAGCATTCCCACTGAGTGTCTTCACAGCAGAAATTGTTCTCAGCACAATAATATAATCGGTGACTTCCCCACCAGCCTGCAGAACCAGAAGAACCTTAAGGATATACTTCAACATTGTTCATGTCTGTCTCTCTCAAACATTTGTCCCAACTCAAGAAAAATCAAGATGAAAAAAATTATAGTGATATTCACCCATTCGCTCACCTGTGCTCCCCAACCAATGCCAAAGGATGCAATCGCAGATGGTGGAGACCAAGATCCATCTTCTCTTCGAGCAACCACTAATCCTGTTCCTACATTGTATGTCACCATCAAGCCGACTCTTGCAACAGTTAAGATAGCAAGGCCCTTAGCTTGCTTCAGAATTACACCAGGTATGGACTTTTCAGGTGTCAAACATCCAACCTGCAATAAAGAGTAAAGTATCAACATATGGAAATTTCATTCTAACCTAGTGAAATGGAACAATATAATTTCAACCACACAGGCACTTGACTCAAAGTAAATACTTCACAAACAGCATGATAACCAATCATATGGAAACTTGAAATAGGTGACACAATTGCAAATAGTAGCAGTATCTATAGGAAGCATACCTTAGTATAACCTTGAAGGGTGTTTGCTGCCTTGTATATTTCGTGCTCCATCGACTGGCCCCATGGAAAGTTAAGCCAAGATCTTAAAGTGCTCAGATCTGTCAGATCATGGGTAGGTGGTTGTGCTGCACGACTGACTTGGTTCATCAAACATGTTTGGACACACTCAACACGTACACAACATACATCACAAACTCGTTGAGGGTCCCTTGTCAGGAACTTTGAGGGCATCAAGCTTCTTCCCCTGGAGCAACTATTGCAAAAAATACCCCCACAAAATCTGCAGTGATGTCTTGGATACATGATCGGGTGAAAACGAACATTGCACAGCATGCAAGCTGAAGCTGAGCTATCAGGCAGCCATTTGGGTGGCTCTGCTTCCAGGACGTCCTTCATTTTGCCAAAGTTAGCATCTGTGAGAGATTGTGCCATCTCTTGCCATGCTTGCTCTAGAAGGTGGTTGCTCATCCAAGATATGCTATATCCTCGAATATCACCAGAAGTAAGAGAAGTGACTTTTCCTCTGGCTGTCAGCAACATGTCTAGAACCACGTCCCACATGGTCATCTCCTTATCTTCTCCAATAAACTCATTCCAACCCAAATCACCATCAGGCAGGCAGTCTCCACCCAAACAGAGACTCCTCTTCCATTCTGCTTGTTCAGATTCTGGAAGAGGTGGAACTGACACTGGTATCCAAACACCTGTTTCTTCCGAATGTGGTGTGTCATATATGATATATTTACTAAGCTTTTGACTACCATCAGCTAGGGCTATCTTCCACTTATCATCCTCCCCATTCGGCTCCATTTTATCTTCCTTCTTGAATTGATGTTCCATGGACTTATGCAGATCATGTACCGACGACCCCATCTTACAGTCTCCTACATGATGACTTTCAGAAACCTGGATATTAAGATGGGTCTAAAATTATGTCCAAACATCAGGAGGAAAGTAAACACGACAACAATAGCATTCGTACTTATTTCAAGTAAATTTTATGTCACGCATACGGTCTATACAAATTCATCAGCTAACAAGCTTGTTACATCCAACCAGCCAAAAGGCAGACAGAGAATACATGACTTGCAATAGAAGCACATTTACAGAAGCTGACCACTCGGTAATGAGATGTATTTCTAGAAGTTCAGAGCATGATGCATGAATCAAGAAGCATTCTATTATAATGATGAAGGAAACTTAAGATTCGACTCCATTGTACTTCAACCATTTTCACAATGATGAAGGAAACTTAAGATTCATTGATCACAAGAATCAATTAATAGAATCACAAGGTCTAATAAAGATTCAGACGTTTTATATAAAGCTTATATTCACAATTCAGGGATAACCAATCACTAAATTGGCTGTAACTGCTCCTTCATAGTTAATATATGTGCAAATATAGTATGACCTAATTGAGCAATTATCTAATCAAATTTTAACTGGAAAACATTATCAGACGCCAGAAAAAAGAGAGAACATAATAATACATCATCAAATAGCATAATTGGATTTCTTAACAACTTTATCCATAAACCCTCATAAAACCCAAACAATAACAGACGCATTACGGTTGAATCCCAAAATAAATAAGCAGCAAAGTCGTAATCTAATCAAACTAAAAGGAAAACAATCCTTATTTCTAGAGTTTACCCTTGGCGAGCAAATTCTGGGCTCGTAGTCGTCGAGTTGAAGGTTGGGATATAACGATTTGGCGTCCGAAGATGAGGCCTCCGCCACGATTGCTCCATCTTCAGACATTAGGGTTTGCAGATGGAAGAATACCAATTCGCCAAGGAAGGTTGGGTATTTCAATTTAATAATCACCTCCCTTAATCTTCCTTTTGATATGAACAAAATATTTATACTAATTGTCAGAATTAATAAAAAAAATTAAACAAAAATAAAATTTATGACTATTGAAGTAAGAACTCCGGAAAAAAATAATAAAGCAAGAAAAAAATGTTTTTCTATTAAGGATTCCTTATCGTAATCTTTAGCCCTCTTCAATTTAATGGCGGATCATCATATGGATTTGTATCATTTTCGATCTTTTATAAGTATCAACATTAGTTTAATATTTCATGAATGAAAATTTAAAAATATACAGTACTCCGTATCCAACCAATTCACAAAGGGAAAAAAAAAAAAAAAAAAAAGTCGTTTACTTTACTAATTTAGCATGGACGAACCCTAACCTCGACTTATGGGCTTCTGTGTGGTGGCCTTTTATGGCCTTTTGTGGGGTCAATCGGCTGTGCCGATTCCCCACTCGACTCCATTTCCTCAACCTCATGGTGTCGAGCCCATTGTAGAGGGTGTCTATCCATGGAGTTGAGGGTCGGTGTCAAGAATGGTGTTGTTATTTCGACACCGCTCTCAACCTCACTTCGTTCGATTTTTGGGGACACGTATTCATCCAATTAATTTTTTTTTTCTGAAAATTAAATTTTCCAATCCCATTATCAATTCAGGGTCTATATATCAACCCCATTATCAAATTTTTTACTTGAGTCTATCCAATCATTGAGACTCATCAAAATCACCTTCCCCAAGAATAGATCCGGATCTATTTATGCACAATTGTGCATGCTCTTAGCCGCATTCTTTATCCCCTATTAAAAAAAATTACTGTAGAAATTTTATAAATTAATACGTTCAAGATTGCAAAATTTTAATATTTTACAAAGTTATTAATCAAAATTAATAATTTATTGATTAAATGAGGTACTTCATAATAAAATAGATGTCAATCATCTATTTAATTATCTGTGTAAAATAAAACATGTTTAGAGATCCGAAGCTCAAAGACATTGTCAATACTATAATTGGAAATTCAATTGAAGATGAAGCCTAGAATAATACAGTGCAATTAGAACTGTTTACGTGAAAGGAACCAATAATAACATCGAAAACGTTAATAATTTTTTGTAGCAATTCGAGAATGCCACACCGGAACTTTTAAATGTCATGAGAAAAGTTAGGTGAGTAATTTAGTTTGATAAATTTTAATGGCAAACAATAATTAATTTATATTTTACTAAGTTATCCTAGTTTTATTTGTAATTATAAGAAATTACTTTATGATTTTCTTGGAATCATACATTTATACAAGGGTCTTTTGAAATATTATTATCTTCTCAATTTATCGAAATTATTATTTTACGCGCAAGACCCAACTTGAACCGAAATAAATTATTATTTTAGATAAATTATTAATTAATCGAATATTAATTTAAATAAAATTTACTGTAAATATAATATTAATTTGACCGTTTTAATAATCTCGGACACCTTTCAACAATGGTATTGGTTAAATCATATTGGACTTCAACTTGGCATCTTTGTCCTACCACAAATTGACAAATTCATGATAATGATCCAAAATAGAAGCTGAAGAGAGGTATGAAATCTTTAACCACATACAAAAATTGTTTCAAACTAAACCAACAAACAAGCAAGACAGAAGAATATGGTTGGAATGAGTGAAAATGGTTGGAATGAGTGAAAATGGCTAAGTGAAAAAAAAAACATGTTAATATCTTGTAGAGATTTTACGTTCGAAAGGTTTTCCAAGTCCCTCACACATTAATTATAAATTCCGGGTCAGGTCGGGTCACCCGAATGGGATATTCCTATCTTCTTCATAGCCAGCCACAACGGGCTTTACCACCTACGTGTCGTCAACGCAAACGGCATGCGCACTACGCACCCACCCACCCCACCCTACCCTTTTCTATCCCATCCTCCAACACGCACAAACACACATTCACACTGCTCGGACTGGAATTATTGCGATTAGGCGCTTTTGGTGTAAATCTAACGACTGTTGTTTGATTCATTCTGCTGCCTTTTCTTTTTTCTTTGTTTATCGATTTCACTCAATCGAAACTGTATCTTCTCGTCGTTGAAGGAATGCTTACACCGGCAATTCGGTTGAAAACTCGTCGAATCTAGGGTTTCTGATTGTGCTCTGCTGTTGAATTGAAGAATCGGTGTCATTTCTCATTTTTAGCTGTAGTTAGGGTGGATACTGTTGCAGATTGTATTTTTCTGCTCATGATTGAAGCTGCCGATTTTAGGGTTAGGATTTGAAAATCTGAGTCGTTGAGAATGATGTCTGTGGAGAGATCATTTGAAGCGTGGGAGGAGGTGCAGCGGCACGGCCAGGATTTTGCGGATAAGCTTGCGCAGGGATTTACTGGTTTGATTCAGTCTCATATAACTCCGCCGTCGTTCCCGTGGCCGACTCCTCCCATGGCGAAGCTGTTTGAAGTTGAGTTTCCGACGCAGGGTTTTATAAAGAATGATTTTGGCCTGTCCGTGGATAATTCCTCCATTACTGGCGTGACTGCTATTTTTGATATCGGGAACAGGATAGGACAGGCGGGGGCTGATTTAGGGGCGTCTTTTAATGGTGTGGTTCAGCAATTTTTTAGGCGGTTTCCGGTGCCGTTCCGGCATGAAGAGCATGCTGGGCTATCTTTGGGAATAGAGGGTCACGGCCAGAGGGCGAACGTCGGTATCACCCTACAGGAGGATTTGGGGTCTCTGGCGGAGCGATTCAAAGATTATGGTATTCCTGAAAATGGTGCTGCAGTGGTGGAGGGTTCAACTGAGGATGACACCATGGCTGTTACTGCAAAGGCATTAAAAAATTTAGGTCGAGCACAGGTAAAGGAATTAACTTTATGAACATTGGTTTATGATTGAAAATATTCTGGTTCAATACCTGCCTATGGCCAGATTCGGTATAAACTTCTCATTAACGTTGGACTAAAATTTCGGGGAAAAAAATAAATATAATGAAAATGATGTGATGTTATTCAATTTGCAATTTATAATTTCTAAGTAGACCTGCGATAAATATGATTAGGTATATTTGAACAGTTGAACACTATTGGTATAGACCAATAGAAGCATCAACTGTCTATTGTTGAAGTGGTACATATGCTCAAATGACCATCTGTTACTAACACTGCTGTTGATTCCATTTTTATGTCCTGTCGTCATTCGTGGGTTTTCTTTGCAATCTCACTTTCATCTAGACTCTAGTATTGTATTGTTACCGGCTAAAAATTACCCAACACGTACCCTTCTAAGGTCTAAGACTACACCTTTTGGATTGTGAATTGCTGCTTGGTGCAGATGCTAGAGTAGGTTTCATTACTTCGTCAAAAAGTTCCATAACCAATTATCCATAAAGGCACCTTTGTATGAATTTTCATAATTGATATCAGGAATATGTTTTAATCAAGGGCGGATAGTTTAGTTCCTATGTCGAAATTGGGAATCAATAAAATTAGTTTCCAGTTGGACATCTCTGCTTCACATCACCTAGAAGATGTGACCGTGTATAGCACCCCAGATTCCTGGGTTTCCCAAATTTGAAATTGTTATACGTAGTTACACTAAATAGGTGTAAAGAATTGCTGTAACTGTACTATTGTGTGTTTTGTGTATTTGAATAGCAGTTTTGTCTCTTTTCTTTCCATACGTTCACTGTGCAAATTAACTCGTGGCTGTGTATGTTCTCATTTTCCAAAACAACATTCTCTGAACACAGGGTACTATCAATGTCACATCAACTTATGACAGTAGAACTAGAAATATTGAGAGCTCTCTTGTTGCCAGAGGAGATTTATGGCGAGTAGAGGCATCACAAGGAAGTTCAACATCAGGAAATGAGAATTCTTCCCTTTTCCTTGTCCAGCTTGGGCCTGTACTTTTTATTCGGGATTCCACACTTCTTTTGCCTGTTCATCTGTCAAAGCAGCACCTGCTGTGGTATGGCTATGATAGGAAGGTACGGCAAACTTATCAATCTGTTGTCTCTTTTTGGTTTGCGCTCTTATGCTTAAATGAAATAGTAATGCTTGTGTTTCGAGAACTATACTGCAACTCTCTATCTGGGTAAGCTTGTGGTATGGGAAATAGTATTTTTGATTAGTTTTGCGGGTGGATTGAGTTTTCCATATTGTAAGCGAAAATAATATGGTTTTACATACTTTGCTTGTATAAAGTCAGACTCCCCAATACTCTTATGGAGTCTTAAGAAAGTGAACTAGTAGGGAAATCATTTTACATTAATAGTGGCTGACTGGTACGGCCATGCATAAAGTAACCTCACGCTATGTAGTTTGTAGCCCTGGGATACCAGTAACGTATGATGCCTAGGAGCTATCTGGAGAAAATGAACATGTAAAATGTACATGGATGAATTGACATTATACTTATTCCGGGAGATGCTTCGACCTACTACTCCGAATATCTGTGTTTTAAAAAGCGCGCCCAGGCGCGCCTAGGCGCAGCGCCCAGGCGAGGCGCGGCCCTTGGGCTTTTTTTCCTACCAGGCGCACGTACCTACAGTAGGCGCGGCGAGGCGTGGCGAGGCGCACCGAGGCGCGCCTAGGCGCTGTTTCTCCCGGGCGCGCGCCTTCGGTTTAGGGTTTTTTATTTGAAAATAAAAAATTGAAAATTGAAAAATATAAATACAAGAATTAGAGGTAAGTAGTGATAGTGTGGCTACGAGGGCCAATGATCCTTTTTATAGCACTAGAGGGGCATCAAAGACAACAGCGAGACCCCCGTACAGCTAAACCGAACAGTAGATTCAAGGCATAACAACAAATTGCATAGTTGATTTGATCGTACTTTAACTATTTGTGTGTTTTAAGACTTAAGTATTTGGCTATCTGCATTCTAAGTATTTGTGTGTTAAGTATTTGTGTGTTTTAACTTTAAGTATTTGTGTTTTGAGTAGAAAATATATTATAGGAAATATATTAGATATTTTATATTTTAGGTGCGCCTCGCCTACGAAAAGCCCGCGCCTGCGCCTCAGGCTCTGCGCCTAGGCTCCAGGGCAGTTTGCGCCTCGGTGCGCCTTGCGCCTTTTAAAACCAAGACTCCGATGTGAAAGCCTGAATTCAGGAAGAAATAGGCTACTTTTACGAGGAGAAAGTCCCTGATCTTCGGTTAGAAAGGAAGAAAAGACCCATTAGTTTTGGCAAAAGTGACAGGTAGAAGTACGCTCCTAGTTTGAAAGGAAAGTGACCCAGGTTATTTTTCATTTGATAGTTATCTCAAACGTTTGGAACATATTCACCCAGCTGGTTGATTACTTTTCCTGCCTTGTAATTTGAATCTGTTTATGAGGGTTGCCATTTATGTGTTTTTGTTGAAAACTTTGATCAGTTTAGTGGTTTATGCTGCACAGAACGGAATGCATTCTCTTTGTCCAGCTGTGTGGTCAAAGCACAGGAGGTGGCTGTTGATGTCAATGATCTGCCTCAACCCTTTTGCTTGTGTAAGTCTGGACCTGTCACTTGTGAGACTGATGTAATTTTAAAGTGGAAATTTCCATGGTAAGAGGGAGGAGGGTTGCCTTGATAAAGCCACTCTCTCTCTCTCTCTCTCTCTCTCTCTCTCTCTATGTATGTATTTATGCATGCATGTTCTAATTATGTGCATGTATGAGAAACCTTTGGATTTTTTTTTTTAATTCTTCTGACAAAAAGTTAACTTTGCCGTGAACTTCTGCTTTTGGATGCATATACATCCTTTGACTTCCTAAGCTCTTTTTCTCCTTTTCCTAATTGAAAATTATATTTTTAACTTAGCTTCTATTATTTTTGTTTCTTCTTCTGTGCAGTCTTTCATGGATGTGCAGTTTCCTAATGGCCAAGTCACCTATGTATCTGGTGAAGGTTTTTCAACCAGTGCATTTTTGCCACTTTGTGGTGGTCTACTTCAAGCACAAGGTCAATATCCAGGAGAAATGAAGTTCAGTTTTTCTTGCAAGGTGCAACTGCAATAATCAGTCAATAATTATTTTTATGAACTTATTACTCTAGATAGTCATTTACATATCCACCTCCTATCTTTCTTTTCAACACAAATATTGATATTCATTTTATGCAGAACAAGTGGGGAACACGCATAACACCTACATGGCAATGGCCAGATAAATCCTTTGCCTTAGGACTGGAGCAGGCACTGGCCTGGAAGAGATCTGGTCTCATGGTGAGGCCTACTGTCCAATTAAGGTAACTGTGATTGCATATTGTTTCTGTGAATATTTAGTCATGCATATTGTTCTTCATGAAGCCAGTAGGAGCATTTTCTAGGCTTTGCTGCAGAACTACCCTTTTACAAGAATGCTTATTGTACTACGTAGGTGTCATTTTGTTAAGCTAATAAGCTATGCTTCAGAACTGACTCTGTTACCTTGTTTGGTCCATGAACCATTTCTCAATGCATTCTGATTCTGGTTCCATGTACTGATGTACATTTCTTTTATCAGCTTATGTCCGACATTTGGTGGAAGCTGTCCTGGAGTGCAGATGGAAGTTACGCATTCCGTGAAAGATGAATTAAATCTTAGCTGTGGCTGTGCTCTTGTAAATCATCCTTCTGCTTTTGCATCAGCATCTGTAAGTTACTTGTGGTTTATGGCTATCTTGGTTTCATTTGGTTCATTCTTATCTACGGTGGCAACTCTCCAACATTACCCAGTTCTATTCATTTTTTACCCAACTTATTGAAAGTATTCCGCCCGTAACCATTTCTAGTTGTTAAAACTTCTTAAAATGGGTTATAATCAGATTTCAGTTTCTGCTTAGCAAATTACAATAGCGGAATGCTAACCGAGTACTGTCTCTCTTCTTTTGTTTTATTTTCGTTTTCTTTCTTGAACATGGATGTAGGTTGGGAGGTCCAAGTGGAATGGAAATGTTGGGAGTGCAGGGTTAGTTGTAAAAGTTGAAACTCCTCTCGATCATTTTGGCAGCCCTTCTTTCTCTGTTCAGTTAAACAGCGGCATTGAGTTCTAGGCTGCCGTCTTCCTTTTGTCTCCTCAGCGTATCTTATGTTCGAACTGCCTGTTGCAGTTAATTGTATATACAGTGTTCAGGGCAACGTATCTTTTCAGCCTCGCTTGAAGCTTAATCGTCTCTTGTAAGTTGCAATCGTTGTGAGCCGATCATGGATTGATTGGTGTACCTTAATCAACTGAGAGATGATGTTCATGCACAGTATCTGTGTATTTGTGTATATACATGTCAGAAATATGTAATGCCTCAAGACCTTTAAAGAACAAGGAAAATGAATTTTTCTGTTTCTTTTATGTTGCATCAAGTGAAATATTAGATAAGTTGCAGTTTTCGTTTATGTCATATTTAACTTAGGCCACCTGTAAATGAAATTAGTTTTGGTGCTTCAACATAAACACAAGCGGTCTGTGTTTTCTGCTATTTTCTATAAGCAAGAAATCAATATTTTCAAAGTCGACGATAACATATGTGGTCTTGTACAATCAGACGAATTAAAGATATGGATTTGAACCCATATCTAAATGGTCTCACGGTGAGATTGTCTCACACGACACTCTCCCACTAATAATCGCGATATCGAAACATACATCTATCGACAATATAAAATTGTGAGTCTCATTTATTCATATACTATTATAACAAAAATTACTTTCACATCCAAAGTAAGTACTAGATTCAAACAATTGTTTCAGTTTACAGCTTCACATATTAGAACAGCCCCCCTCAAATTACTTAGTATCTCGTTTATGGATTGCACTCTTCGTGTGCTACTTTCTCTCATGCCAAGCTTTCTTGCGACTGCTAGCACCTTTTGATCTTCCTCCTGGAAGAATCATATGTCTCCAGAAGATAAAGAAAACCAAAACCTCGACCATGAACACCCCGAAGCTGATCCACACGAATATGGTTCGTCTCCAAATCCCTATCATCTTCTTCACCCGAGGCAGCTCGGATGCAAGCTCCAGTGATGCACCGTAGCACTCTGGGACACCCGATCCGCCTCCGACCTCTGCTCTCCGCTCCAAAAGTACCTTAAAAAACGATGTCGTTTCATGTCCTCCCGCGAAGCCTCCCATCCCAATCTTGAGAGTTTGCACTTGTGATTTCAGCCCTGTGATGAGAGGCACAAAGTTGAATAATGTCTCAACTGGGTGACTTTTGAAACGCAGCACTGTGGGATAACTAGTTTTTTGCATCACTTCTCCATTTGCAGACAGCCTTTCTACTCTAACCTTAACATCACACAACACACAAAACGGAGTGAAAGTTATGTGTTTATCATTGTTGAGCTAATACTGAAAACTGCCCATTTTGCTTAGTGACAATAAAAAATATATGTGCACAGTGATTATTTATTTATATATATGCACAAGGTTTATAACATAATATTAGGGACAGTTACAGTTTACGGTCTGACTTTAAAATTGGCATGACTTTATAAGTATTACAGATAATTAATTAAATTTGAGCTTTGGACAAAGTTTAAAGGTGTTTAAAGGTACTTGTGACACGATCCATCGAGTTGAGTTATATTTTCGTTCTCTAGATATATTTCTCGTGCCATATCTAAAACTTTGTTAATAAAAAGTTCAGACTAATCATGAAACTCGCCCCTAAAACTCATGCCATAAATTATAATTATCTCTATGAATTGAATCCACTCTTTGTGTGAGTGCCAAAAATCACTCTCAATGAAGAAGACAAATTACACCAATGCACAAATTCGCTCTTTTGAATGTTCAAAATGATGACAAAATTTGACATACCTGAAAAATTCCAAGGTTTCTGTTGTGTTCAGATTCTGGCAATGTTAATGAAACAGTAACATGCAGCTTTTGACCCATAAAATTCGAAGCAATTGGCACAACTGCAGTAGGGCTACTTTTTGTGTAGTCAAAATTCAAAGGCTCAAAAATGTGAATCGATTCTTGTACAAGCTTTCTCATTATAACACCACCTATCACAAATCCTGAAACCAATAGCCAGAAAAGCACAATAAACGCGTAGACGGTGCAGAACGAAGCCTTGCAGAACCTCACTGCAAGTCTCAGCATCGACTTTTGTGATTTGAGGCTATTACACAGGAACGAGATTAGCCAAGAGTTGACACACCAAATGGGAAATGTGAAAAACCTTAAGCATAGGCTTATTTGAGAAGTGGCCAACTTAAACATTAGCATTGTCAAGAATGCAATAAAGTTAAGTGGGAAATCATAATTCTTGCATTCTCTGCATACCTTTTTCGTTTGCTTCAAAGCATGTTTACCTTCAGTGAAATTACTATTTTTGGAAATGGCGTTTGCTTCATTAACATCGTCGAAATCGGACATCGAAAACAATCTGGGATTTCTTGCCATGAACAACTTCTCAACAACAAGAAGCAAATATTGTTTGATTGAATTTGCAAGATAAATTTGTGCTCCTATATCATTTTTGTGCTCAAAAAAATTAAAATTTAGGTGATTTGTAGATAAGAAGATATTGTTTTTACCAATATCATCATTTTGTTTTTTTGAGTCCATTGATGATTGTTGCAAGATTTGATTCAAGAATTGAACATGATAATATAGTGGAAAAATTGAATGAAAAGAATAAAAAATATTAGAATTGTTGTTGGAATCATAAATTAAGGATTTTGAGTTTCAAAGTTTTCTCTTGGGATGCTAAAAGACAAGTGGTCAATCCAAATCGCATCGACAAAATTTATTTTCGTGAATAATATCAGTACATATGGAACAAGCCGATGTAACATGAGCTGGTGGAAGAAAATGGGTTATATTTATAATGTTCTTAGACTAGTCGTGATATACTATAATATTATGCATTGCAATTTAGTTTGAATTTTTTACTTTTCTCACTGTAAGACAAGAATAATGTGTAGCCACAATATGAGAAGTATTTAGTTATGTACAATAACTTGCAAATCACACGATACAAAAGAGATAAATTGTACTAAAAGATTTGGTACCACTAGATTCGATCTATAAAATGTTTATTCTTGAATGAAGAAGGGTCCGAGTCAAAAATTTGTTTCGATTAATTTTCGCTTTGTCAATTATAGTCTCCGCCCATTAGCATTTTATTCTTTTAATATGAAATCTGTTTAGAGCCTCCGCTCAATAAGTGTTCACGGGCCCGGTTCTGGGTCGGAACCGGCCAGGAACCGTCGGTTTCGGTTCGGGGATATTGGAACCTAAACTGGTCCGTTATAGGTATGGTTTCGGTTCGGAACCGACCCGCATAGTCACGGTTCTGGGTTCGGTTCCAAGCCGTCGGTTCCGGGCTCGAACCGTCTAAATTTTTAATTTTTCTTAATTTCTTTTTATCATTGAAAATATAAATTATATTTTATTTCAAACTCATAATCTTCAATATAATGTATAGAATCAATATAAAACAAAATATATCTTCATTTATACAGTGTGTGATCAATTAAAAACCTTATATTTTCACACGGTTCCACGGGAACCGTTAGTTCATGTTCGAACCTTATATAAATATTTTTTTGTTCCTTTTTATTTTTTTTATTCCATTTATCATTATAATTGTCATTTTTGTTTCCTAAACCATATAATTAACATGAATTAATACAAAATATATTTTAAAACTAAAAAAATAAAGAAAAAATAAAAAAATTGTTGGAACCACCGGTTCACGGTTCCTAGCCATTTGAACCAGAACTGGCCCATCCTACGTACGGTTCCGCTTCGGAACCGCCTGTTGAAACGGTTCTGGTTCCAGTTCCGACCCGCAGGCTCGTGTTCGGATGAACACCTCATTAGCATTTTTAGTCTTTATAATGAAATACGTAGTAATAATTTCTTTGCGCTTTAATTTTCTTATCGAAATCCTCTTGTTTTGTTTGTCCTAATTTTTTTGGGACTTAATTAATTACATTTGAGTATTTAGGTTAGTCTTTTAGCGAAGGTTATTATTTTTATCTCATACATAAAACAATGTTGAGTTTATAACCAAATTTTTAGTATCTTAAATGACTACTTTTTTTTTTCAGTTGACCCTACAAATAAATGCCTCTATTTTCCTTGTGGTTTACAGTCAGTCGACGGTAAATTGTGTTTAGTTTTAATTTGTTTTACTTTTCCTCTAATCCCATTGAATAACATTATAAAATTTAAAACATTTTGGCCTACTGCAAGGGAGGGTAACCCGCTGCCGGTGATTCAAAAAATCGTAGAAATAACATCGTTTTCTGGTGACGTGGACTAACAAAATTTTCGCTATTTGTTCTACTCAAGCATAAATTCCATACATGATAGATTTTTTTTTTTCTTTTAAAAACAAGTACTGTTATATATACAGATATTTATGTGGACATTTTGAAAAATCCAAATGTCGAGTCAAAAGAGTATATTTAGTTTGTCGATCGAAAGGGAGCCACAATATTTAAATGGCAAGGAATGTTATAGGCTAACCACCCCCACCTTGCATGAACAACGCCATGAATACACTAACTAAATTAACAAGGATGTCATGTGAGTCATTATTTGGATGTTGAATTATACATTACTCATATAACATATGAATGAGTAATGCTGGCATCACATTCCCGCCACAATATTAACATACATTCTGCTTACATTCGTTATTTTAATAACAAAAAATATAGTATCAAACATGAATTGTTTTTTGTTGGTTTTGGTCTACCATCAGAATTAGGGCTGACAATTAGGTTGGATTGGGTCGTTCGATAACGACCCGACCTATTAAGGTCAAACTCGAACCTGACCTGCTAAGGATTTATCAAACTCGAACACGAACTAAATACAAAAGGTCTAAATTCGAATACGACTAGAACCTGACACGAAACCAAATTGATCCGAATTCATTCAGATTGACACAATAAGATAATGATCGAACCCAATTTAAAAGAAAATAATTAGAGAAAAAAAAAATATAAAATAAGATTTAATGAGAGAAAAAAAATAAAATTTAAAATTTTAATACCTTTATGACTTAGAAGAAATATATATGTATAACATCAATTTAGAAACTGACATAGATTAAATAAAAATAATACTTAAAAAATTAATATCTTATCGGGTAACTCGAACCCAACCTGAAATTCTCGAGTCCTTATTGGGTCAACCTAATAAAGACCCGAACCCAATAAGACTTGACCCCAACTCCTTAATTTCATGTCGAGTTATCGTGTCGAACATTGTCACTCCTAATCAGAGTCCATTATGCACGTGTGGTTAAAGTACCCATAGCGGTGCCAGAGGCTCGCTAGCGCTAGCCGTGGGCACCAGTAATTTGGCTAAATTTACCGTTGCCGCCAGCGGCCTGGCGGTGCTTGCTGGCGCACTTCCACTAGTTTTGTGCGCCAACCGCTGGCCGACGTGGCAACCTCTTAGTGGCCATCGAATAAGTCGTTGGCCATTATGACGTTGATGCGTCTTCGACTTTAAGTATCTTTTTGTGTCTTTTCTATACTTATTTGTGTCGGTATAGGTCAAATAGGAGATAAAACAGGTTAATGGAGGAAGAAGCTCAATCCAGGGTATACACACAAAAGAAGGCCGAAATGCACCTAAATTACACATATTAGGCAAGCTACAACAAAGGAGACCCCCAAGAGTAAGCCCGACGACGTACAACTCAGAACACCTCTGAGAAGCGACAGTCCCACGGTGAACACACATTGGAGTGAGGCATATCAGGATTAAAGCAACCGGTATGCCCATGCCATGATGGTACAGAAGCAAGTAACACCCAAGACCAATGGCTATTTATGGAAAGCGCGCGTGAATGCCAGGAAAAGAAAATCCTATCAGTTCATAGAATATCAATCGGAGGATGATGTTGATCCAGAAGATTGGGGTGAATCAAATCACATCAAATCATATCATTCTAGTCAGCAGATTAAGGAGCTAAAAATGGGAAGTATGCCCTAAGCAGGAGAGGATTGACGGCTGCAGCTAGAGTTTTGGCATTCATACTCTTCTTCTATTTAAATTTCAACAAGTGTGGCTGGCGAAAACACACTTACCACCCCCTAAGATATACTCTAATTTTTTGCATTCTCTTTACATTTTCAGTTCAACCAATTTACCGCTTTCATTTTCAATTCAGTTGGAAGAACAAATCCAAGGCAGTTTATCTTAGGTATTTTTAATCCAGTATTTCGTATTTTTCTTTTATCTTATGTTTTCATATTACTTTGTGTTTGCGTATTTAATTATGAAGTGTGGGTACTCCCTTTGTGAGATTTGGGAGGGGAAGGATTAATTGTTAACATGTAGAAATTTGTGAGGCTAACCGTGCCTTCGATTGAGTCTCATGGTTCTGGAAAGATCTGGGCAGAACACACAGTGTGTTTAAGTCAAGCAGGTGATCGCTACTTGGTAAGAGCACACCGTGGCAATCATTGGTCAAGGCGTACAAGGAAGAAATGATCAGTATGACCAGGACCGAGTGGTTGAGCAACACTTCCAATAGTGTTGTAGATCTGGAAGGTGAGGCAAGGGCGTGTGGTACCCATACACTGTTCCACCTTAGTCTTGGGCTTCTCTCATAATCCACCATCAATTATGGCGAGGCATAAAGCCATGATTATTGTCTAAGAGACTCACCTCGCGCTTCGTAAGGTATAGTGAGGATGGGTTGGAATGTAATTCCTGTAAAATGACATGACACTAGTTATATCTTGCTCTGGAGCGGAGCATTCTGGAATCTTATGTGAGAAGGTTGGTGAGCGACATATCGTAGGGTGATCCGGGTATGTCGACTACTTAAGGAGGAGTGGAGCGCGACCTGTGACAAGGAAAGTGCAATCTTCAGACCAAGTAATCATGTGGTATAAGGAGGTGACTGCAAAGCTTTAAAGCTTGGAGGACTATTCAGCAAATAGGCTTAAGGGATTAATGTGCAAGGATAACAGAATCATAGGTCTGTTATTTTCAGCTTGGAGATGAAGCAATGTGTGCGTGTGATCTCTTCTAGAAGCTGCCAAGTGCATGATCTCATCCGTCTGTTTTGTGTGGCTGAGATTAGTTTTGTTAGCTGGTTTATAAGCTTGGGGATAGCAGTTATCAAAGGTGAGAGATTCAAACTGTGATCTGTTACAAGAGAGAAGAGAGAGAGGAGAAGAAGGGGATAGGGATAGGGATTCTCTGTACATTTTCTTGCTTCTGTTTTCATCTTGTAATCGAGGTTGAAAGTATGGGATCGTGAATAAAACTACTCCGTTGACCCTCCGTGGATGTAGATCTCGCAAGAGATTGAACCACGTAAAATTCTTTGTGTGTTTTACTGTTCACGTAGCTTGCATGCTTGTTTTTCATTTCTGGAGATTGATTCTGCATTTGATCGAGTTCTTTTGGTTGCTGAGTTTGGATTGGCGATTAATTTGATATTAATCTTACAAAACATATAATATTCAACCATCCCAAGTGCTGAGTGTGACCGTTGGAAACGCCCCAATGTCTTTGGGCCACGCCTAGAGGGCATACAGAGCATGGACGGATCAGTGTGCCCATAACCGAATGAAATGTCAACAATAATCATGACCACCCCAAATCTTACTCCCTTTTATATTTGATCTTCGTTATTTTATTTGTGCAATTATACAGATTGAGACCATGACAACTCGATTTGTTTTTCGAAGACTAAAGTTATTCTTCACTCGCCATGGGATGGACCCTAATTTGCTGCTAAGACTAGTCAGTCCAATTGTGGGCATAGGAGAGTGTTGTATCCGTCTAGAGCATACCACATTATTTTGGTTGTACGACATGACGGGTGCGTGTCAACATATTTATTTATTTATTTTTCTATTTTCTTCCCCTATAAATATATCTCATTCCTCCCTGTATTTCTCATCTCTTTTTCATTCAATTTGTATTATCTTCTTCTCTTCTTCTCCAATGTCTCACTTTAACTACTCCGATGCCGAGACTGAAAAGCTTGCCGACGTTTGGCTCGAGGTGAACCGGTCGCCACGTGCAGCTGGTGCATTATGGGAACAGATCACCAACCGCTACAATGCTAATCCCCCAGACTACAGCCCAGTGAGGAATGCGAATCAACTGCACCACCATTAGAACTGGACTAAGGCTAACGACCTCTTGTTCGACGAATTCCACAGGTCAAACTGCCAAGGAACTCCAAACGCGACCGACGGGTAGATACTAAATTCGACTAAGGCGGACTATGCAGCCTTGAAAGGAGCTCAGTTTACGATTGTTAACACGTGGATGACGTTGAAGGATGACCCTGTTTTCTGTAGTTCTTAGTTTAATTTTTTTTAGCATCATGATGTAATGTCTTTATTTTATTTAAATTCAATAAAATATGATTTATTATTATTTTTAATCTTGATTAAAAAATTTTAAAAAAAGTAATGACCGCCAGTGGCAAGGCCGCAGCTGGCGTGGTTGTGGAATTTTGGGAAGCCACTGGCGATACACTTTAAATCGACGGCGCCCAAAAGAAAAATGAGTGTTGCTGTAGTGTAGATGCTCTTATTCGACCAACTCTTTTTTTTTCAATAAAAATAGCAGAGGTGTTAAAAAAATTATAAATCTAACCATCATCACATGTAAAATAATGTACGAACTCATGTATTACACCCAAAATAATGTACGAACTCATGTATTACACCACATCTAAACCAAAGTTCACATACGCACCTTAGCCATATTAATTACGACAACAGGATATTATCAATAGTAATGTATCATTCTCTTTGGACAAGAATATTAAAAAATAAGAATAAAAAAACAAAAATGGTAGGTTTTTGGAATAAGAAGACTTAATTGTTCTAGTTTTTGGAATAAGATTATGCTAATGGAGAAAAAAAAATGGAAAGAGACATTGCTATTAGGACGGAATGAGTACTTTGACCGGCATATTACTTTAATATATATATATATAGGTGGTGCTATTTGAACATACTATGTCCAGACATACTATATTAAGATAATGCACGAAAATAACCATTTTTAAAAGATTAAGATAAGTTCTAAGCATCAACTTTTAAAAGATAAATAATAACCAACTTTACAAGAATACCTTTTTTTTTACCTTGTTTAGTTAATAATACACAAAATCATATATAACATACATGAAAACATGATTTCATACATGAATACACATGAATATTTACATGAAGACATAAATCCATACATAAAGACACGATTACATACATGAATACACATAAATACATATGTGAATACACATGATTTATAGATGCCATACATACAGTTTATACTTGAATACATACATACACATACATGCCATACATAACATTCCCAACATTGAAAAACTCATTTCTCTCGCCTACCCCACCACCATTTTTGCTAACCCTCATATGCCAAACAGCCTCCGCCGCTAGATTCTCCAAATCCACCGCCGTCGTCTCGTCACCACTGTTGAAGCCGGATCCCTACAATTTTACTGCTCCACCGCGAATCTTCTCCGATCATTTCCCCTCATGGCCTCTGCCGTACGCACTTCCTCCTCAAGCTCCGCCCTAATCTCGTCGGCGTTGGCCGCTTCTTTATCCTTGAGGCGGCGTCGTTGCTCTCATCGATGGCCTTTCTCGAGGCAGAGCAATTTTCTCGCTCTAGTCTGATCTCGTTGACGTGCCGCCGAAAGAATAGATGGTGTCACTGTCAGTGATGACGATCTTAACCACGCGCAGTGGATGGGAGGCGGTGCGCCGCTGCATTGCGATTGACAGAGGAACTTCGTGGTGTTAGACCTTCAGCAGCGGCGAGCGCAGCTCGCTCGCTCGCTTGCCTATTTGGTGGGCCCAGTGCGTGCGCTTGAAATGGGCAGCAGTGGCGAGCTCGCCAAGCTCGCCAATTTCTATTTTTTTTTAATTCGAAAAATATGTAATTAAAAAAAATTCTCTTCATTAAAATTAAAATACTACATTACACTAAAAATTAAAATACTACATTACAATAAAATTGAAATACTACATTAAACAAAAGCTTAAAAAAAACTATTCATCATCAACGGGCCACCCATATTTTATTTTAAGCTCCCTGACCCATTTCTCGTGGAACTCTTTCTGGGCCGGCTCCATACCGACGGTGCTCCTCGTGATGATATGATAGTCTTGTTGCCTCGTAAATATTTCCATTTGCTGCGACATTTTCGTGGCCACTTGAACAAATTCTTCTCGTATACTTCCCGATGTCAGACCGCTTCCCGAGCTAGATCCGACCTTCCCCTTCCCTCTTGCTGCCACCTTTGCCTTGTCTTTACTCATCGAGCGTTCCATTCGACTAGAGTGCTCCGACCCAAATTCACTGCCGGAAAGTGGAGTGGAGGATCGCGGAGTGCTCCCACTCGGATTACTCCCTACCGCCGAATTCTGCGCCGAAGTGGTGTAGCTCTCATCTGCACCGAAGTGGTGACCGTTGGCGATCGCAACGGCTTTGCCGGCGACCAACCAGCGGTCACCACGTGGCATCCGAGCGTGGGAGAGCGCAGCTCGCTCTATCGAGCTTGAGCTCGCGAGCGCCGAGCTCGGCAGTGGTGTGCGAGCGTGAGTAGCGAGCTCGCTAGGGCCACGAGCGCGCTCGCACGCGCGCCGCTGCCCATAGTCTTAGTGCATGTTAAAGTGTGTGTGCTCCCGCGCACGCACGTGTGTTGTCTGTTGTGAGTGTGTGTATTGTGTGTGACTGTCTGCGGGTGTTGAGAGAGGGAGTGTGTGGTTGTTTGTGTGTGTGTGTGTGTGTGTGTGTGTGTGTGTGAGAGAGAGAGAGGGAGTTGCTAGAGAAGATAAAAAAAAATTAATCATTAAGGGTAGGAGAGTAATATTATAAAAACTTTGGTTAGTATTTATTTTTTAAAATTTAATATAGTTAACAGTTAGAGTTAATAGGTGTAAATACATCTTTTTAAAAAGTACAAATAAAATATACCCCTAAATTTTTAAAAAATAAGACTATAATGTAAAATTAAGGAATATCATATTTCCTTTATCTCTCGCCGTAAGAATTCCCCCTCCCCCCTCTCTTCATCATCACGTCGTCTTTCATCTCCACCGTCGTCGTCGTCGGCCTCCAGTCATCTCCCACCGCCAGCGTTGTCGCCGGCATCCCCACGTCTTCCAGTTTTGCACTCTCAATTCATCATTTTTCGTCATCATCTTGTTCCTTCCCACTATTAAAGGAGATATCCAGATCTGTAATATTTTTCGTTCATAACTATCTTGATTTATGTCGTCGTTGTCACCACATTTCAGATCTGTATTGTCATTGTTGAAATTACTCAGTTCTGTGTCGATGTCGTCGTCGTGCTCGCCATTTCAACCACACGCTACCTTGTCGTTTGGCCTATCATTAAAAAGTAGATGGACATATAATTCTCCAGATCCACCTTGTCCGCCGCCGTCGCTACCACCTGCTCTGATGATTGAGGTAACTAAATTCAACTTTAATCTCATGTATGCTATCATTGGAAGTTATTCATGTATGATTTTCTACTACCATGTATGTTTTCATAGGTTATTTAGTATTTCATGTATTCCTCCGATGAATGAGGTAACTCAATTCAACTTTAATCTCATGTATGCTATCGTTGGAAGTTATTCATATATGATTTTCTACTGCCAAGTATGATCTAATAGGTTGTTTAGTGTTTCATGTATGCTGATGTTGTTGCAGTTGTTCATGTATGTATTTTTCATGTATGGTTCGACTACCATGTATGCTTCGCTAGATTGTTTATTATTTTATGTATACTAATATCCAATTTTCATGTTTGGAATTTTTCCATGTATGCTTCTATAATATGTTTAGTATTTTCACGTGTTCTAATGCAGTTGTTCATGTATGAAGCTATTTTTCTAGGATGTAATTTTATAAATACAACGGAGACCAAAGGGTGGAGAATGACAAAGACGATGGATGATGATGAGAAGGACGACTAGAGATAGGTTGAAAGAGTTTTGTATATTTTTTTCATTAGTTTTGTAATTGTAATTTAATTTTAATACACGACCTTATGAGTCGTTTATGGATCGATCATGTATGTTATAAAATACTTGAGAAGTTTATTTGATATTAGTTAAAAATGATCACCGGAAAAGATTTACTAAGGTTTGACCATGTATACATACATATTTCATAATTGACACTTGTGTATACATGTATATCTCATATTTATGTATGGCACTCATGTACTTTGTGACATTTGTTCATCATGTGTGTGCTACTTATACATGTATGCTACTCATGTATGACCAACATACATGAGTAGTATATATAAAATGTTTTCATGTATGTTTCTCATGTATGGTATTCATGTACGCTAATCATGTATGTTGCCGGAAAAAGTCATCGGACGATCGCCGGAAAAGTCACTGGAAAATTCTCGCCGGAGTTGATCGGCGGCGTTGACCGCCGTCGCTGGAGTTGACTGCCGCCGCCGGAATAAATGGTGAAAATTGTTATTAGAAGTGAGAGATGAGAGAGGAAGAACAAAACAAAATAGAATTAAAATAAAATAAATAAAAAATAGAAAAGTAAGAAAATGGCATGCTAGTCATTTTTTTACAAGATTTACGGGTATTATTTATCTTTTATTTATTTAGGGGTATTATTTATCTTTTATTTTTGGAATGAGGTATTTTAACTTTTCACTCTTAAATTTATCTTAAATTTTTGAAATAATTTTTTTAACTTTTCGCCCTAATTTGTTATTGATGAATAGGCAATTATACTATTTATTAGCAATATATTAACTGTGAATTAATAAATTTTATTTGTAATTTACTAATTTAAAATAAAATAACTATAATCTAATTGATTACTAATTACTATTAATGACAATTGAAAGTATTACTTTGCTACCATCGTACCACACAAGACGGCACATGAGTCTTTGTCGACATTAAAATTTGAAACAATTTGTGATCAATATACTTATTCCTATTATAAAATTCCGTTATTGTTTGAAAGAACAATATTAATTGATAATTTATAACCTCCATCCCAACTTATAACGTCACATATTCACACTAACCATTTCATCAGTTTATTGAGAAAAGATTATTTTCCAAGTATTTGTCACAGTTGAGTATATATGCATGCTCTATTTTAGGTTTAACGTTTTCATTTTTTTTCTTTCTTTCTGATAATAATGTTGCTTTTAGGTTTAACGTTTTCATTTTTTTTTCTTTCTTTCTGATAATAATGTTGCTTTTAGGTTTAACGTTTTCATTTTTTTTTCTTTCTTTCTGATAATAATGTTGCTTGGTATTCAAAATACGCACTAGATAACTCTTGTTCATATTTTGTTTTTATTGACTATTAGTATTTTAAAGTTTCGCAAATTGCCTAAAGTCCTGAGGAATCTTAATTGTAGAATACAAGGGCGTATTAAAAAAGTTAATATAATGGGGTTATATAATAAATAATTTTAATTCAAGATATTAAAGAATGATCAAGTAAATTAATGTTAGATTCAGTCAACATTTAAACCCGAGTAACACATATACTTATACACCAATAATAATGTGTGCAATTGCAAAAAGAAGCCAATTTATAATAATCATACGTTGCTAATCATCTGTATATATCTATATATCTATATATTTTTTTTTGATGTCGTGGAAACCCGCAGCTGCTACTTTCGGTGCACACTGGATAAACCCTCATCCCTTGTGCAGTATATATATATATATAGGGGGGTTCAATTAAAAATCAATTGCAAATCAATTTCAATGTCAATTATATAGTTAATAAATCTGATTATTTCGAAATATAATACGTTGACTAAAGAATAGGACACGTTAAAATATGTTAACCATCAACAAGTCGCCTATTGATGACCTTTTAAGTTTTAACCGCTATGAACTAAATCTCAGCAAACTTCTCTTTATTGTTAAACTCTTTTCAACGGAATATTGTCTCACTAAAAAAAATAATTCTGCATCTAAAATTATGAACTACCTGCACGAAAATTTGTGCGAATTTCAAAATTTGGTATTCGACGACGGTGAACGAAAGAGTAGATTTGGACGGAAATCCAAGTGGCTTTACCGTCTCGCACAAAGTTTTCGCCATCGATGTCTACAATGACAGCAGAAAATATCTATTACAAGATGGGTGGAAAATCAAACTTCGTCGAAAATCTTTGGTGCTGAAGATTGCAGGCACATGCTCTATCTAGGAACCAATAATCATCTTCTCACGCAAAGTATAAAATTTTCAAATTTTAAATCATTTTATCCTTGATCCTAATGTTATCGATGTCAAATTTATTTTTGGTAGAGCTTTGCATTATTTTTAGACAGATTCTTTCATTTCCTTAGTTTGTTATATATGTACTACTATTAAGTTGATTGCAGAATTATGTGTAGTAGAGTATATAATGTGTTATGTAGTTTGATATTTAGAATTACGGTGTCAAATTTGAAGTTTGGTTGTCATTCCCACTTTCAAGGTTTTTTTGATTTGTCTTTATAACTTATAAGGTTTAGAGGTATCTGATATAAAAATTGTGTTCTCTATTGAAGTGATTTTTTTGGAAACCAAGTGTTTTAATCCTTTTTCTTTTCGACTGAGTTTTTGTTTTTCATTTTTTTGTTTGGATATTAAAGTAAAGTGGTATGATTAATTGCATTGTTTTATCGCAAAGAGTAAAAAATAAAAATTACCCTTAAGAATGAGAAGATAAGTGAACAGGAACAATATTAGTGAACAAAACCTCTATTAGATGTAGATAGAGGTGAAAATTTGACTTATGTAAAGGATAAAAATATACATGATTCTACATATGCAAAAAGAAACATGAACAAATCAAAAGATACGAGCTAGCATTTTGTTACTGCATAGCCCTCCTCCCCCAGAAATATTATTTTTTCTCCAAATTAGTGGCGTGAATAGTCCCTTCTTTAATGCCAATGAATTAATTTGTGATTTTTCGTATGAACGCCTTTTGAATTCTCGCATTGCGTAAGTTATTCATGGAGTTTGCTCTTTTTCTTGATTGACAATTGTCACACTCTCACAATTCACTATATAGTACATCTTTATGAACCTTCACAAAATAATCTGACAAAACATGTACAATAGGATGCAGTCAATGCACTGACTTTGGACTTTTCTGGGAAAACTCTTTTATACTTGAAAGTTAGAGACTTTAAGATGAGCATAAATATTTGCTAATGTCCTTTTGCTCTTTTATTTTTGGTCACTCAATTTATCAAGGCAAAAACCATCATTTTTTAGGATTGTATCTCGCTATTTCATAAATATATGAAGTTGCAAAGTCACAAGCTTATTGTCTTATAAAAATATCAAGGTTAATTTGCATATATTTAGTTCTTTTGTAGTAGGTGTAATTTAAATTTTTTTTGTGAGTATTATTTCGTAATACCTATACAATTATTTATGTAAACCAAATGTTTGAAGGTAATTTTTCAAAATACATAACAATATATGTTATCAAAGTTATATGAATGTTCTCCATATTTGAGATTGCTATGTACAATATATTTCTAATTTCTTTACGAGAAAATAGCTTTCATTAAACTAAGTCAAATCCACACAAATAATGTCAAAAAGCTAAGACAGGAAGTCCGACTTCCAAATCATTACATTTTAATGTTGTAAGATTTGAAGTGATAATCAACCCTTTTTTTTTCAATCCAACCTTAAAGCTAAAAATGATGTCAAAAATATGGCATGTCTCGGAGAATAAAGTATAGTACTCCACAGAAATATGATCATCAAAGTTTTTTTTTTTTTTTTTGAAAAGATGATCATCGTAGAATTAAATCTCTCTTATGTTTGTGGATAAATGTACGATCTTGATAGAAATCATGAGATGAAATTATATTAATCACTATTATTTATATGATTGGGAATTATAATTAAGGATGAAATAGTACATCAATTATATTTTCTTAAATAATGGTCTGTAGTGAAAAATGAAAGCTATGTAACCCAACCCGCAAGGTAATTGTCAGTATTATTTTCCAATACTGATCGTACGTCATTATACTTAAATGTTTGTAGTGGTTATAAAAAAATTTGGCATAAATAGATGTCGAATCATTAGTATTTGACTCTGGCTCCACAATACTTAAATACAATATATTTATCTGTGCAGCGAATAATGGTTTAATTTCTATTACTAATATTCATCAAAATAATGAAAGGCCAAATATGAGTAATTAATGTAATATTCCTATAATATTCAGTGCAGCAAAAGCAGATTCATAAATTAAAACCAAATTGAATGCAACATGCCAGATTTACTCTAACAGTACTCTTAAAAAGTGCCTATAATTAATTGTTCTATATATGTATATATCCCAAGTTACTTGATTTGTAATGTTCATCATCACCACCTCAACAACACCAATGGGGTTGAGGCTTTTCTCTCTCTGCCAACTCTTTGGGTTCCTCCTTTCTCTCTCATCATCTCAATCTCAATCTCAATCTCAATCTCAATCTCAATCTAAGCAGCAAAACTCATCGGAAAGCTGCGATATCTTCGAAGGGAGTTGGGTATTGGACGCCTCTTATCCGCTTTACGATGCGGCGGAATGCCCTTTCATCGACGCCGGACTCAACTGCCAGAAGCAAGGAAGGTCCGACAAAATGTACCTTCAATATAGATGGAACCCAACCGGCTGTGATGTTCCTAGGTACGTAACGCTACCTGTCTTATTTCGTATTCGACTATTTTCCGAGCTACCAACTGTATCTCAAATCAAGGATGTGTGTGGTGCTCGAATCTTTGTTTTATCTAATATGTTTGTATTTTTTTTTAGGACGTTGACGAGTTATTTAATTTTTTTGTTTTTGCATATATTTTTACATTTTTTTTTTTAATTATGTAGTTGGAGTATATGGTTTTGGGCATATAAAGTCTGCCTCACAAAGTAGTTAACGCTTAAATACACCTTAAGTACGAGTACTAACTGAAGTAATTAATGTCATAGTTTAAATGCAATACAATTATATATGGCATCATATTTTATCCCACGTTTGTAAATCTATTTCTATGAATCTAAAAAAGTAGCCAGAACATTTGGATGATGAATTATCACTTCCATCCTTATCTAGTCCCCCACGGCCCAAAAATAACATATGAAGCTGGAGTTTAACATGACTTTTTCACCTAGAAAACAATAGGATAAGAACAAGGTTTATTTTGGTGTACCATGAAAATTTCATTTAGATTAACAATTCTTTTTATTTGAGGGGTACAATTGAAAAATCTTAAGTTGATTTTTTTTTTAATGTCGTGGGAACCTGCAGCCGCGCTATCTTTACTATTGTTCCTTGTGCATTAGTCTACAAATACTCTTGAGTTGATTTATCTTTACAAGTGCATTTATAATTTCTTAACAAGGTAAATTGGAAAATAAATTAAATTTTGGCATTGGGAGTAGTAGTAGTATATGAAATGCATAATATGCACTAAGCATAGCATTAACATTTCGAATTTTCAGTTTCAAAAAAAAAAATAACATTTCGAATTTTCATATTAGACTGATTAGTGAAGGGATATTTTACCGTCAAAAAAGTTTTGTAGTATGAGACAATCTCACGTCTGCGATTATTTATGTGGAATGCAACAGGTTTGACGGGAAGGAATTAATGGAAAAGTATAGGGGCAAAAAGGTAATGTTCGTGGGTGACTCATTAAGTAGAAACCAGTGGGAATCAATGGGGTGCATGCTTCATGCGGCTGTCCCAAACGCTAATTATACCTTGGCTTCACGAGGACCACTCGCCACTCTTTTCTTTCCGGTAGGTAATTAATTATTCTCTTAGCTCTTAGGGTGTTTTTACTTTGATTGGAGAGGGGGAAGAGAATATTTTTACCTTTTTTTTTTTTTTTTTTCATTTTCACACGTTTACTATGTTGATTAATTTTTTCTTCGGGCAGGATGAATAAGTTTTTTGGACAACCCTTTTTTCCATCCATTTCTCACCAATTGTGGAAAATATTAACATGAGAGAGGGCTGTAATAATATTTTTCAATGGATAAAAGGCATAAAAATGGAGAATGGGTGAGAGGACTATGTGATAATTTTCTTTTTCTAAACATGTGATAAAAAAATTATGGAAATTTTAATATTTTCTCATCTTTTCTTATTCATCATTTTCCAATAAAAAATACTTCCATCAAATTAAACGCACCCTTATATTTCAACACCACAATTATCAACATTTTTCTAATCAACTCTCATAAAGTGGTTCCAACGCAAAAAAAGTTTAGTTGTGGAGTTTTCGGTCTTGCAAAACTTAACACATCACTAAAATTGTAGGTCTAATATCCGTTATTTCATATAAATACATAAGGACGACTTAGTAAGCGGGTGTTATTATAATGAAGGATGTCGAGATCGAACTCCACCAACACCATATGAGTTCTTATATAGCAAGGGAGGCCTAAGTCCCTGTCAAACAAAAAATAACATACTAAGTATTCTTATAAGTACTAGTATCAAATTAGAGGTATTTGAGTAAATTGTCGTGCAAAAAGCTCATCACCAAATCGAATAGCAGAAAAATTGTCTTCTCAAGATCAAAATATAGAAATATAGCCACACTAAAGAAATTTTGTTCTGTATCTGCATGGTTGCACCTAGATGGAGCATATCACACTAAATTTTAAAATTTGTATTGCAATTTAGTGGGCACCTCCAATAGTGATTATAGATTGCCCTTATCATCATAAAAAAACATAGATATGTGTATAAATTATAAAATCTAGTAAATAAATAAAAAAAAAACTGTGATTGGTGCGGCATGATGTGAAATAATAATATTCATTCATAGTTCGATAAATGCTCATAGCACCCAATGAAAGTTGTGAATTAGTGTGGTGTAGTGGGTTGTCCACGATTCCTGCTTTGCTAACTTTCACTGTTATATTTGCTCCACGCGTATATATTAAAACCTGTTTTATCATGTATCACTATTTCATTTAATAATCTATAAGAATACAGATAAGCATGCTTCTCTCAATAGATAAAAAGTATAATACAGTTATACAGATAATAATGAGATAAACATACTTGTATATAATAAATTTAAAGTCGCATGCATAACAGAAAATAAACTCACGAATTATCGTATGCCCAAATCCATAATTGACGGAATCATTATTTGAATCGAAAGTGCATTTTTAGACAGAGTGTTTGGCATAAGTTGCGTGTTTTTCTCTCTGTAAAGAAAAATATTTAAGATAAGCAAGTTAGATTCTTCTCCTTTATTTTCAAAGGAATATGATTTCACGGTTAAGCTGTTGAAAAATGGATTCCTTGTGAGCATGATCAACCGCACCATGATACTCGACACCCTCACCGGCAGCGACCTCTGGAAGGGCTACCATGTCTTAATCTTCAACTCCTACCACTGGTGGCTCCACTCCGGCGGCCTCAAGACGTACGCCATTTTTCGACCTAAATCAACGTGCACCCTCCTTCCTCTTCTCCTTCTTACTAGTGTTTCGTATTTCAGATGGGACCGTTACCAGATCGGCAATCGGACATACCAAGACATGGATGTCATGGAAGCATACAAGACAGCTCTAACCACCTGGGCCAACTGGGTCGACTCCAACGTCGATCCTACCCGAACCCGTGTCTTCTTCCAGGGGATCTCCCCCGTACATTACCAGTAAGTTAGCTATCACGCATCCTGCAATGTCACGCCATGTTATGTAGCGAAAACTGTCCTTATGTTGTGTTGTCGTGTGCATCAGTGGGGAGGACTGGAACGAACCTAGCGTGCAGGACTGTAGGGGACAGACGAAGCCGGTTGAAGGGTCGACTTTCCCGGGGAGCAAACCTAGGGGAGACGAGGTGGTGAGGAGCGTACTTAGCAACATGGAGAAACCTGCAACACTGCTGGACATACTTTTGCTGTCTCAACTGAGGAAAGACGGCCATCCGTCAACCTATGCCGGAGGTGGTCTCGATTGCAGCCACTGGTGCCTTGCTGGTGTTCCTGATACCTGGAATCAACTATTATACACAATTCTTCTACAGAGTTAAACAATTCTTTTCTTTCTGAGGTCTCTGGATTTGAGTCCTCAGTTTGTTTAGTAAAGTAATAATTCCAAAAAGATAATCAAAATGAGCGAGAGGCGATAATATAGATTGAAAAAAACATACAAAAATTACAACATAGTGCAAAATGCTTGCAAAGTCAAAAGAGCTTCAAAATGGATGCGATTTCGATTGTGCTTAAATGCCTTGGGAAAATGGCTATAAAGGCACTTCAAGCCACAGGAGAAATGGGGTGAGTAATGGAATACATATGAACATCTGGAAAATAGTTTCTAAGTGATTCCTCAAAGAAACATAAACATCTACTTCTGCTTTGTTATCCTCTTGTCCCGTATAGGCAATTCTTTGGGCTGTTGAGCTTCATGCGGGTGGTCTGGACCAGTGTAAACCTTAAGATGGGTGAACAATGATCTGCCAAGCTGCAAACAACCAAAAAACTGCTTATAAGGAACACATGATTCAAACATGCAACGATTCTGGGAAAAGAGTAAAGGATAGGCATCAAATTGGGTTTATTACTATAATTTAGAATAAAACGAAAATGCATGCATGCGCCAGAAAACGGCTCCTTCAAAAATGTGAACATGACTAGGCAGAACACAAATATCTAATCAATGACAAACGGACAACTGTTGTCCGGACAATTACCGGTTTTAGAATTGAAAATCGATTCAACTAATATTATTTAAAACCGTCGGTTTTTTTTCCTTGAAAACCGGTCCAACCAATTCCTTACACCCATCATTTTATTTTTTGTAAATAATTTTATTAATTGATTATAAATTATATTTTAATCGATTTTAGCATAACCTTTCGTTCGAGCTTAATTAAGGGATAGAATAGTAAAACAAGAAAATAAAAAAAACCGGCGGTTTTAAATAATATTGGTTGGACCGATTTTCAAACTTAAAACTGATTAGTTGTCCGTTTATCATTACCCCTAATCAATAAAGGGAAGATGCAACATGACCGAAATTCACCATTTAAAACAATCTTCTACGTCTGCACAACATATTTCCTTAGACCTGTTGGATGTAATAACTATGCCTGGACTAATTGTTTGATCCCCAAATTGATACTATAAAAAATAAGACCAAACCGGAAAAACCTTACCCGCCCTTTAGGAAGCATACCGCGGACAGCATGCTCAATGATTCTTTCAGGAACTCGCTTCTGAAGCTGATCAAAAGTTTCCACTGTCATACCACCAGGTCTTCCTGAGTGCCTGCGGTAGAGTTTCTGTGTCCTCTTCTTTCCAGATACAGCAACTTTATCAGCATTCACCTATTTAACGAAATTGTGGAGTATATAAATTGTGATTATACCATACCAGAATCAAATCAATTTGTCTGTAGTATACTGCTAGTTTGAAACAGCCAAAAAGAAGATGGTGCAAATAGATTGCCAAATCATCAGAGAAAATGAATTGTGATAGTTTGATCAGTTAAGACAACATAGAGAGAGCGGACCATGAAAAGAATTTGATAAGTAGCTAAGACACCCCACTACCAAAAATACGTACTTAAAAAAAAAAAAAAATCCCTTTCTTATTAAATTGAATTCAACAATACTCAAATATATAATCTTCATTTTTAATGTTTGTTGACAAGAATAAACAATAGTCATAACATTTTATTGGATTAAAAAATAGTCACACCATCTTAATATGTTAGTCAAAATAAAAGGAAGCTGTGACATTAAAACATGTGAGGAGTAATAACATCCAACTCTAAACGGGATTCTACTACCAATTATAGATAATTCTGAAGCATACAAGTGTCTTTGCCACATATCAGCTTACCACTATAACATGAGCTCCCATGTCGACACTAGGAGTGTAAGTCGCTAGGTTCTTTCCCCTGATATGAATGGCTATGGTTGAAGCTAGCCTTCCAAGAATCTTGTCAGTAGCATCCACTATATACCAAGTCTTGCTGGTTGGAATATGGTCCTTGGCCTTGGGATACCATGTTTTATTCCAAACATCCTGAACACAAAACAACCGTGAGTAATATGACGACTTCGTGTGTGTCTGTGTGTGTCGATGCACTTGAAAGGTCATCGCTGGATAAACTGAGTGAACCAAAGACTCATCATTAGACAAAGGTATCAATGTTCTTGAATCGAAAAGTAGGGCGGGTACTTAAACCAGGTTTTAGAAGAAGATTGCACAACTGAAGCCTCATTAGACAAAGGTATCAAACGTCCATGAATCAAAAAGTAGGGCAGGTACTTAAGCCAGGTTTTAGAGGAAGATCACACCAACAACTAAATTGTATAGTATAAAGTATATTATTCACATTTAGCTCTCAGGTATACATCATTGCCCCTCTCCTTCCTCGCAGATCGTCAATCCATCATTTATCATGCCAAACACTTGACAATTCCCAAACTCAATCGATTTACTGGATAAGAAAGTAACTCCACATATTGCTCTCAATGGTAAGCGAATAATAAATAAATAGTAAATAAATAAAAAACAATTTTCACAATCAGTCACATGCATTTCCTCATCTTTTAGGTTGAGGAGCTTACTACATTTTACTTATTTGTTCTATTTTAATGTGACTGAATGAATGCACACCTCAACTATTATCACAAATTTTGTCTTGAAAAAAGTGCCAATTATAGATACACTACTCACTACTGTGTGTTAGCAAGTCAAAAAAAGCAAGCTGGATAAAACACAAATCAACATTAACTTTCAAATTAGGTAGCACTGTAATAAATCTAGCACCAAACAAGCCAAACCGAATAATCACAAATACTCGATTATCGCCCCAAAGAACAAAACTCAGGAAATTGAGATAAAAGTAGGATAACTATAATTACCAAAATGGAAATAATCATAGGCGAGCAACATTCAAACAAGTACTAAACAATAAAATTATCGGAAAATGAACTCACAGGGCCGGTGAGATCGTCAAACATCCACATCTGGTCGGGCGGTACAACAGCGGATTTTTCCTGGCAGCATATCTTGAAGAGCCTCTTGGATTGAACGGAGGGTGTGGAGGAGGCCGCAGCGAGGGAAAATCCGAGGAACGGCGTCGTCCTGAGGGAGGAGGGTGAGGGTTTCTGAGAGGGTTTGGATATGAAGAGTGAAGAAGAAGTGGCGCAGTTCACCGCCAACGACATTATTGGCTTTCTCAATTTCTCTCTCTAGACTTGTTTTCTCTCGCTACTGCGAATTTTTGAAGTAGATAGATAACACAGACAGAGCTGGAGGGGGAGAGAGGGGGATAAGGTGAAGTGTTTTAATCTATCGCGGGCGTGTCGCAGCTGATTATTTCTCCGTCTTCTTTGAATTAACGTTCTTCGATCTTAAGCGCTTTTGTCAAGGGACCTCCGTCGTTCGAATGCGCCTTTATTTAGTATCAGCAGAAGTAACGTCGAACAACCTATTGTAACGTATGTTTCCTAATTAATGTGAATCAGTACGTCAAAAACTCATTTGCATTCTCTTACCTTTTTGTTAGACAGCTCTGGAAAAGTTAGATTTCCCTTAAGTTGTAATGATGGGTACCTTTCTTCTTCGAATAAGTGGTAAATATATTATAGAGGTAATCTGGTGAAATAGCACTTTTTTTAAATAAAAGATTCAAAATGTCACTTTGAGTTTAAAAGTTATAAAATAACACTTTGAGTTGTAAAAGGTTTAATATACCCTTAATGAGTATATAAGAAGGCTAACTTTTATTTGAATCATACACGAAGACTAATTTCATGTATGAACTTCTGACGAATTTTTCCGGCAAAAATTCAAATCATACACGAAGCCTAACTTACATACATCATACAAGAAGACTAACATTCATGTCTGCATCATACACGAAGACTGACTTTCATGTATGCATCATACATGAAAATTTTTGCCTCCAAAAAAATTCAAATTTGTATCATACATGAAGTTAGTTTTTATGTATGATACATACACGAAGACAGACTTTCATGTATGCATCATACATGAAGCCTGACTTTCATGTATGCATCATACACGAAAATTTTTTACTCCAAAAAATTCAATTTGTATCATACATGAAGATAAGTTTTCATGTATGATACATACACGAAGACTGACTTTCATGTATGCATCATACACGAAAATTTTTGCCTCCAAAAAATTCAAATTTGTATCATACATGAAGATAAGTTTTCATGTATGATACATACACGAAGATAAGTTTTCATGTATGATATATACATGAAGTTAGGCTTCGTGTATGATTCAAATTTTTGTCGGAAAATCATGCCGGAAATTTACGCTGGAAATTTTCCTTCGGAAAAATTCGCCGGAAGTTCATACAAGAAATTAAACTTCGTATATGATACAAATTAAATGAAGAGGTGAAGATGTGAGAGTTTGGGAGAAGGAAGAGAATTGAGGTAAAGTAAGGAGTATAAATGTCATGAAATAATTCAAAAGGCCATTTCAAGCTTTTTTAAAGGGGCTATAATTCATCTTTTGTCTTTGAAAAGTGTTATTTTGAGTTTTGTCTCTATATTATATACTATAATTGATTACAAATGCTCATGCATTTTATACTAACAAGCATTTTTTTTTGTGGCACGTGAAAGATACTACTGCTTCTAACAATTTGTATAGGAAAAATGAACAAAATAAGTATATATTGTACTCCCTACGTCCAATTTAAGTCTACCTATTTAAAAAAGCTAATAAAGTGGTAGTTGGTGGAATAAAAATATAATTGAGGGTTAGTGTTAATCAATGCAATTAGATTGTTAATTTTAATTAACAAAAGCTGCATTCTTTTTATTTCGAAGGTTATATTTGCCTTCATGCCTTGTTTATTGTTTTATTAATGAAGCAACTGTTCGGTTCTTTTTTTAATCGGGCAAGAGTAATTGGAGCAAAATATTTTAAGGTGCACTGATATTATTTCATTGAAGTTATGTTTATATTTGTGCATTTTAAATTGATTGCATTAGATCAAGTAACCTTGAATTTAGTGTGAAGTGAAAGCATATAAATTGTAATAAATCAATTGAAAAGAAGGAAAATTGAAATTTAAAGACAGGAAATTAAAATGAAATATGGAGGCAAATCTGAGATTTAGGAGGCAAATGTAATCTTTCATTCAATAAACAAAGCGTATAATTACATTTAATGTGATCCAAATTTGTGGTGGGAAATTTGAAAGCAACCTAACCCATTAAAACCATCTATATATATAGCCAGCCTTTAAGACAGAATTGAAGGCATTTCAACCACCCCAAACTACAAATATCTCGACTAAAATGGTAGAGCCAATAGTGGGGAAAAAAAAGAGCTCAAAACAGACCGACAAAATACCATAGCCAAATGGCTACTCCAATGCAGCAACAATAGCAAACTTCAGTGGGGTGCAAAGAAGGTTGTTGCATCTGAGTTTTCACTAAGTTTGAAGACTATTTGGTAGATTTGGAGCAGGGCAGAAGCTCAGCAAGCACAAGGCATTCCTGTAAATTTGAGAAGCAAGAAGTTTGGGTCGGTAAGGAAAAAAACAAAACAATTTGATGAGGGGAAAACGAAAAGCCTCTCAGTTCTGCAGAGGACATCATTGAGGCTTATGGCAGAAAATCTGGGAGTTAGTAGAAGTTTAGTCCATATCTGGTACAATGAGAACAAGTTTAAGGCACATACCAATGCTATTAAACCATTCTTTACCCCTCAAAATCAGTTGTGCAGATTGAATTGGAGCCTTAGTCAGCTTGGAAGCATCATTGAGGGTGGGAAAATAAAATTTCAGACAATGTTCAACACGGTGCATGTAGATGAGAAATGGTTTTACCTTACCAAAACAAAAGATAGGTACTACCTTTGTGTAAATGAGAAGGAGCTACATAGGTCATGCAAGTCAAAGAGATACATCCATAAAATCATGTTCAACTGTGCAGTTTCAAGGCTAATCATAGATCAAGATGGAATTGTCATATTTGATGAAAATTTTGGAATATTTCCATTCATCACAGATGAGCCAGCTATCAGGAATTCAAAGAACAAAGAGAAAGGCACCATGGAAACCAAAGCAATGCAAGGAGTTACAAGACCAGTCATGAAGCATCAACTACTCAATGAGGTAGCATTTAATCACACAAAAAGCATCAGCAAGGACAGTATGCATCATTTGCATTACCATAAGATCAAGAGCAGTAGTATCTGACTTATCATTCAAGCATTTATATTTGCATTCAAACACACACAAAAAAAAGCATCAGCAAGGACAATATGCATCATTTGCATTACCATAAGATCAAGAGCAGTAGTATCTTACTTATCATTAAAGCATTTATATTTGTATTCAATCACACAAAAAAGCACCAGCAAGGACAGTATGCATCATTTTCATTACCATAAGATCAAGAGCAGTAGTATCTGACTTATCATTCAAGCAGTAGTATCAGACTTATCATTCAAGCAGTAGTATCATATTATCATTCAATCATGCAGATGGTGCCAGCAATTAAAGCCAAGTGGTCAGACTGTCTAGGCAAACATATCTACATTCAACAAGATAATGCTAAACCCCATATTGTAAACAGTGATCCTGAGTTTCAAGCAATTGCAAGATAGACGGATTCCATATCCAACTCATTAACCAACCTGCCAACAGTCCAGACACTAATGTGAATGACCTTGGATGTTTTAGAAGCATACTGATGGTCCCGATACGAGTTCTGGTGTATGGGGGGGGGGGAATACACCAAATAAGACTTTATAAAACAACCCCCTAAAAATAACACAAACGAGTAATGGAACTCAGTTGGATTCACAACCGAGTAAGAAACACTCGGTTGGAAGTGAAGTGCTGTGCGGAATGTGGTGAAAAATAACTCGTATAAAATCAACTTACGTTTTTATGCAAGGTTGGTCAATAACCAAAACAGTTGAGAAAGAATGCAGCTTGTATGCAGGTTAGTTAATCAGTTGAATATGCAATAAGATAACTGAAAATAAACACAACACACAAAGATTTAACGTGGTTCGGAGAGAACTCCTACGTCCACGGGGAGTTGTGAGTCCACACAACTCAGTCCAAGTTCTTCTGGACAAACCACAAAGCTTACGCGGGCTTTGCAACCGTTTAGATAAGTTTACGGGTACTTATCAACCTTACAGATTAGTTTACGGGTACTAATCAACCTGTCTACTCAGTTACGGGAAGAGTAGGGTCCTAAAACCTTTTCAGGTGAAAAAAAGGGTGGGGTTCCAACTAAATAGCTCGAACAAGAAGTGAGCTATGATTTAACACTCTACGAACTCTCAACAAGTGATGTTCTCAAGGTTGGATCAAAAACTACAAGGATAGAATCTAACTCTCTAGAACTCTCAACTAATGATGTTCTAAGAGATTGAATGCAGCTCAGCTCGTGTGAAGTATTTGATTTTTGCTCTTTGATTTCTTCTCGCTCTTGTCTGTCTTATCTCATGTATATCTTCTGAATGAATGAATGCCTCTATTTATAGGCGGAGAGAATCAACTAGCCGTTGGAAGAGCTGTTGATCTCTGTTCTTTGAAAGCGATGGCTTGTCTCTCATCTCTGCAGACTTTCCGGATTTGGCAACTGCATGCTTCTGCTTTCCATCTGAGACAGCCTTGTGTTGGGCCAAATGAGGTAATGACAGAGAGTCAAACCTTCACGTGACTTCCTTATTTGAAATTCAAATCTCAACCTTTGACCTCCAACATTTGATAGTTGGTTGAGTCGTCTGATCTTCATCTGATTGGTCTTCAGCTAATGTTCTATCTGAACATGTAAACTCTCAGCTGACTTTGAACTTCAAGCTGTTGATCTAACTGATTGAGTCTACAACTGATGTTCCATCTTGAACGCTCAGTTGTTCTTCTTGAATCTGATCAGTTGGGTTCGAACGCTCAGATGACTTTCTTCCATCTGATATTCTCTTACAGCTTCTTCCTTTAAATATTTAGTCGACTTTTGCATCTTGCCACTTGAATGCTCATCTAATGAACGCTCAGTTGTCTTCCTCACAACTGATGTTCTATCCGAGTGAAGCCTTGTTGCCGTCTTCAGCTGGAGTCCTATAAAGATAAAATCTTAATAATGCTCAAACAGCGAGCCTAACTGCTAACATTAGGATCTGGCAATATCTACTCGGTTGGGGTCAGTTGGTTTTGGAATCAATCAAAACTTTAATAAATTTCCCAACACATACATTCACTGAAAGATCAGAAACCTGCTAATAATGTTGATGAGTTGTTGCATAATGTCAAAGAAGCATATAACAATTACCCACCACAGAAGTTAAACAAGATTTTCCTAACACTGCAGAACTACTATCAAGAGATCATGAGGGTCAAAAGAGGGGACAACTACAATATTCCTCATATGGGAAAGCACAGTAAGCTTAGGCAAGGTGTGTTACCAGATTGTATTGAAGTTGATGAACAACTGGTTAGAGACAGTTTGGAGTACTTAAACTTACATGGAAATGTAGAAGACAGATGGTACAATCTAGATGACATTGCAGAGGCATTGGATCAAGTGGTTTTAGAAGAGTAAAGTAAGGCAAGTGATTTGCAGACTATTTGAAGGTTTACAGGAACAAACAATGTGAAGGTTTTGTGTTTTTGAATTGTTTTGAATGTAAACTAAATTGTGATTCTGCAACAATGTATTGACTTATCATTTGGCATCATAGATCAAGGCAGAAATGATAACAACAAGTTAATTGAGCCTCCTAAACTAGGGAATACATCACATAGTGGTGGCATCAATTAAAGGTATAAATACATAAAGCATCAGCAAGAAAATTTGCATCGTTTGCATTTTTTCATCCAAGGCAACAAACCAGCATATGGAAGATCAAGAGTAGTAGTATCTGTGCATTATCAGTTCAAGGCATCAATTATAGGCATCAACACAGATAAATCACATAACATAAAACATCAACCATTCATAGCAAGATCATTTGTAGCATAAACACATAAAGCATCAGCAACAAGCTTTGCATCATTTGCATTTTCATCCAAGGCAACAAACCAGCATCTCAGAAAGATCAAGAGTAGTAGTATATGTATGATTATCACTTTAAGGCATCAAGAAGAGACATCAGCACAAATAAATCACATAAAAGGCATCAACCTGCCATCAAAATCAATCGAAGTATCTCGGAAAGCATAAAAAATTAAATGGTATAAGAAATCAAGGCATCAATGATATGAGCAACCATATACCCACACGAATCATAAATCAAGGCATCAAGGCATCATAAATCAAGACATCACGGAAAAGGCATTACCAGCCCATACACCCACACGAATCAGACATGAATAGCCATCAATTCACATAAATCAGGCATCACCAGTCAATCCCCCAAAATTAAGAAATAAAGAACCTAATATAGCTTTGGAGTAGAAGGGGGCAAGTTTGATTCAGATTCCGATTCACAATCCGAGTCAAATTCACCGTTCATCTTGGCGTCACAGTAAAATCTGATATGGATCGAGGGTGGCCATCAACGATGCACCAAGTTTAATGGCATCTCAGATTCACCTAGAGATACGACATATCCATCATATTCGCGATTGAATTGACTTTCTGGAACGATCTCATCCCAATTCATCTCTGAATCTGTGGAAATTGGGGATGTTTCGTACCCATCTGAACGAGGTAGATCCTCCAAAAATTCAGGACTATCGCGGTCGGGATCAGACCCCATGAAGGTGAGGTGAAAATTGGGGGAATCTAGGTGGTGAAGCTTCATTGAGTCGGAGCAGAAATCAAAGAAGAGAGAGATGTTGATTAGGTTTGCAAGAGAATTTGGGGGAATAGCGGATGGAGAGAATAGGGGGAGTTAGATTAGATTTTTTGATTGGGAAATGAGAGAGCTGGATCGAGACAAATACGAGAAGAGAGAGATAATTGGGTAGAAATGGGTTGGGTGTGTTATTTTGGTTTGGGTTAATTAGTGAATTAGATTAAGTTGTTAATTGGGTTGGATTAGTTATTAGGAGTGGGCCCATAGTGGCAAAGGATAGTAAATAGGGAGAGGGATGAGGGTATATATGTAAAAAAAGTAAAGGAGGTAGACTTAAATTGGACGGAGGGAGTATTAAAACAATAAGCTGGTGGTAGGTACGTTGTAATAGAATGGTCATTACTGCTAGGGGTGAGCATGGCCTCGCCGAAACGGACAAACTGCCCCGAACCGAGCAGTTTCGGTCGGTGTAGGTTTTAGGAAGAGGTCGGCGCGGCCGCAGTTTGAGATTTCATGAAAAATCGGTTTGGTCGGTCGGTCTTGGTTTTTGAAATTTTCGGGCCGAGACCGACCGAACCGGCCGAATATTAGATAATTTAGATTCCTAACCAGTAAACCCTAGTCTGCTATTTCATTTTCATAATTCATTTAATTTGCGTTGCGCTGCTCACCCTCATCATCATCTTAGATTCTCTCACTACGCTCGCTCCTCCCCACTTCCCAGTTCCTTCACTCCGCCGCATACCATCACCACTCCACCATCGGGCCACCGGCCACCTCTCTACCGTCGCGCTGGCCACCGGGCCACCTCCCTGCCGTCGGAGTTTCATTTAAAAAGGTATGCATTTCAATATTCAATTCTCTTTTCTCCCATTTCGAATTGGAACTTTCAATTGAATCAATTCTCCTATTTTAATTTCGAACTTCCACTACTCGTCGCCTCATTTTACTACTTCTCTTGTTCAATCTTTGAAGTTTTGAACCGACTCCCTTCTTCACTTACCTGCCCCAAATCTTCAAAAACATTGAGTCGGATGATGTATTGCTTTGTTTTAGCTTGTCATTTGATTCTCTATTTCTCTTTATTGAATTACTATATTTATATGTAGCTGAGTAACTATATTTTTCATTGAATACTAATTAATTTCTTAATGAAAAGAGTGTATTGCTAATTTGCTACATTGCTGTATTATGATATTGAATTATGATATAGTTGTATAGCTTGTCATCGGATGTTGTATTGCTGTATTATGATATTGAATTATTGAATTTATTTTGTAGATTTTTTCGATGTCTCAAGTGCATGAAACGGGGCAGCAGCAGCCCCGTAGACAAGGCAGCAACAACCCCAGAACGAATCTACTAAGACGGGGGCCACGGGGCAGCAGCAGGCGGCGGTTGAAAATGCAAATGAACAACAACCGCCGTCGGGCCCTCAACCACCGCCACCGCCACCACCACCCGCTTCAAGTGCAAGAATGGGCAAGCAAAGTTCATGTGGGAGGTGCTCACAACATTCATAGCTCCGGATGGAAGGCGAAGAGCTAAATGCAAATATTGTGGGCAAGTGTACATGGCTGATTCTAGGACAAATGGTACGTCCTCTCTTCTCAGTCATCTTGAAATGTGCAAGAAAATGTCGTGTAATCATGATTCAAAGCAAAAAAAATTGAGTTTGCAAACAATTGTTGATGGGGTAGAGGGACAGGGTGAAAATACCACCACCAAACACTATTTCTACTTGGAGGTTTGATGCTGATTTGTGTAGGAAAAATTTGATTGAGATGATCATTAAAGATGAACTTCCTTTTAGAATTGTTGAAGGTGAAGGGTTTAAGGAGTTTGTTAGAACATTGCAGCCTAGGTTTAAGTTGATTTCTAGGTGGACTATCTCAAGAGATTGCTATCAGCTCTACCTAAATGAAAAGAAGAAACTTTGTGATTTCTTTGTGGAGTCTTGGCAGAGTGTTTATATTACTACAGACACTTGGATTTCTTTGCAAAGGTTGAACTATATTTGTATCACTGCACATTATATTGATAAGGATTGGAGGTTGAATAAAAGAATAATCAATTTTTGTACCATTGGGAGACATAGGGGTGAGGATTTGGCGAGACAAATTGATAGTTGCTTGCGTGATTGGGGTATTTCTAGTGTGTTTTCTATTACTGTTGACAATGCCTCCTCGAATGATACTTGCATTGGTTATTTGAAAACAAAATTCAATGCGAGGAGTTCTTGTGTTGCAAACGGAAAATTCCTTCATATGAGATGTGTTGCGCATATTATTGCATTGATTGTGAATGATGGGTTGAAAGAGATAGGCACATCTGTTGATAAGATTAGAGTTGCTGTGAGGTTTGTTAGACAATCTCCAGCGAGATTGGACAAGTTTAGAGAGTGTTGTCAAGAGGAAAACATTTCTTGCAAGAGTTTGTTGTGTTTAGATACTCCCAACCGATAGAATTCTACTTATCTTATGTTGAATATGACTTGCAATTTTGAAAGGGCTTTTGATTTGTATGCTGATAGAGATCCTTATTTTGGCATTGACCTCGATGGGCCTCCATTACCTTCTGATTGGGATAATGGTAAGAGGATGTGTGAGCTACTACAAGCTTTTTTTGATTTGACTGTGAGAATCTCGGGGTCATTGTATGTTACAAGCAATGGTTTTCTGCATGAGATCACTTCAGTTAGTGATTTGTTGAGAGATTTGATAGCTAATGATGATCCAGATGTGAAATCAATGGGAACAAAGATGAAGGCCAAGGGATCCAACTAAAATGAATAATCTCATTTTCTTGAGTGTTTTGCTAGATCCTCGTTATAAGTATAAGTTTGTTGAATTCACACTTGTTGAGGAGTGGGGGAGGAAGTTGGGAAGAAAATGGGCAAGGATGTGTTGGCAAGTTTGCATGAGTTGTATGAGACATACAAGTTGATGCATGCTCCTCCGGCAACAACTAATATGCAAGCTCCGACAAGTCAAAGTGATACTTCTTCATCACAAGGTAGGAGGAGAAGTCGTATCATCGACAATATAAAAGGATGTGTGTGGGTAATGAGGCAATTTCTGACATAAATGAGGTGGATGTGTACCTCAGTGAAAAAGATATAAGTGAAGACCAAACTATTTTGGTGTGGTGGAAGGCCAACAAACACAGATTTTCTATCCTTGCACAAATTGCTCGAGATATATTAGCGGAGCCTATTTCCACAGTTGCTTCGGAGTCGGCTTTTAGCACGGGTGGAAGAGTTGTCGATGCTTTTAGGAGTTCCTTATCTCCTAAACTTGTAGAGGCTCTCATTTGCTCTCAAGATTGATTGAGGAGGTCGAAGGAGCAAATCTCGGTTGAAGAAACTTTAGAGGACATTGCTAATCATGAAGAAGGTTAGAAAATTTAAATTCATTTTAATAATTTTAACATGTTTTTGTCTTATAAATGTTGTATGATGCTTATTTGCTTTCTTTTTCATTTTATTTTGTAGGTTTGAAAGGATTATCTATCAATGATGATAATGAAGTCATTCAAAATCCAACCCGAGCACCATTGACGGCCGGAGTGTCGGGGCCTACTCCCATGGAGATATGAAGGAGATTTTCGTTTTCAATTTGAATTTTATATGTATTATGGATTAAGGTTGTAAACTTTATTAATTTATGTTTTATGTTTGGAATTTGGATTTGGAACTTGTTGTATTGATGAATACTTGAATTTAGGTTTGTAAACTTGTGATTTGTGATTTTTTTTTTCATATTTTTATGCACAAAACAGAATTTTCTGCACAAAACAGGTTTTTATATTTAGTGTCGGTTTGGGCCGGGCCGAAACCGAAACCGACTCGAATATTTCGGTCGGCCTCGGCTCGGTCCAAAATCCAGACCGGCTGGCTGCGGTTTGTGTTTCGGCTAGGAGTCGATTTGTCGGTTTTGGCGGTTCGGCTCGGTTTGGGACCGAAACCGACCACTGCTCTTCTCTAATTACTGCCTTTATTACTAATCCCACGGTTGGTATATTTTTTTCGTAAGGAATGACTAATTCCATGAGTATGAGTTTAGTCATTCCTTCCCCTCTGCGTATTAACTAGCTATTTCACATCTTTAGGAATGAACTTTATTATTATTATTATTGTTATTATTATTATTATTGTTATTATTATTATTATTATTATTATTATTTAAAAAATTCTAATGATTATAATTTAAATATTAAATAATAATATTAATATTTATTTAATTAAAATTGACTAATATTAATATTATTTAATTATAATTTAATAATATTGTTATTATTGAATTATAAAATTAATATTATTAAGATTATTATAGTAATTAAATATTAAGGGTATTATAATAATATTAAATCAAGAATAAATACTATTATTATTATTATTATTATCATCATCATAAATATCAATTATTAAAATAATAAATAATATTAAAATAATAAATTATTATTATTTATTCAATATTACAATTATTATTAAACTAATTACTCCCTCCGTCCAATTTAAGATGACCCATTTGGGGTCTGACACGGGATTTAAGAAAAACTGAAAAGTGGTAGTTGGTGGAATAAAAGTGTATTTGAGGGGTAGTGAGATAATGACAAAAAAATAGTAGTTATGACAAAAAAAATGTGGTATTGACCTAAAAGTAGGAATAAAGTTGTTGTGATGATAAAAAAATAGAAATATAATTGATGTGAGGTGGGGACATTAATGACAAAGGGTAGTAAATAGGGAGAGAGATGAGGGTACATGTGTAAAAATAAACAAAGTAGGTAGTCTTAAATTAGACAAAAAAATTGTGGTAAGTAGGTAGTCTTAAATTGGACGGAGGGAGTACATATTAATTATGAAAAAAATAATTAAAAAATTTCATTCTATTACTTGAGTATATCAGTCATAGGAATATCATTCTTTATTCCATTCCATTCCATTTCATTTTCATCTTCATTGCATTACCAATGTCATTCCATTCCCACTTCATTCCACTTATGTGTACCAACCATCACCTAATATGAAGCTTGCTCATTCCACTTGGGGAGGACTATGTACCTTTGGGCTTTCTTACATCCATGTGGATATTTACTACTTACCCTTATATTATATAAATGGTAATTTTAAATATAGCTCTCATTTATCTCACAATAGTTCCCAATATAAAAAATGGAGAAAATTTTAAATACACCATACAAAAGATGTAAAATGAAAAATACACCACTTTAACAAATAAAATGAATTTTACCCCACTTACAATTTTGGGCCCACTAAATGTCACATCTCTGCCTATCTTACCCCCACCCCCACGTTTTGAATCGGCAATAAATAAATAACCCCCACCTCATATCCCGCTGCCCTTATTTCCCTCTTCTCTCTTATCTCGCCCAAAGCCTACATTCCAATCTCTCGTTTTCACTCATCCCTCCACATCGGCAGCAAATATGACTCATTATGGAGAGGTTAGTATTATATTTGATAATGTTATTAATTTTATTTAGTGAGTATTTTTGTGTATTTGTAGGAATTACACACGCTGAATATATATATATTTCTTCGATTTGTAATGTAGGATTTCGTCCCTTAGTTATTTATTTAATTTAATTGTTATTTTTGCAAATCCCGTTCGGAAAACCTAATGCCATATAAATCCCGCTTGAGTGAGATATGCCGTACACGCGCGAGAAATGAGTTTTTGTCCCTATTAAATAATGATAATAGTTTACAACCTGCCCTAGATCCCTAATTCGCTTAATTGGTGATGTTTGGATTGTTTGGTGATTAATGGATACTAATTGGCTGAAATACGGTTATGTTGAATTTTTTGAATATGGAATGTGGTTCTTATTTTTTAATTAATTCATACATGTTAATTATTTAATATCCCGCTCGGTTAACTGGTCATCGACCAAATCCCGCTCGAGCGGGATATAGCTCTGCCGAGCGGGATTTAGTTTATGTAAGTAATTCAATTTTTTTTTGTTTTGTGGAATATTTCCCGCTCGAGTTGGTGACTTGTGGCTTGATATCCTGCTCGAGCGGGATAAAAATATTTCGAGCGGGATTTGTTTTTTTTTACGTGTTAAATACTGTCATGGTGATTTTAATATTTATTTTTTAATTTAAATTGTTATTCGTGTAGATTATTTTGAAGAGGCCCGAGACTATTAACCAGAAGTCCACGGTTAGCACGTCCTACAAGCACAGCGTTTTAGAAGATGTTGCGTCTACATTGATGCAGGTTGGGGGACAGGATCTCCTGGAGAGGTGGCTGGAAGGTTGTTTTGGCCACTTTACTTACTGGCAGCCGGTGCAGAAGTGCGGTATGGGCGTGCATCACGTATTGTCCCGTCAGATTTCGGTTCAATGGGGCGAGCCACACGACATGTGGTTTCATATCAACGGGGCGAACCTACATTTTTCTTCTGCGGAGTATGCCCTAGAGGAAAATTACAAGGTCGGAAAAATACCTCAAATGATGAATTTGAAAGATTGTTGTCCACTTTCGAATGTGATGAATTTGAAAGGATGTTATTTGAAATATTGATGCCCATTTTCGAATGTGATGAATTTGAAAGGATGTTATTGTGGGTGTGTAAAAGAGGCGTGTGAATAGTAAAATATATAGAGTTGTGAATGCTATACAGATTTTTTTCCGCATTTCACGTGAAAATGTACTATCTCATGTCTGCACAAGCAAGTAAATTCATGTCAGGCACCAATCAGTCATCATTCTGTACATTGACTAACTTTTCTGCAATTTTCCGCTCGGACAGAACAAAATTCCGCTCGCCACGTGTCAATTCCCGCTCGAGCGGGGGATCATATTTCCCGCTCGAGCGGGGGATCATATTTCCCGCTCGAGCGGGATTTGACACGTATCTAGCAGGATTTTGTTATGTTCGAGCGATATCTACATTTATGTTTGTTTAATGCCTATTCATAATTTTTCGACTGAATTTAGTACCTACTTAATCCTGATATGTTTCATATAAAATAATTAAATTATATAATTATTGGCTAATGATTGTCAAATAATCACCTAATTATCACTAAATCATTGAAATGTCATATACTTTATATCACATTTCTTACACATGTATAAGAGATGTGATATAAAGTGTTTGACAAGATGCCATTTTATATTTGAAATATTCAAAAGAATGTAAAATTCTTTATTTTTTAGACTATGGTGTATTTTTAGGGTTGGGCCCAATATGAATCTCAAAGAATTGGTCAATCCAATCCTGAGAAGCCTTGGTTCGCTGTAAATTAGATGAAAATATTGGCAAAGTCGGTGGGGGTTCGCCGATGCTTTCTGAAAAATACCCATTGCTGACGAAAATATGGAACAAAAGAATTTCTCGCATCGGCAGTTTCAAGGTTTCATCAAAGCTGGATAAAGTTGTGAGTATTGCTAACAAGTGAATTATCGTCAACAAGAGAATCATCGCCGGGATCAAAAGGTTTTGTTTCGGCATCATCCTCGGAGCCCATGAGACGAAGAAACATGGTGCGGCGACGGTTGGTCAATGACCATTTTGGGTCACAATTATAGCGCAGACCACGATTGCGATTTTCCTTAATAGGAAGAGAAGAAGTAGAGAATAGAAGTGGGGAGTTGGTGGGTAGCGGTGGAGGCAGAGGAGGGTGGGAAGGAGACATAATTGTGGTCGACGGAAGACTCTCCGGAGGTGGTAGTGGCGGAGGATTTGTTTGAGGGGTTAGTGTTGGCGGCAGTGGCGAGTGGGGAATTGGAGGGTGTGGTGGTTTAGGTACCAGCAGTGGCAGCAAAGGAAGCAGTTCTTGTTCTGTAAGAGGATGGGTGGTGGTTGTTGAAAAACTTTGTGGAGGCGAAGAAGGTGGAGGGTATATTGGCGGGGGTGCTGCAACTGGAGGTGTTAAATCCGACGGTGGCTCTTTAGTTAGAGACGGTGTTAGCGGTGGAGGGGAAGGGGGTAGAGGTGGCGGTGGCGGTGGCAGCTATGAAAGTGGAGAAGGAGGCGATGGAGAAAGAGGAAAACCAGAGGAGTGTGGTTGTTGAAGTTTGGCAGAATAGTATTCCATGGAGGTGTGAAGTTGATGGAGAAGCTGGTTTGTGGCCTGGAAATGCTTGTTCATGGTTAGAAAAAAGTGGTCGAAGGTGAGTTGAAGCTCTTTAACGGCGGTGATAACCTCTGATTAAGTCATGGAACACAGCTTTTTTTTTTTTTTGATAAAATTATTGGATATTCAAGGTATCTCTCAATGAAAGCACCAATTAATATGATTAGTATCAATGACGGAGCTATTCGAGTAGCTCAAACTCCAGAAACGGAGGAAGTAAGAAAGATAACGGCTATTTGAAACGCCGGAACTCCATTGCAAAGAAGAAGAAAGCTTTAATTCATTTCATTCCTAATCAGCAAAAACAATTACTACATATTTATACTAGCTAGCTAATTCTTAATCTAATGAGTTAATGGGCTAAAGTAATAATTGGGACAGAGCAATGATTGAGTTGGCCAGGGCGTATCAATATAGAAAAACGTTGTCAGCAAAAAGAAAAAGAGAAAAAGAGGCTATAAGATTAAAATGGTATATTGATAGATAATTTTATTATTTTATTATTATATTAATTAAGAGCTACGATAGAGAAATGGGGGCTACATTTTATTAATATTAATATTATATCATACCTGTCTCCATGGTTTTGTGAGGATTATCATGAAGTTGGCGGTTGTGTTAGGAGAGGGAGATACTAGAAAGATGAGGAGATTTACTTGACACCCAAGCTTCGTATCCGCTTAGCTAATTATTCTTTGTCTAGATACGGACACCTCCGTCGAAGCAAGAACCCGATTCTGACATAGTTGATGAGGTTTAACCCGGCCGGGCTCATCAAGCTTATTTATGTTTTGCCTAATTACAAGCAGACTTGAATGATTGCAATAATACATTAATATATCTCCATAGAGTTTCTACTCTACGTTTTTTTAATCCATATTTATTCTATGTGATGATTTTCATCTCTTCTCATATCTCATCCTTCATCAACACCATCATGTTTCGATTTTCAACATTAATTACAGTTTGCTAATATTGGGAATAAACTGCTTATGCTTTTGGACTTTTTGCAAGTTTTTTTTGTTGAGGATACCATATTGCTATTTTACAATGTTTTTTTGACTGACTTTTCCTGTATTAATTATCCAAAATCGAAATACGAATAGTAAAAACAAATTAACCGTGAACTCTCTTATCGTCTGTAGAGATAACATCACCAAGAGAAGGTCTAGTCCGCTGTTTCTGCGAAGTGAAGTGAAGAGGCCTCTCACTATATACCATCATCCCCATCGTCAGGCATGTAGTATTCAAATCACTAAATAAACGTTAAATACTTGCATTGCTACCTTTTCTGGTATTACTGAATACTTTCTAAAAAAATGTTAAAATGTGTAACTCAACAATAATATTTGAATGGTGCTCAATAACATACAAATGCAACCATATCCTCATTTACCAAAGGTGGGAGTGAACTCAGCCTCCTTGTATTGAATCTGGCAAAAAACAGAATGTTAAGTCATGAAAAATGGAAAGAAATGATAATAAATATTGTTGCACGTGTTTGCTAGCATATTTCAGCACCACAGAAAAGCTCATGAGAGCATTCTGAGCAGGATCTTCATCAAAGAATAAACAAACAAGGCGGAGAAATATTCATCATTTACAATAGGAGTGGCCATTGAGATTAGGTTTTATATATGATTAGTGCTATCTACGATAATAGGCGATGAGAGAGTGATGATATTGTGTGTGAAGGGCATCTCCTGTGCGGCAGGTCGCAGGGCCCATGCGGCCGGATCTGGTCCACCCGAGTTGACCCCGTTGACCCAGTCATTTTTTTTTAATTTCAGTTTTTTTTTCATTTTTTTTGTTTTTTTTTTCCAGCTCCGCCTTCGCTCCGATTATTAATATAAAGATAATCGGGAGACAACAATTTGAACTTTTTCGGCTCGCTCCGAGGCCTTCGGCTCCCCTCACTCGAATCTTGACCAAATAAGAAGCGGCAAACAAAAAAATGAAGAGGCAAAAAAAAAGGTGAAAAAAAAGTAGAATTTAAAAGAAAAATGAAATAAAAGCTGAAAAAACAAAACAGAAAAAAGGTTAAGACTGAAACAGGACATTTAAAAAAAAAAGTCGGAAATTGAAAAAAAAATGTGGCGCGTGCACCCCACACACCCCACATGCGGTCGCATAGGGTGCGACAGGTTGCATATAAGTTATTGTGTTGTGTGTGTTTTTACCTACTAAGTCAAGTGTCGGTCTCCGAACGTAGAGCTCTAGAGTTTGAGATACAAACTTGAAGGTGAGTGTATAAATTGTAATAGGCTTATTTATTGAGGGGTTATTATCACCAAAATACATGAACTTTGAGGGGACTTCCATTTTTTCCACAAACTTTCAATTTTCTATCACAATACATGAACTTTGTTTTTATTCCAATTTTCCCATAATCCTCATTTCCCCCAAATTCAAGCTGACTGGACGCCTACGTGGCAAAGTTCATGGATTGTGACAAAAAATTGAAAGTTTTTGGGGAAAATGAAAGTTTCCTCAAAGTTCATGTATTTTGGTGATAATAACCCTTTATTGAGCTCGGATGTTTTCTTTTTTTCTTTTTAATCTAAAATTGGTCTAAATAAAAATAAATAACATAAGGAACAAAACTGGATTGTGGGTTCAAATTAAAAATCAAGACAAATAATTAATTTGAACCTCACTCCAATTTCATCCTTATATTATTTGGATACATTGTCACTAGCCACTCTAGCTAAAAAAATAATATAGATTTAAAAAAAGAAAAAGAAAATATACTCTAATTGAAGAATCTAAACTCTAAGGAGAGAGAAGCACTTGTGTGCAACTTGCTGCCTGGGCAGCGATCGGATCCGGGTCGGGTCTGACCCGGTCAACCCGAGTTTGACCCGTTGATCCGGTCAATTTTTTTTTAATTTTCGATTTTTTTTAGTTTCAGTTTTTTTTCCGGCTCCGTCTTCGGCTCCGATTTTACGGCTCAGCCTTCGCTCCGATTACTAATATAAAGATAATCGACATACAACAATTTAGACTTTTTCGGCTCGCTCCGAAGCTTTCGGCTCCCATCGCTCGAATCTTGACCAAAGAAAAAGCGGCAAACAAAAAAAACGAAGAGCCAAACAAAAAAAATGGTGGAAAAAAGTAGAATTAAAAAAAAATGAAATAAAAGCTGAAAAAAAAAACAGGAAAAAGGTTAAAACAGAAAACAGAAAAAAAAAAAATAAAAAAAAATTGAATATATATATCTGGCTCGTGCACCCCTCACGCCGCGCATGGGTGAGGCGCGTGCACCCCACGCGCGGTTGCATGGGGTGCGACAGATTGCCTATAAGTTAATGTGCTAAGGAAAATATAATTATTTTTATTTTTATTAGGGATGTCAATCGGTTAACCCGTTCGGTTTTCGGGCCAATCTTATAGGTCTCGGGCTAGTTTCGGTTCGGGTCAATTGGGCTAAATTTTTTTCGAGCTACAAATTGTTGACCCTAACCCTAACCCTTCGGTTTTCGGGCTAGCCCGTCGGGTCAAGAGATTTATGATATAATAAATAAATGTATAACTATTTTTTATAACCATATGTTTATAGCAAAAAAATATAAAGTGTTTTCTTATAAAAAAAAATATTGACCCATATTAAATACATATATAATTGTAATTTCATAATTTGGTACATTTTTTTTTATAAAATTATTATTAATTTATAATTTTGAAGTTGTAATATATATGATGAATACAAATTACAAATGAAAAATCAAAACAATATTTGAGAAAAAAGAACTTATAATTGAATTTATAAAAAAAGTAATGAAATGTAACAACTAAGTAATGAAAAATTTCGTTTATCGGGCCAGTCCACTCGGTTTTCGGGCTAGCCCTATCGGATTCGGGCTAATTTCGGTTCGATCCAATCGGACTAAAATTTTTGACCCTAACCCTCCTCAGATTCGGTTCGGTTCGGGCTAAATTGACATCCGAGATTTCATCCATATCTATTATATTAGATAACTATGTAATTTTCGGGGAAAAAGATAAGACTCGTCGAATAAATTAAATAACCATGTATGTTTCCTATTTCTTTAAAATTGATCAATATTTTAACACTTTTAATACTAAAATATTTTACACTTTTATTACGTACTCGCTCTGTTCGTGAAAAATTGAATCATTTCACTTTTTTTTTTGTTCATAAAAAATTGAACCGTTCTGCTTCTTTTACCATCATACTCTCGTTACTTTTGTAAAATTACTATCCTTTGCCATTATGGATACACCATTCCACAAATTAAGCTCACTAATTAATCTAACTAATTATTGTCTCATTTGCAGCCAAACTACTCAACACCACCATCGCCTTCTCCGCCAATCCAGTCCCATGTTCCGCCACCAGCGCTACCAGCGGCCTAACAGCACCATCGCTCACCGCTCTCTCCTTATTCAAGGTCACTGAGCACAACTAATAGAGGGTCGTGAGCGCATCCCTTTTCCCTGTTCGAGTCGTTTATCAGCAACACAACCAACGGCGGGATCGCGCCACAAGCCCGAATCGACAGTTTGTACTCGTCGACCAGAGCCAAGCTCAGCAGCGTGCAGGCGGCGTTGTGCTTGGACGTCTCGATGCCTGTTTTGAGAACATAGATTAGGGATTTGATAGCATCGACTTTGGTTATCACGCTCTTGTTGATGTCGTGGAGGGAAAGATTGAGCAACGCCGTCACCGCGTGTTCATGCGTTATGGGGTCTGAGCAATTGAGAAGCGGAATCAGAGCAGGCACAGGATTCCCCGATCAAAGCCCGATTATCGACCCGATATCGTAATTTAGTCGTCGCTGACCTCTTGACTGCAATCGAAGAAGACTACAAACCGTCGACTTATAGTTTGACAGTCGGTTGGAGGTCTTCTGGCGAGATGCTCCGATAATTTCCGTAGAAAAAGTTTCTCTCTGTAGAAAACCGGAGCAAGGCTCGGGCTCAGGCTGGGAGGTTGTGCCCTCATTGAGAGGGGGATCGGGGAGATTAGCGAGACGTTGAAGCTTGCCGAAAGTATCGCTGGAGTAGGCGGAGAAATCGCTGAAGGCGCGTGAGATATCCAATATATCGTCGATGTTGTCGGAGGAGGGGGTGTTGGAAATGGTAGACGATTTATTTGTAGTTGTGGCGAGCATTGATGTTTGGGTTGGAAATGGAGTGAGAGTGGGAATCTTCTATGGACACCATGATGACTGAGTAATTCGAGTGTTGATTGGTGTGAGTTTTAGCAGGCTCAAAAAAGTTTTTTCATGGCGGATGGTAGTAGTGAGAGAAAATAGCTGCCGAAAAATTAATTATGAAAAAATAACCGGTTGATTGAAAAAAGAATAAAACAATAGAGAGAAAAAGTTGGCTCGTGATTAGGAAACTAAGTGTAGATAATTAATAATACCCTTACTATCCTATTTTATCAGTTTTCTTAATCTCCGTGCGGAGCTCCAAATGGTTCAATTTTTCGCGAACGAAGGGAGTAATTATCTGTGGCAAAATACATTAATACGTTACTACCCATGTTCACCCAAATCAGAATTGCCGTGTTGGAATCGAAACCGGAATCGTGGTCAACGAGTCGGTTCTGAATCGGAACCATATGTGGGATGGGCCGATTCCGGTTCCAATGGCTATGAACCGTGAACTGGCGGTTCCAATGATTTTTCATTTTTCCTTTCTTTTTTTGGTTTTAAAATATGTTTTGTATTACGTCATGTTAATTGTATGGTTTAGGAAGCAAAAATGACAATTATAATGATAAATGGAATGAAAAAAAAGGCCAAAATGAAAAAAAAAATCATATAAGGTTCAAACATGAACTGATGGTTCCGGTCGAAACCATGGAACCGTGTGAAAATATAATGTTTTTAATTGATCTCACATTGTATAAATGAGATATATTTTATTTTATATCGATTCTATACATTACATTGAATATTGTGAGTTTGAAATACAATATAATTTATATTTTCAATGATAAAAAAAGAAAAATAAAATCAAATTAAAAATTAAAAATTTAGACGGTTCGATCTCGGAACAATCGGGTTGAAACTGGACTTGGAACCATGACTATGGCGGACATGTTTAGGTTCCAACATCCCCGAACTAGAACCGACGGTTTCGGGCCGATTCTGATCCGTAACGGGGCCCGTGAACACCTCTAACTCATTAGTTTAATTCTCTGAAATAGTTGAGTTCGGTTTGTCGAAAATTCGACAACACATTACTTAAGAGCATTCACAACAGTAGGTGTTGAAGCTCTAGGGTGATGAGTATTTAGTTGTATTTTGGTGGAGTCTCATTGATTGATAGCTCTAGAGTGAAAATTCTACAATGGTGGAGCCCTACTCCTAGAGTGATCCAAGAATTGATTTTGTATATATTTTTTTTCAATTTTACTTTGTTTTTTGAATTATGTAAGAATAACAAAATACCAAATTGTATTGAAATATTGGAAAATTATAATATAATTGATTATTTAAAAATAAAAAATAAAAATTAAGTATCTACATCCGGAAATCCCCATTTAATCTTCAACATCGCGCACACTTTAAGGTGGCGCTTCAATTGTTGCGCTCCATATCGGTTGTGCTTCTCGTGTAGATATCGTAATCTTGCTTGAACATCGTAGCATTTCGCATCATGCTCATTTCTTCTTGATTTGGCCGGATTTTTTTTTTTGCAGTCTCTACCTTCAGATTGACTTTTCCCTTTCCCTTCTTCGTCGCCTTGATGCCTCTTGGACTGGTTAGCATCGACGAGGCCTTGTTTGCAGATGCGGATACCGCTTCAGATTGATTTCTTTTATTTATTGCAAAAATTAAAAAAAATATAGATAAAAAGTTGAAAAAGGAAGAGGCGATGCGCGTCCCTCCTCCCTTCCCTTTTCGCCGATCAAGCCCAATCTTCACAGCGAACGGGCGATCGCATGTGCCGGAGCTCCAACGCGCATCGCCTGCCTCCCGGTCGGACAATCCAGCTTCGCACGGCCGATAGCCCGGGGCCAAGACCCCAGTTGGGAGTGCTCTAATAGGCTCGCCAAAAGCTCGACATTGTCGACAATAGTTTTCGCAAGATTTGATAAAACCTCGTTTAGTTTAACTGTATTAGCTCGAGCTTGGAGAAAAACAAAATTATCTAATGATGGCAATCTACTGCAAACATAAATTTGAAAATTTTTAACAAAAAGTAACCAAAACAAAAACTTAATGGAGTACTATATTATTGTCGAGAACGAAAAGACTTGTCTACTCCCTCCGTCCCGTGAAAAAATATCCCTCTTTCTTTTTCGGGACGTCCCATGAAATATATCTATTTTCTGCTTTTGAAAATAATTATTGCATTCACACTACTTTTACATTTATATTTACATTCAAATTGCTTTTACACTTTTTATTATTTATTCACACTACTTTTACATTCTTTATTAATAAAATATTCCCATTAAATACACCCACTAACTTTATTATTAATGTTTGTGCCCAAAAGAAAATGATCATCTTTCATGAAAAGAAGGGAGTACTATATATTGGAAAAACTCCACACATAGACATGTTAGGAATTACTTCCTCCGTCTCACATCTCACTTTCCTTTTTCATTTGTCCCATTAGCATAATTCTATATAAAAAATGAAAATAATTAATCATTTAAAAATTTTCACTATTTTTTTATCTATTCTTCTTTCTTAACAGCCGAGCACAAAGTAAGTGAGACATGGAGGGAGTACCAAGTATGGGCGGAGACAAATTGACCACTTTAATCTAGTTGAAAAGAATCAAGTATTCTATTACTCCCTCAGTCCTGTTATTCTTGTCTTGTTTTCATTTTCGGATTGTCCCGTTATTCTTATCCTATTTCCTTTTTTGAAAATAATTAGGAGATAATTAATTTATTAATCAATCAACTTTACATTTTTCATCATACTTTTCCACCTCATTTTATGTGTCATTCACTATTCTCATTGTCTCTCTACTCACTTTATTCCACTATTCTCTCTCTCTCTACCCACTTTATTTTACTTTACCACTTTATTTCACTATTTACTCTCTCCCTACCCACTTTATTCTATTTTAAAAACTTCATTAAACATACTTTCTATTCTTAATTATTTTCTCCTTAAATTATATCCCCAAAAGAAACAACTTCACTAAACATACTTTCTATTTTTAATTATTTCTCCTTAAAATCCGTTCCAAAAGAAACAATACATGGAGGGAGTATAATTTAAACTTATCATTTCTTAAAAAAATGAATAAAAAAAAACCCTTAAACTCTGTTACATAATTTATTTATTTATTTGTTTGTGTGTTTGTTTTAGAGAGAAACTCTGTTAAGTTACAATTGGAATTGGTATGGCTAAAACAAAAAAACTGTACGTTTTGAATTTTGATCGGAGCTTCCTTCCATGCCCAAGCAAACTATAAATACGGCGACTTTCCTCACATTTACTCTCTTCAGAGTCCAACTTTCTTCTCGTTTCTGATCCCACCATTAAGAGCATGTACTACGGGCTTTTAAAGAGGGGTGTTGAAGGGGTGTGTCGAAGGCACTAGACGCAGTTCCACTAGCTACTCCTTATGTCTAAGCCATAGTGGAACTTAAATCCACCCTTATGTTGAAGGGTGTGTCTAAATTTCAACACACTCTTCGACTCTGCCAGTCAGCAACATGGGGACACGTCATTGATCAGATGTAATATATATTTTTTTAATTTTCTGATTAATTTTTTTTTTAATTTAATTAAGTTATTTTTTATAATATTTATTATAAATAATAAAAATAACAATAAAATAAAATCTATTCAATCATTAAAATTACGCTTTTCAGTGCTTCAACTAGGTCTTACTCAACCCTATTATAGTGAAAAAATCGACCTACGTCTAACTCAATACCACCAATTATTAAAATCACGCTTGTTAGTGCTTCAACCTAGATCTTACTAGAACCGTGCTGTGAATACTCTAAAAGTCCCTCTTTCTCCCCTCTAATTTAAACCCAGGAAAAAACCCATAATCATCAAGACAAGGAAAAATGCCAACCCAAATTCAAGCGGCGGCATCTGATCTCGGTCCAAACCTGGTTCAACAGCTTATTCGATCGATCCAATCGTCGCCGCCCACGTGGCGATCCGCCATTCTCAGCAACATTTTGATTTTTGTTCTGGGCTCCCCGCTTCTTGTTTCTGGCCTCTCGCTTTCCGGCATTTCTGCTGCTTTCTTGCTTGGCACTCTTACATGGCGCGCTTTCGCCTCTTCCGGTTTCCTTCTCGTGGCCACCTACTACGTCCTTGTAAGCTCAAAATTCAATCTTTTATTGTTTCTCTCTCTCTCTCTCTCTCTCTCTCTCTCTCTCTCTCTCTCTCTCTCTCTCTGCGAGCGCGCGCGCGCGTGTGTGTTGCGCGGGGGTGTTTTGGGGTTTACCATGGTTAATTGAGTGGAAAGCAAGTGGATTGAGGTAATCGAGTGAAAAAGTTTTGGTTTTGGATTCTGTAGTTTGTTCTTGAATTTCAATTTTCGAAGAGAAGTAAAAGTTTTTGTTTTGGATTGTGTGGTTTGTGCTTGAATTTCTATTTTCTGGATTTTAAGATGCTTGTTGGCTTATATCATATATTTGTTTCTTGTTCAATGTGAATTGGATTTCTTGTGTTGTATCTATTCTGTGTGATCAAATTTGCGTAGCTATCATACTGGTTGAATCAAATCTATGAATGGCAGAATTGAAGGGGTTTTAGGCTTTGTATGGAAATGTAGCTTGATCAATGGAAAATTGAATTAGGGCACTGCAGCGACGAAAGTGAAGATGGCGCAGAAGGAGGCGCTTGGTGTTGCTGAGAAGAGGAAAGGAAGGAGGGGGCCAGGCAGTGTTATTGGATCAAGTGTTGCTGGCTGTGTCTGTGCTTTTCTCTCAATCTATGGTTTCGGGGGTGAGGCGTTTGCTCGTCTTTGGGAACTTGGTTTTGTAGCCAGTTTCTGCACTAAACTCAATGATACCGTTTCTAGTGAGATAGGGAAAGCTTATGGCGAAACGACGTAAGCACTGCTTCTCTTGTGCTGTAGTTGGCTCCCGTCTTGTTTCAGATTCTGGAAATTTATGTTAAAAGATGAGTAAGCACACACATGAATAACAAAATAATCCACTCGAAGCTGATTGGCATTGTGAATTGTGATTAGAAAACCTTAGATGATAATAGTCTTTGTTTAACCTAAATGTTATCTGTATGTGGAACTCTATTCATAGTTTTTGTGGGACTTTGCAGCCACTAATAGCTGATTGGCATTATGAATTGTGATTCCTCTTGATTCTAGATAACCTTACGTGTTAATAATCTTTGTTTAACTGTGTGGGGAAGACTTTGAAATTTGTTTTTTTGGTAATTGCTTAGTTATTATGTCGAGCATGTCCTTGCCATTGATTGAACTTTTTGTTTATTGAAACTGTAGATATCTAGTCACGACATTTAAGACAGTCCCCAGGGGGACCGAAGGTGCCATTAGCATTGAGGGAACCATTGCTGGACTTTTTGCTTCGATTCTTCTTGCTTCTGTTGGTTTTCTAATGGGTGAGGTAAAAGATATGCTCCCCCGTCTTTTTCTCAAAGCTTTTTGCATGACTACTAACGTGCTATAGTTAGGTAAGAGTTGAGCCAACATGATCTTTAAATGAAATTTTCTTTTTCTTTTTCGTGAATCTAATTTATGACTGTCATATTTGTTTCCTATTGCTGATATTTACTCTCACTTGAGCTTAACAAGTGGAGTTAGGCGACTTGACTATAAGACAAAAACGAAACATAGTGTAACTGCGTCCTCATTTTTACGTATGCTAATCCTAGACATACTGCGATCCTGGTGAGAATGAGGATATCTTATGACTTGGTGCAATGCAGAACTTCGATATAAACACTTTCTGGGACCTTACAAACTGATAAAGAATCATGTCTGAACAGATAAATATGTCTGAAGGCATCATATGCGTCATTGCTTCCCAGATTGCTAATGTGGGAGAGAGTATAATTGGTGCTGTGTTTCAAGAAAAAGAAGGTTTTGAATGGGTTAGTGATCACGTTTATCTTTACCCTTTTCAGTAATCTTGTTTATTCGTTGCGAGTAGTGACCGTCCCTTACTCTCTTTAGTAGTTACATTTGGGATGGTTTTAAGGTTTTCCTGCTAATAATCCCTGTTTCTTGTTCGATTCTCAGCTCAACAACGACGCTGCTAACATCATCAACATATCCATGGGCAGCATTTTGGCAGTTGTTATGCAGCAACTAGTGCTCCCAAACCGGACTTCATAAACTCATACATGCAGTTATATTGATGAACGCCTGCATAATGTGCGAATATTCGATCCACGCTAAGAAGGAAGCAACGGAATTAATTCTACGGATGCAGTAGAAGATGTTGCAGAAATATGCAATAGAAGATCCGAACTGCTGTTGTGGTGGCATTCTTGTATTACTACAAGGATTCGACTTTTGGCGTGATTCCGCGATGTTAAGAGTAAAATCTAATTCAACTTTGGTTATATTAAATTTTCAAGGAGATTAGTAATTTCTCTTGGTGTTTAGAGGAGCTACATATACGACGTCGTCTGAGATTTACCAACCGAGTTAAAAAGAATTGACGTCTCAACTTTGACAGCAGAGCATTCCCAATCCCACCCTCCTCCTTATCATACACACCATTTTTTATGTATGTTTGCAATAGCGGGTAAATGTTTGTTCTACTTTTTTTAGCACGAGGTGTGGGATCAAACAAACAACATTGCAGAGGCTGTGTTAAGCAAAACACAAGCAAGACATGTGATCTATATAATCTCCCGCATATAAGCACGGCATTGTTAAGGTTAACCGCGCGTTTACAAGAAAATTTGCTTAGAGCCGAGTCATGATTGGGCCAAATGCAAATGTAGGTCATTCGATATCTAGTTGTTATTCTCAATTTTCCAATCAAACTTGTTCATAAAAATATAATTTTTCTAGGTTACCCAAACTATCGGTCAACCAAATGGCGGGGTTTGCGCCCCAGACAGTGCCGACAAATGTCAGGCCGGTAACATCAACAACCGTCAAAATGTTGGCCGTGAAGTCCATTAGCAGTGATGAAGATAAGAGAAGAAGTCAACACATGATCTATACGACTTATATAAACAGATGACTTGCTTTAGAAGCTTAGTTTTACAAATTCTGATTTTATACATGTATTATTACTGTATTAATTTAAGGTAAATAGTAGACTTATATACTGTATTATTTTTATAAATATTTTTATAGTATATCATTAGTAATTAGATTTACTTGTTTAAATAAATTTGTTGGCATGTGAAATATTTAATCCAACAATTTATGCATGTAAATTGTATTTCGTTGCTGCAAAACTTAGCACAGAAATTAGCACAGAAAGCAATAAGTATGTTAAGACAAGAACACACAAACGTGGTAACCCAGTTCGATTAATCAACCTACGTCTAGGGGGCCTTCCTGCACAAGAGAGAATCAATCCACTATTGTAAGTTGTAGTTACAAACTCTTACACATATAGTTCGTCAACCATATGAAGTCTCCTAACTCACACACTTCCCAACCCGCATGAACCAACGAATGTTCAAGACGCACTCGAACAATCTAAGCTTGAGCCGCAACCCAACGCTCACCTCTCTCCCAAGTATTTTTCTATCAATAAACACTCTCAAGAACAATAATAAAAATACTCACTCACGCAAGTATACTAGATATGAATACAATGAAAATAACTAAAACAACGGCAACCTCCAACTTGTGTTGATGTCGATATATATAGGTCTTGAGAAACCCTAGATATGATCTCCATCGATTTGCCCTAGTTTCCTTGTAGATAGAAACTTCCTTTGAAGGCTTATCTTGTGGAACAAACAATATCTTCACCGGATACGATCTTCCCCGCGTCAATACTGGATAAGGAAAAGATCTCCGCAAAATCCGCTTATATATGGAAAGAATCTTTCGAATCTGTTCCAACCTGTTCCACAATACTCTAGCTCAGACTGAAGCACAAAATCTCCATTCTGTGTCAGCACACCTTGCAACATTTCAGTCTGATCAACTTCTACATAAATTGGCTATCTTGATTGAGCTGCATGCTCGAATCTAACAATCTCCCCCTTTGGCATTTATGTAGACAAAACCATAACCCAAGCATTCAATAAAAGTCAGAGTATAAATCATCTTCAAATTAGCACCAAACATAACAAAGCACAAATGAAGATGGTGTGGAAGCTCCCTTTAAACTGACCTTGGGACTACGAACTAACTTCCAGAATCATAACTCCCCCTCAAACTGAATTTGGGGAATTGCTTGGAAATTAACTCCCTTAACTCAAACAATAGGGAATCTTCAAAATAACTTTATTTCATTAAAAGAGATAGAAACTCCTTATAGCAGCGGAAACATCAACATATAAACATCAAAATATAGAAATCCAGAAAACCAAAGCTACTACTCCCCCTTTTTGTCTTACATGAATGCCAAAATGACAAAAGGAGGGATATATGATCAACGGGAGCAGCTAAATAGAAGGAGATTTGGATCCATCCTTCTTGTGACGCTTTGCAGTGCGCTCCAAGCTATTAGCAGATGAGTCTTCTTCCTCATCTTCCTCTTCTTCGGCCTCATCTTCAGCCTCTTCTTCCTCAGCACTATCACCATAGTCTTCCACTTCTCTTTGTATCCGTTCAAGCTCAGTTTCATATTCTGCATGAGGGTCAGGTTCTTGCTCAGCATCAGCAGTCTTCGTTATAGAGGGTTCACCTACCTCAGTAGCTAGCGCAGAGGCATCATACAATAGTGATGCTATGGAGGCTTGTCTCATCTGAAGAGACTTGATGATCTTGTCCAAAGACTTATATTCTCTGGTCAGTTCACGATACATCCTGGCAGACAAAGCATAAATTCGAGCAGGGGGAAGCTCAATAATTGGCACAGACGCCTTGTATCGAGTCCTCAGCTTCTGGACAGGGCCTTCAATATCACGAAAGTGATGCACCTCATTGAACAACTTGTTGTTAAAGATAAAGAGGCTTGGATCCTTGGCCCAGATATCACCATCATGAACCACCTCAGGCATTTGAGATTGAATTATCCCAAAAATTAAACCCGGAAATCCCAGGCATTTTTCTTTCTCTAACTCTTCAGCATGGTTGGTCACATGCTCAAACACAATCTTCCCAAAGTTGAAGTTTTTGAACTGACCAATCTTGTACAGAATTGTAGCAAGATGTTTTCCCACCGTAGAGGTATGACCGGAGGGAAGCCAATTGAACACTGCAATCTTATGCAACACAACAAATTTCATAGTGAGATGAATCCCACTTATGCTATCACTGTTGGTAGGCCAACGCCTGTAAAACCCACCAGTCAACCCTTGAGCTACTTCATCAATAGAAACCTCCTCATCCTCATCATCATAGTCATCACGATTCACAAAAGCATTGATAATACTGGAGAAAAATCAATATATTGACCTCTCACATAAATTTTGAAGCACTTACTAGAGGTGAGATTCTTGATACTCTTGGAGAGATTGCAGTAGAATTCCAAGACTATTGATGGCATGAACCTTCGCACAGGAAGGATAGTCTGATCCCACCTTGTATCTTTCAACAATTTCAGCAATCCAGTAGCTTCCAAAGATTGAGGCTTCACGAATTTCTCCACCACAAACTTCTTTTGCAGCACCGTGCCCCATCTTTCTTGATGCTCGTCAGACCTGAACTTCAATGGATCCACTATAGCGGGATGACGACTTCTTGGAGCCTTAGAAGCCTCCCCTGCAGACTTAGGAAAGTCATGCCTTGAGTTTCCAGCATCGCTGTGAAAGGCATTGTCTGAGCCTGAATCGATGTCAATAGGCTTCTCAAACCCTTGATCTCTCACTCTCTTTCTTTTTGCTGGAACTTTATCCATTTTCTGTTTGCTTTTCCCCATAGCTGCAGTAGCTTCTTCTTCCTGTCTCCTCAACTGAGCCAGTGTATGCATAACTGGGCTGGGCTCATTGATGGTTAGGGGTGGCAGAGTAGTTCTCTTCCTTTTCTTTTGTGCGGTCTCCTTGACCGTTTTCTTCTTCTTTGGCTTTTCAGTCGGCTTCTTCTTCTCTGCTTCCTTGGTAGGCTTTTTCTTTTCGCCTTCCTTCACAGGCTTCTTCTTAGCGCTAACACCAGCAGCTGCCTTCATCTTTGCCTCGGTAGTTTTGACTGTCTTCTTTTTCGCAGCATCAGCAGCAGGAACAGAGACATCCCTCTGCTGGTCAACATCATCATTCTGAGGCTCCTCCTCTTGATCTTTTCCGTCCTTGTTGATGGAGGATGTTTCTATTCGTGATCCGCTAGTGGATGCGGCGGGTCTTCAGAATAGGGAGCCTTCCTTTTGAGGCGTGGGGTAGGGGGTATCCCCACGTCGAGTCCTCCTTGCTTTGACCTTCGCGATTGCTCTTTCCTTGAACTTAACAAGAGGAGAGTTCAAGGTCTCTTCTCCCACCATCTCTGCTTCTTCCTCCGAGTCGGCGACCACCGTGAGCGACAGTGTTTTCACCGGAGAGGGTTCCGGTGAAGCTTCCGGTGTCTTGTCATAAAGCATCAATTTCCTCCTCGGCTTTGGATGAGAGGGGAGAGGTGGTCCAAGATCAAGAACGAACGTGTCTCCACCATGAGAGTCGTCGGAGAATTGTTGGGAGGAAGGTGATTGTGATGATTGTTGAGAAGCCATGGATACAGACTCACAAGAGAAAGTGAGATGAATAAAGAGACTATGCACTAGTTAGGGTTTTGAATGAGAGATAATTCCTCAAAGAAACCGACTTGGAGATATATATGTGGAAGGAAGTATCTTCTCTCTTAAGGGATAGAAACAAATCCCTTGAAAATAGGAATGAGATAAGCATCAATATTTGAATTTAAATATACTCCAACGGCCGGAAAAATTCAATTCTGCTGAAAAGAGAGCCGGAATACGTAGAGGCTCTGTTGAGATGACCGTTGCAGCTTTATGACATCATTATTCCGTTGCCCAGATTTGAATTTCTGTTCCACACACTGAGCTTCATAAGCTGGCACAGATTCAATAATAGAATTCCAACCCAAAATAGAAAAACCAGAATACCAAAGAAATCCACCTTACACCATGCTTGCCATCCAGAACCCCAAGCGGAGGGTCTCCCCCTGAAAAAAAATCAGAGGGAACAAATTCCCAAGGCCATTCTCAATGATTCAAATCTTGAACCATCTGGAGCCTTAGTAAATACATCGGCCAATTGTTTCTCCGTAGTTACAAACTCCAAATTAAGAGTTTTGTCTTCAACCAACTCTCTTATGAAATGATGACGAATGTCAATATGTTTGGTCTTAGAGTGGTGGACTGGGTTCTCGGATATGTCAATGGCACTCTTGTTATCACAGTAGAGAGTGAATCCATTTGCTTCAATTCCATAATCTTCCAGCATTTGTGTCATCCACATAAGTTGAGTACATGCTGGTCCAGCTGTAATATACGCTGCTTCAGTTGAGGATAGTGAGATGCTCACTTGTTTCTTGCCGTGCCATCCAACAAGGCTGTTGCCCAAGAAGAAGCATCCTCCCGATGTGCTCTTTCTATCATCAGGACTACCTGCCCAATCTGCATCACTAAACCCAACAAGAAACGTAGTACTATCCTTTGCATACCAAATACCATAATCACTCGTGCCCTTCACATACTTGATAATACTTTTTACAGCAGCCAAGTAACTCTCCTTTGGATCAGCTTACAGACACCAACACTGTAATTGATGTCCGGTCTACTTGCAGTTAGGTACAGTAGACTGCCAATCATGCTTCTATATAAGGATTGATCTACTGATGTTGCATCCTTATCTTTGCTTAATTTGGCTGAAGTCCCCATTGGTGTCCTTCGAATCTTAGCATTCTCAAGGCCAAATTTTTTGACCAAGCCTTTGGCATACTTCGATTGAGATATAAATATCCCCTCCTCAGATTGCTTAATTTGAAGTCCCAGAAAATAATGCAATTCGGCAAATAAGCTCATATCGAACTTAGTAGTCATGTGATCCACAAAATCCTGGATCAGTTCCTGCGACACAAACCCAAATATGATGTCATCAATATATATTTGGATGAGGATTATACCTTTGTTGTCTCTTTTGTAGAAAAGAGTCTTGTCTGATCCGCCTCGTGTGTATCCTTTGGATTTGAGATATTTGGACAAGGTCTCATACCACGCCCTTGAAGCTTGCTTGAGGCCATATAAAGCTTTGTTGAGCTTGTACACATGGTCAGAATGGTCTGGATCAACGAACCCTGGTGGTTGCTCTACATATACTTCCTCATGAAGAATGCCATTGAGAAATGCACTCTTGACGTCCATTTGGTACAGTTTGAAGTTCAAACAGCAGGTCATCCCCAATAGTAATCTGACAGCTTCTAATCTTGTCACTGGAGCAAATGAGTCTTCGAAATCAATACCTTCTTCTTGTGAGTATCCCTGAGCCACAAGGCGTGACTTGTTCCAAGTAATCACATCTTCTTCATTGGCCTTGTTGCGAAATATCCACTTGATCCCAATAACCAGAACATCAACGGGACAAGGAACCAATTCCCACACATTGCACCGTACAAACTGAATAAGCTCTTCTTGCATAGATGCGATCCATTCTTCAATCTGTAAGACTTCCTTGACATTCTTTGGAAGAATAGTCGAAACATAAAAAACATAGGCAAGATTTGCCACCATTTTAGCATAATCTTGTTTAACATTCCTTGTCATTCTTCCTCCTCTAGGATCACCAAGGATATTGGAGATGGGGTGATCCTTTGAGACTTTTCTGGATGGAGTGAGAGGTACAATAGCATTCTGTGTTGAAGAAGCAGGAGCATTACCTAGATTGGAATAATCTGAGGCAGGTTGTGGATTTGAATTCCCCTCCTCAGCTGCTGCTACCAGTGGATCAGTTTGCTCCAGAGTATTACTTGTATCTGGCTTAGTAGTTGGCCCAGATAACTCCGGCTGATCTTCTTCTTCCTGTTCATCAGACATAACATTATCATCAGTGAATACTACATTAATGGACTCCATCACAGTCTTTGTGGTCTTGTTAAAGACTTTGAAAGCCCTGCTGTTTCTAGAATACCCCAAAAAGATTGCATCAACTCCTTTATCATCAAGCTTCTTTCTTTGAATCCTGTCATTTAGAACGTAACAAACCGTTCCAAAGATGTGAAAATGCTTGAAGCTGGGTTTTCTTTCTTTCCATAATTCGTATGCAGTCTTGTCCGTCTTGGGTCGAAGATAGACCTTGTTGATAATGTAGCAGGCAGTATTCATTGCCTCAGCCCAAAACCATTCAGCAATGTCTTGAGCACTCATCATTGTTCGCATCATCTCTTGAAGTGTGCGATTCTTCCTTTCTACAACTCCATTTTGTTGTGGAGTTATGGGGGCAGAGAATTCATGAGCAATTCCCTTCTCATTGCAGAACTCTTCGAAGGGTCCCTTTTCAAACTCCTTGCCATGATCAATTCTTATGCGCTTCAACGGGGTCTCCTTTTCCACTTCCAATTTTAAGCATAATACTTTGAAGTACTGAAATGCTTCACTCTTATCACGCAAGAATTCAACCCAAGTAAATCTTAAAAAGTCATCCACACAAATCAAAATATACTTCTTTTTGGCGATGCTTTCAGTAGACATAGGATAGGGCCCATGAGATCCATGTGCATTAGATCCATGACCTTGGAAGTGGTAATGCTTTGCACCTTCTTATGGCCAATCTGCACTTGTTTTCCAGTTTGGCAAGGACCACATACGTTGCCTACAAAAATTTGCATTGATGGAAGATCTCTTGCAGCATCAACCTTGATCAGCTTCTTCATGTTTCTGAAGCTGGAGTGTCTTAGTTTCTAATGCCAAATGTGTGCAACGGATGAGCTGGCACGGAGACACACTGACTGAACTCTGGCGAGATAACATCGATCCGCTGATCTATCCCCGATCAAATAATTCTCTCCATTCTTCGTGACAATACAGTGAGAATAGGTGAATCTCACATCCAAGTCTTGATCACATAGCTGCCCGATGCTTATCAAATTGGCCTTCATTCTGTCCATCAGGAATACATCCTTCAAAGGAGGAAAACCTGGAACATCTAGCGTTCTGCCAATGATGTTTAGTTGTGATGCATCACCAAAAGTCACGGTATCATTAAAGCTCTTCTTAACTTCCTTCAAGAACTTTGGGTTTCCAGTCATATGCCATGAATATGCACTGTCCAAGTACCATCTATTATCAGCTCTTGCCCATAGAGCTGTCAGAGATACATAAGCCATATAATTTCTTCCGTTTCCTGGCCTTCTAGTGCTGTGATTCATGATTCTTCTTCGATCTGCCATGTAGAACCTGCAATTAGGTCTGATATGACCTGGTCTTTCACAGTAATGGCATACTGGAGAGTAATAACCATTATATCCTTGATTGTTGAACACTTGACTCTGTCTCTGTGGAGCAGTAGGAGGTTTTCGAGCTTGTCTCTAATGTTGTTGCTTTCTATGACGGTTCTTTTTGACAACTTGTTTTAGAATCTCCTCCTCTTGCTTCTTGTTGTCAGGGATTCCTTCAGCTAGCTTTTCCTTTTCAGGAACGAATAATGTCTTGGTTCCTGTATTCACTGGTTTCCACGCCTTACTCCCTTGATAACCTAAGCCAGCTTTTCTTGTATTTGGTTAACCAGCCTCAAGAATTTGATCAAGTTGAGCAGTACTATTGGTCATCATTCTAACAACCTTGTTGACATGAATGAGTTCATTTGCTTTGAATATATTATCTTCTCTGAAATTTGAGTTCTCCAGAAGCAACGCATTGTTGAGAGCTTTTAACTTATCCCTTTCTTGACAGGCATCAACTAGCTGAGATTTGACAATCTTGTTTTCCTCTTCCAGTTTCTTGATATTGGAATTGAGCTCTTTGTTGGCACCTCCAACCTCCTCACATTTAGCTTTAAGATCTTCATAGATCTTTACTAGAGTATCCTTGTCCACTTCTTCTTCATCACTTTCTTCATCCACCTCTTCTGACTCAGGTGGAGATTGTTCTGAAGCTTCAGATAAAACTGCTATGTGAGCTACAACATTTGACTCTTCCTCGCTGCCAGTATCAGCATTTTCTTCATCACTATGTGTGGCAACGTGGCATCTGTTTTCACGTTTGAGGAAGCAAGGACATTCATTCTGGAAGTGACCATAACCATCACATTCGAAGCACTTTGGACCAGATTTTTCAGTGTGTGATTTCACCCCTTTATTTCTTGAGGAGGGGTTGGAGGATTCCTTTCTGGACGAGTTGCTGCTGGAACTCCTTTTCATGGGCCTTTTGAATATCTTGTCATAATTTTTGACGAGGAGAGCCAAAACTTCATCTCCACTGGTTTTGCTTGAAGGCTCAGAAGCTGGATCAGGATTCCAGTTGTGAGCTGCAAAGGCAACTCCCTTTCTTTTCTCAGAACTCTCGTTCTGCTTTCCCATTTCAAACGTCCTTTGGGAGCTTATCAACTCATCCAATTTGAGTTCAGAGACATCTTTAGCTTCCTCTATGGCAGTCACCTTATATTCAAATTTGTTTGGAAGGCATCGAAGAACCTTCCTGACAAGCTTCTCATTGGAGATTTCCTCTCCTAGATGAAAACTTTCGTTGGCAAGAGCTAGCAGTCTTGACTGAAACTCACCAATGTTTTCAGTCTCCTCCATTCTCAAATTTTCAAACTGTGAAGTCAGTTGTTGGAGCCTCTGTCCTTTCACCTTCTTGTTTCCTTCGAAGGCTGTCTCAAGAATGTCCCACGCTTTCTTGGTGGATGTGCTAGTAGATATTAAAGCAAAGATCTCTACACTCACAGCCGATTGAATTGCATTCAGGGCCTTTTGATTCATCCCTGACCATTTGATCTATTCATCGTTCCACTCCTTTCATATTTTGAGATCTGTGGAATCTGCTTTGACTGGAGGTTTCCATTCTTCTTCTACCGCGTACCATAGCTTCATCAATGGATCTTATGTGAGACATGATTCTCATTTTCCACTAGCCGTAGTTCTTCCCATCTAGCAATGGGGGTTTCATCATAACATGACCATTAGTAGTCATTGTGGGTCAGATGCAGCAACAGAGATTTGCGGTTGTCCCGAGATCAACACCTGTGAAGTCGGTGTACCGCTCTGGTACCAATTGAAATATTTAATCCAAAAATTTATGCATGTAAATTGTATTTCATTGCTGCAAAACTTAGCACAGAGATTAGCACAGAAAGCAATAAGTATTCTAAGACAATAACACACACACATGGTAACCCAGTTCGGTTAATCAACCTACGTCTGGGGGGCCTTCCTGCCCAAGAGAGAATCAATCCACTATTGTAAGTTGTAGTTACAGACTCTTACACATATAGTTCGTCAACCATATGAAGTCTCCTAACTCACACACTTCCCAACCCGCGTGAACCAACGAATGTTCAAGACGCACTCGAACAATCTAAGCTTGAGTCGCAACCCAACGCTCACCTCTCTCCCAAGTGTTTTTCTATGAATAAACACTTTCAAGAACAATAATAAAAATACTCACTCACGCAAGTATACTAGCTATGAATACAATGAAAATAGCTAAAACAGCGGCAGCCTCCAACTTGTGTTGATATCGATATATATATAGGTCTTGAGAAACCCTAGATATGATCTCCATCGATTTGCCCTAGTTTCCTTGTAGATAAAAACTTCATTTGGAGGCTTATCTTGTGGAACAAACAATATCTTCACCAGATACGATCTTCCCCGCGTCAATACTGGATAAGGAAAAGATCTCCGCAAAATCCGCTTATATATGGAAAGAATCTTTCGAATTTGTTCCAACCTGTTCCATAATACTCTAGGTCAGACTGAAGCACAGAATCTCCATCTGTGTCAGCACACCTTGCAACATTTCAGTCTGATCAACTTCTACATAAATTGACCAACTTGATTGAGCTGCATTCTCGAATCTAACATCATGAATTAAATCTTTTGCTTATGCAAAGCATGTGCATCTTTCTAGTGTTATTGATTATAGTGTTCTTAAGTAGGGCTGCGGATTTGAAGAGTGGACGTGCGACTATTTTAGATATAGACTTGAAAGGCAGTTTTTCTTTTATATTCCTATTTACGCCCCATATTTCTATTAAGGTTTTTTGGGGAATATTTGTACAATGCATTTATTCGTGTCAAAATGTATTATTATATCTACATTCATGAGTTCTGATGATAAAATATTTTGCAAAAAAAGAAAATGATAGTGTCCAATTTGTCAAGTCCCAAGCTCTTAAACAAGTACATACATTTATTTGTTTAGGATGATTTCAGATGGAGTTATAATTGATTTCGCGTTGAGTTACCTCGACTTCCGTTGGAGTTGAATTCCTTCATCCCAGCGCTCACAGTCCCGAGTGCCTGCTGACATCTAGTGATCGTTGAGAGCCAATGTTTGCATTTATTTATGTTAAACAATGTTGTTTTTAATTATACACATGTAATTAAATAATTCCATGTTCCAAATTATCCACATGTAAAGAAAATCATAACAACAGCTTGTTCCAATAACATACAAAGAATAACCTACAAGAACAAATAAAAGATCTATGAATAATACCATGTAGAGAAGAAACTTGTGAGTGAATATGAGTGACATTGTGAGAATGCTCCAATGATCCAGCTCCAGCAGAAAGAAAAGAACAAAAATGGTAAAGTTTTTCAAAGTGAATCCTATAAAACTACGGGCGACGTTTCACCTTCACCGCACCCCAACGATCGGTGGCTCCCAGCGCCGGCTGGGAGTCCCGAGCTACCGCTCGTCCTCACCCGGCGCTGGGGTCGCATTGGAATTCAACTCTCATCGATATCGATCGGATTTCGCCAAGTGTTTTTTCTTCATCAAACTCCAACGAAAGTCTAACGTAAATCAGATTTTGCAAAATTCATGGAGTGTTAAATTCACCAAGAATTCAGAAATTCAAATGAAATCGTAACTGAATACACCTAGACTTTTGTAGGATTTCTGAAATCCTAATGAAATCCAGATTGAATACACCAGAATTTCAGAAATCCAACAGAAGTCTAGATTGAATACACCGAGACTTCTGAAATCTTCAAAATCCAATGAAAATCCTGATTGAATACACCCTCCTAAACCCAGGCATACATTTTCAATTCGATAAGAGAATATTTGCTCAAATAAGGCTCAACATTCAATTTTTTTAGGTACTACTCCCTCCGTCCCATTTCATAATACTCATTTTTCTTTGGATGCCCCATTTCATTATACCATTTTCCTAAGGGTTAATTGTGTGTAAATTTCAAATGTTTCAGCAAATTCTGATATTGCACGAGTTTTTAAGATTATAGTATTAAAAACCAAAACGTTTCAATTTGTCTCAATTTAACCACGCTGATCGATTTCCCCCAATTTAAAATCTATGTGGCACTCCTTGTTGCCACGCTGTACACATCGGACGACGAACGAGAACGACGTCGTTCCAATTAACCCAAACACACCTAAAACGACGTCGTTTCTCCTCATTTAACTTATATCCCAATTTTTTCCTCTTTCACTCAACACCCTCAACACATTCGAATTCAAATTCCAGCATCAACTCTTCAAAATCTGCAACAAATCTCTCATGATTTTCTTCTAAATTTCTCAAATAATTCACGTGATTCATTGAAGCTTAGCAAAGCTCTTCATTCCCTGCACATTTAACTTGAAAATCATGCATCAACTTCTCAAAATCCGAGGTTAATCTCGCATTATTCAAAATCGAAGCTATTAGTTGCTCATGCCCAATCATTTTCGCTCTCATTCAAGAAATTCAACCTACAAATTGAATTCAAAAGCAATGCAATACTAATCGATCACCTAAAGATGGGCCGACACTAACCCATACACCCCGCTTGCAGTTTTATCACCTTTACTCCCCCTCGATTTGCCCTAATGAAATGAGTGAAAGAGGAAAAAATTGGGATATAAGTTAAATGAGGAGAAACGAAGTCGTTTTAAGTGTGTTTGGATTAATTGAAAACGACATCGTTCTCATCCGCCATCCTGTGTGTACAGCATGGCAACGGGGAGTACCACGTAGATTTTAAATTGGAAAAAATCGATCGGCGTAGTTAAATTGAGATAAATTGAAACGTTTTGATTTTTAATACTACAATCTTAAAAACTGATGCAATACCAGAATTCGCCGAAACGTTTGAAATTTACAGACAATTAACCTTTTCCTAATATGGAATCACGACACAATTTGGTTACTTAAGATTGCACCTTTATTATACACATTTCGATCATACCCAAGTTACAAGATTCTATCATCTGCAACCACCTTTGAGGAAGTAAAGAAATTTTCACATACATATATAACTATCATCCAACACCAGAACCTCACAAACAAATCAAACACAATAAAGGTAGTAAGATGCCATCTATCCTACTTCTAAAGAGCTCGAGAAACTTCGTGGTACAAGTAACAACATGGGATATGTCAAAAATGCCTCCTCCGCTTCGAGTTGGTACCGCGTGATTGATCCTGGCGACAGAGACTCTGTAAGGGCGAGGAACTTATGTCGGGCACAAACACAGCAGAGTCCGGTGGATTATGGAAATTTTTAGGCCAGTACAGCCCGGATGCTGTGGGCGGAGAAGTAATCTGTGGCACTGACCAATATGCTTCCGGCACCTGACCCAGGTAGTCGTCACCCTCTAACTCACCATCCGCGGCTAGTAGAATTTGGGAGCTGTCAGAACTTCCAAGCTTCCCACTATCTGCCTGGTATTGCGTGCAGAACAGTATAAGCAACATTTGAAGCTCATAAAGTGAAAATATCGAAGTTAGGTGATCATTTTCTTTGAAATAAGTGCAAGTTATATTGAGAGCAACAATACTTACTCGAATATCCAAACAATCCTTATACACTTCCAACTAAATGTTGATAAACAAGTATGTGCACAGGCATCTCGTCTTTCACTAAAAGGCTTAGCCAACAATTATGTCTGGTAATACAATAAACGGGAGGGCAATACTCAGAATGTAACTGGAAGATGAAAAGTATGCAGACTAACACACGTCTAAAGCACCAATGACCAAAAAGAAAGGATAAAGGCAGATAAACAATTTGCGGCCAGGTAGCAAGAAATTTGAAAAGAATGTCATGAAAGAAAGAAGGGAAATTAGGGACAGGGAAGAATATCATCCAGGAGTACCTGAGCTTAAACTTCCAGCGAGATAGTCCGTTTCTCAAGAACTTGGGAGATAATAGAAGAAGAAGAAATGATTTTAGGTCAATCAACTAGGTTCTAGACAAAGAAATACACTAGAAAGATACCTAAGCAATTCTCATAATAATCTTTCACTGTACTCAGAAGGAGCTGCATTGAGCTGATGTAACATAAGCTGAAAATCGTATGAGACGAGATGAAGAAGTGACAGTTCGCTTAAATTTTACTTTGTCAACCATGAAGAAGCTGAGTGATTACGTAATCAATACTCTATTAGAAGGAGCGTACACCTTCATCACTAGGAAAAGATATAAAAAATTAAGGTGAAAACAAGAATCAGAAATCGATTAACATGCATGTAGAGAATCACTGAACCATGAAAACAGAAGATATGAGGCACTACATGATATATACCTTAGATGAGCCATTATCCATGAAATTGTAGCTCTGACCAAAATCACCATATCCAAGAAATTCATCAAACTGCCACTGCGAAATACTTCCAGCGGAGGAACCTCCAGCAAAGGGCGACTTCGACAATGGGAAATCACCACATCCGTTAGGTTGAACAGGTACGCTTTTACCATATTGAGTAGTTGGTACTGGGGTGATCTTCTTTGGCAGAGAACGAGGTTCTGGTTCTGGAATTTTCTCAGCATTATCTGTCTTTCCTAAAGATTGTTTGGCATGAGCTTCAGTAGCTTCAAGGCCCACTTGAACTCCTGTGAGTAGAAACCTTTGATGCCCTGTTACTAAGGAATTTGCTGTGTGTATAGCAACATCACATTTTCTGCAAAGTAAAGCTCGATCCTCTAAGCAAAAGAAATAGCCAACGGTTTCCTGCAAAGTGAAGCAATAGGAATAAGCATAGTTATTAATCGCGCATCGCGCACCATCGCGCAAACCTGTCCTAGAGCCATCGCGCGTCGCGAATAGCGCGCTATTTGAATAAATCGCGCAGAAGCATATAAAACCATATATATTATAATTATAAGAGAAATATGCATAATAAATCTAGGTAATAAAAAAGATGAAGTCTAAAAATACTATACTGTGAAGAACCGAAGAAGATCCCTGAAGAATCTGTCGTGCTCGTGAGTCTCTTGCGTTTCTCACGCATGCAGACCGTCATTTTTAAATACTATACTTGTATAAATCTAAAGCCTAAACCTAATTAAACCCTAATTAATTATAATACTAAGCCCAAGCCCGTTAGCCCATGCAGATATACCTAACGCGCGCTATACACATGCTGGAAATCGCGCAAATAGCACCAAATAGCGCCCTAATAGCGCGCTATCGGAATGTGTACAGAGAATAGCGGTGCGGCTCGATTTCCTTGCGTGCCGAGTCGCGATGCGCGATAGCGCACATAGCGCGCGCTATTAATAACTATGGGAATAAGAAAACTACTTTTACGGAGAAAAATCAACACCTTCAGTTCTGGAGTCCGAAAATCAGCAATTCTGGGATGGCCACAGTATAATACAAATCAAGGTTAGATATCGTAACGAGGATAATTAACTCTGGTGAAGATAACAAATAGAACTCCTGAAAAATGAAAGCTATATGCTAATTGATATCAACAAGACAACGGGACTGAATTGCATCTAAATCTCTTCCGTTGTATGCCACAGATTGTTAAGTTTTTAAATCATCCATTCCCATCTTAACCCAGAAATACTATATTCTTTCAATTTCTCCCTTTCTACATCTTCGTTGGCCCGGAATTTGAGATTCGGTGACAACAGTTAAAGGATCGATACAATATGAATTTGATAAATTCATTACAGCTCAGAACCAGCAGACTAATAAGCAATAAGATAAACTAAATACTAACACACATATCAAATAATACGTCCGAAAACTCAAAATATCAACAACCCTCAACTTCGCAAAACTAATTGTTATTATTGGACAAATCCCCAAATACGTATTTTATTAGTACTGAGACTAGTCAAACACTCAAAGTATCCCCACAATCCAATCGCAACATGAACTTAACAATATTAATCTACACATTTACAAAAAGGAATAAGACAAGGATAATTTATTTTAATAACTTTCCCCATCTAAAAATCTAAATATCAAGTTTCGCATATAATTAGGGAATTAAAGATTTGAACGCTAAACATTTCATTTTTCTTTTAACCTAGCTCCAGTACAATTTGACCTGACCAGCTCAATTAAAAATTTATCGGAAAGGTTTAGAGAGAGAGAGAGGATCAAACCTGGCAAATATCACACTTAGGCATCTGGGAAGACGCGGTAGAGAGAGGGACTCTCTGGTGTTTTCCGGCGAGCTTATTGGCGGCGTGCACTTTCTGATCACAAGCCCAGCAAAGCGCCGCCTCGTCGGCGCAGCAGAGGACGTTCGCCTCCGCCGCCTCGCAGACGTTGCACTGAATCTTCATAATATCTCGAGATTATCAGCTGAATAAGTTGTGGACGATCAAAACCTACCTCCCGAATTCACAAGAGAGAATATAGCTCTATAAATCTGAGGGTTGTGTGGAAGAAGATACTCCTCTCTCTCTCTCTCTCTCTCCAGTTGGGGGCGAGCATTGAATAAAGTGAGGGAAATAGGAGCAACTTGCAACAGCTTGTATAATGTACCGATTCTTTGTATTTTCAAGGGCTGTTTTCCTTCATTTATTTACTTTATTATTTTAATTTTCTTTTTTAGCTCAGATATTTTGGGATTATATAGTACTGGTTTTCAGGCTCGGCCTAATAAAATACTTTTGGGCTACTATTGCTGGGTCGGATCCGGTCCGACTGTATAATTTTCATTTATTTATTTTTAAGCCGTTTTTTTTTTATAACTTTAATTATAACTTAATAAATACTAATTAAATTTAATCGATGAATAAACTTTAATTAGCATAACTCGAATTGAAATTAATAAATTTAATTATCTTCTTATTACACATTTACATGTAATCCACTTGACTATCCCATAATTCTCTTTAATTATTATATATTATAGGGTCGTGGGTCAGGTCAGAAGATTTCGATTGTAATCGTACGCAAATTGTTGCCATACTTAATTGGTATGAATACTCAAAGAGTTTAAATACATCTTGTGATGACACCAATAGCTTTGTGACATCCATCACAAATAAAAACTCTTGATGCTGAGATTAATCTTTTATAACTCATCCAAAAAATCCAAAATGGGGTCAAGAAACGTACCCACAAAAAAATGCCCGCAAGGCCTCGATCTAAGGCTAAACGAGCTAATAATATGCGAGCTACGTAGTAAATCCTAACACAAACTTCATCCAAGTGACTAGTGCATAGTAGTAGCATGAATTCTTAATCTAATATTAGTACAAAAATTTAATATTGAAATGAATAATAAATACGGAGTACCACGCTTTCAATGCTCATAAAAAAAAAAAACTTAAATTCTTAGACACGTATTACATAATTATTTTTATTGTTAAAATATTAAATTTTGTTCGTATCTCTATCTACATACTCTTACATTTCATAAGTTGGTAGATGTGAAGTAATTTCGAAATACATTAATCATGAGCACAAATTTGGAAATAAAATATTAAAAACATGTTATGTATAATAAATGATTTGTCTTTCTTAAGATGAACAAAAGTAATATACAAAATCCATTATTGGGGAAATGAGTAATACAATCGAGATATTTAAAATGCTAGTACGGTCGTACCAAATCATCTAGCAAGAATGATTAGTTGGTGAAGACATTCATATGTACGCTAATTGCATGTTAGCACAGACATAAAAAAAAAATAAAAAAAAAAAGAAACAAAATGTAAACAAGGAAAGCTTTGAAGTCTTTCATTTGAAATTTATTGACTATGTTATTACTACAATAGGGTATAGAACCCACATAATTACTCCATTAGTACAACTTTTAGGTGAACCATAATTTTCCAGTTGCAGTGTTTAAATAATGGAAAAGGTATAACCAAATTAAACAATGGAAAGCTATAAGGATACTTTATCTATCCTAATCAAAATAGTTTGGTCATATTAGTTGCTGCTCGGATTTGCTCGATTCTTTCGCCATTGAAAACATTATTGAGAGGTCTACAAACTCAATTAATTAAGAAGATTAACTAAATAACATATTTACAAGTTAGATAAGAAAATCTATAGCGATAACAAAACAATGTATACTATTTTACTATAGCTAAAAAGTCATGACTTAATTGAGACGATGTGGATCGACTCCAAAATATGTGTTGGCAGTACAATTAGCGACGGTTTCCCTATCAATACTTATACAACATTCAATGATTCCTATCAATACAACATTGAATGATGTATTTATTCAACAATTTAATGGGGTAATACACGATCTGATAAATTAACTCATATAATTGAGGAAATTGTGAATAAGTTCATATCAAACAATTTTAGGGGGAAGAGCGTTTTTTTAGGACGGTAACTTTTACTGTTTTTCAATTATAGGCCAAAATTTTATGGGCTTTCAATTTTAGGACAATATCTAAAATATTGATCAATTATAGGACAAATTTGAGCCCGATCGGGCTAAGCCGCACGTCACTCTCACGTGAACTTAAATCTTAGGCCCGATTCCCACTTGGCTGCCAACTAGGCGGTCCATTCATCAATTGTATATATTATTATTACAAACAAATTAAAATCAATTATTCACCCTAAAAAAAACTCGTCCCAAAAAAGAAAACAAAACTACACCGCATCCGCCCCAAATCTGAAGAACCCTAGTTCCAATCGATTGCAAATCAGATTTTTTTTTTCTGCCCGGACTAAACGAAATTAACACAATTTGGATAGACTTTTTTTTTTTTTTTCCTGCATCCAAAGCATTTCCTCTCTTCCCACCCATCATCCTCCTGCTACCCAATTAATTGTGAATTTTTGCAAGGATTCAAGCTTCATGTACTAGATTTCTATGATTTTGTAAAAGGTTGGCACGAGCAAGATTTTGGATGAATTTACAAGTCAAAGCCTAAGATTTGAGTTCACGTGGGGCTTAGCCCGATCGGGCTCAAATTTGTCCTAAAATTTATCAATATTTTATATATTGTCCTCAAATTGAAAGCCCGCAAAATTTTGGCCTATAATTGAAAAACGGTAAAAGTTATCGTCTTGAAAAAACGCTCTTCTCAATTTTAGGCAATATCAATTCTTATACGATAGAGTAATAATTTGTCAGAATTTATATAAACCATTAATAAAGCAGTTTGGTCGTAGGCATAAATTAAATGTTGTATTAATATATGTTAGGTTATTGGTAGCTTGAGAAAGTAATGCATATGTTTCTTCCCATCTCATAAGCTTCATCAAAACAAAATGCGTAAAGTTTAATCTAATTCAGGAGTGGACGCAGAAAATTATATTGATAGATCTCCAGTTCCAAAATATTCTAACATTAAGTTCGATAGTATCACAGCGATGGACTATTTTCAAATTTCCCCTTCACTATATATGTAAGCCTTTTTTTTGGTGGTGTTTTAAGCCCTCATTTGATATTAATTAATTAGATAGGCTGACGAAATTATATTTTGAAATTGAGGTCTACAAACTCAATTAGTTAAGAAGATTAACTCAATTAGTTTAATGTGATCCATCTAGCGGGCGGAGTTAAAACTTAAAAATAGGCTGACGAAATTAGATTTTGAAATTAGCGGACTAGCTAGATTAAACTAAAATGTAAAATAAACCAGGATCAATCAAAAGAATGTTCTTACCTCAAAAAAAAAAAAAAAGATCAAAAGAATGTTCTAAAAGAAGTTTAAAAACAAAGGATCAATCAAAAGAATCAATATTTATTAATTCTAATTAATACTTTATTAAATAGTAGTACAAATTAAAATTTATTAATTTTAAATTAGGATACTAAGTTCACGAAAGTCCGCCTCTTCAATTAATACCTTCTAACCATAATCACGTCACATAAATTATACACCCTGCGTCCCACCGAATACTGCATGTTTTTCATTTTGGGACGTTCCATTATACTTGGTCTGTTTTCTTTAAAGGAAATAATTAGTGTATATTTAGTATTATAAAATATTGCATTCACACTACATATAGTCCGCCATCCCATCTAAATTCTACTAACTTGCTCCCACTACATACTATCCACCATCACATCTATAACTTTATTAGCATTATAATAATACATTCACACTATACTAAACACTCTCTTTATACATAATATATTTTTTCTTAATCTCCGTACCCATATAAACTAAGCCGTATTCGACGGGACGGAGGGAGTAGTATATTAAAAAAAATTATCGCTTTTGTTCCTTTTCGAGATATCGCGAAGCTTCCACCACCTCAATATTTGCTAAGTTTCTCACATCGGATCCATAACAACGATATGCTTTTTGTTTTTTGAGGGTACCATAACAACGATCTAATTAGAGGGTGTTTGGCTAAGCTTTTAAGCTGCTTAAAACAGCTTATAAGTTGGTCATTATTAAGGATTTATGAGCTTATAAGCTATTTTAATGAGCTTTTAAGTTCAGCCAAACACCTTCTTAATCTAGTACACCCGAATCAGACAGTACCTTGATCCGCACCCTTTTTATTAAAAATATTTGTATATTAAATTATAAATATTGGCCAGAATTTATAATTATGTAAGCCAAATATTAATTTTATATGCCTGTATTGGGAATTTCCAAAATTTGTCACTATTATAAGAGTATTACTGTAGACTTTATTTTTGACGCATGTTTATAGAGGCTGTATTGCTTTTTCTTTTTAGGACAATACTTCACATATCTTCTTTATTTCAAACTTTACAATAATTCATTATGGTGAGTCTTTTTTCTTCGTTCAAAAATAATCTACAAATTATTTATTAAAATTTACGAACTCAATGTGGTATACAATACATACATATTGTAGACGGAGCAAGTATTAATTATGAGTTTTTTTTTTTTTTTTATGTAGTGGAACCCGCAGTCGTTACTTTCGGTGCGCACTGGTTAAATCTCCGTCCCTTGTGCAGTAGCCTACAAATGACACAGAGCAGGGAAATCACAATTTTCAAGTACAAGTATGATAGGCTCGACCTATAAAGGCGTGTCATGGGGTTCGAACCTGAGACCTTTCAGTCTCAGGCTCTCACTTTATCACTAGGTCATCCCCAAGGGGACATTAATTATGAATTTCTATATATAGGGAGTATATATAGTGGGTTAATTAGAATTTTACTTTTATATCTGTCATGACGGATCAAAAACTATGAAGTGAAAATTAAAGTGTCAACTATGAAATTATATTTTGACTAATTGTCTGTTAATCAATTATCTAATACAGTCCCGGAACAAATTCTACTTAAAAAGAAAGGAATAATCCCGGGCCAGCTCAACCTGCAATGGCCCATATCCACCCGGCCCGTAAACAAGCGGGTTGGGTCGTTCACAAATTGAGATAAAGTCGTGCATTTCAGTCATCACATTTTCCCGCCATTTTAATCGTATTTATACTGATCTTCATGAAACTTCTTCCAATTCATTGTTCATTTTTCGCTGCTTGCCTGTCGAAGAAAATCAATCTCTCTCTCTCTCTCTCTCTCTGCGCGCCTTGTTTCTTTTGTGGAGAACTTCTGAGTTTAAGGTACGATTTCTAGTTCGATTATTCGGATATCTGGAAAACTTATTGCTCCAACCATTAGTTTGCTGAATTCTTCTACTTTTCAATTAAAAAGAAATAAATCGTTCTGAAGTAAACGAACAGAAATAATCAACATAGTTGAATGCGTTTGTGATGTAGGTTAACTTGTATTCAATGTTACAACGAGTAGATCTGAAACTCATTTAGCTTTATTAGCTGTTTATGTACTGAATTTGGCGAATGTTGCATATTTAAATCCTGACGATTGGGGGATTTGTGTTAGGATTTCGTAAATGAATATGGAAGAATTATTTGTTTCTGATATATTTTGATGGATTCCGTTTGTTTCTGATATATTTTGATGGATTCCGTCATATAAATTGGAGATTATGTTTCTTAGTTTCTACATTTTTTTTTGTGTGGTCCAAAATTAGTCAGTCAAATATGTTGAGTGCATCACCAGTCACCACCATTACTTGGCGTATCTTGATTATCTCTGTTAAACATCAGTAAATGGTTTCAAAATGCAGAAAGCGCTAAGATAATTATTTTCCTAAGAAAATACAGTAATTTGATGATATAGGGCATGTAAATTTGACAATCTATCCCGGAACGGTATGCTTTAATAGAGCTAGAACTTGTGCTAGAATATGCACAAATTTCATTGATTTGCCAGCGGTAGGAACGTAGGAGCAGTTTAGGCGTTTGTTGATGGTGGACTCATATTTTATAAAAATGTCTACTTTCCAATTTCAGCATCACAACTGTCTGGAAATCATGTTAGCATTATGCACGACTGAATTGAATTTGCAATTATTAGATAAATCTAAACATTATCTGGCCCTTGATACATTGGCGTTTATAAACTCTAGAGTTGACAATTTAGTGATGTCTGAAAAGAAGTGGTATCGACTTCTGAGACCCAAATATTGTGAAGTTGCAGATTTTCATGCATAGGGACGGGAATTGAGATAATAAGTCTGAAGGTTAAAATGAGATGCAATTCATGTTGGCAAGAGTTGGAAGGACGGGCTATCACCACCACCTGTGGTCACCTCTTGTGTATCCACTTGCATGCGAAAAGCACGACTTTTATACACATAATTCATGTCACATTCAACTTAAAAAAAAATAAAAATTCATGTCATATTCTTTATCTTTCTGATTCTGTATGATTTCCTTAATTGCTCCATAAAGGCCCTGAAGATGCCAACAAGATTCTGAGCAATGACGGCTCTTGTCCTATCTGTGACCAAGTGCTCTCAAAAAGGTCTGTGAATGTCTTCTCTCTTTTTACAATTTGTCAAAGAACTAGAATTGTTAGACTAGTGGAGCACTAACTGAGAGACGGCTTATGTTATATGTCTTATATACTGTGGACATTTAAATCGATTTGTCTTCACCATACTGAGTTGAAACCTAAAGTCAGTTTTACATATCCTTTTTCACATGCCGTTAACTTAGTTCCTGTATAAAATCCTGTTATCTGTGGCCTATTTTCATCGTTTCATATAGTTTTCTTTGACATGATTTCTTCTTCCATGCCAGTCTTATGAAGCCTGTTGAAATCAATCCAAATGATGAATGGGTAAATGTAAGAAGCTCTCTGAAAAGGAATTCTTTTGTTCTCTCCAGAAATTTCATAAGCTCCCTTCCAAGCCTTAATGTTCTATGTATCATGTAAAAGTTGCTTCATTGTTTGCTCTCTTTTGCAGATGGCAATTGCTGGAGTGTCACCTCAGATATGTATCCTCAACATTACAGATATATAATTAAACTGTTTTCTGGTTTACAAATTTGGTCATTTATTTTACCATGTAAATAATCATATACTATCATAATTGTTCAAATTGCATGTTGCTCCATTTGTTTCCCCCTAAACTTTCCCAGCGATGAAGTGTGCATTCAGAGGTGTGTCATTTTATATTGGACAAAGGGATTTGGAGGCGCAATATAAGATGAACAAACTAGTAGCTCAGTGCCGGCAGAAATGTGAAGCAATGCAAGAAAAATGTCGAGAGAAGCTTGAGCAGGTTTATATTGCCTACCAGAAAATGACTAAGAGGTGTCAGATGGCTGAGCAAGAGAGAGATAACTTTTCTAGGGATAATCAAGAGCTTCAAGACAAATTAGCAGAGAAATGCAGGTTTATCCATGTTTGATTTATCTGAATGTTCTCCTATTCTTGTTGCGTTTATTGTAAAGGAAATTGGGATTTTGAGACTTGTTAATGTTTTTCATCACTGCAGGCAGAAGAGGAAACTTGATGAAATGTATGATCTGGCAAGAACTGAAATCGAGTCATTGAAGCGATCAGCACTCCAGCCTGTGAATCGCTCCTTTTCCATGCAAGAAGCTGATTTGTTCTCCAATCCAGAGACTAGAATGAATAACAGAGACTCCACTAGGAAAGGTAACATGTTATGTTAACATATATTTATATTTCCAATGCTTACTCAAATAGTTAGTGTCTAGGAGATGCTGTGTGATGAATCTATATGCACATTTCATCTAAAAAAATCAACAAGTGTAGTTTCCTTTGCGTTGTTCTGAAAATACTAGTTAACTTACTCACGCACAGATTCGTCGGTTCTCGCTCCTAACACTCCAGGGCAGGGTGAGGACATGTGGCCAGAAAGACGAAATCCTCACTCCACATTCAGCATCTCTGGTGACACTCCTGAGAGACAGATGGGAGTTCCAATTCACCATGGAAACAGAAAGCCCCCTGCTCATGCTCCGTTGGGCGTTGGGACTGGAAATGGAGGTGGCAATCCTTCCATGACTCTGAGAAACCTCATCCTTTCACCTATAAAGCGCCCTCAGCTCTCCCGGAGTCGACCTCAATTGTTCATGTAATGCTCTCTAACTATCATAATGTTATAACTTCCGTTGTACCATCACTCGTTCATCACACACTTATCGTTTTTCAGGTTGTAGATGGGAGAGCTCTATCATCCGATTTCTTCATCTCAGGGGTTATATTTTAAATGAAGCTGCTCTTGTGAAGTTCAAGAATCTGTGCGAATGATACATTTTATGCTCAATGTTGGATATTCATTATCTTTAACTTGTCTTGCTTACTCTTCTCTGCTGATATCAAAAGAATCTGTAAAGTAAAAGTTGTTTAGTCTCCCATCTATAATTGTGATCAAACTTAGTTTCTGTGAATAATCTACTTTTTCTCTTTGGTTCTATATCAGATAATTTTACAAATTCTTCTAAAAAGGTGTATTTATATATGATATATACTAAAATACTTTAATCTAGTATTTATTTTATTGAAATAAACTAGACTAGAACCACATCTGTTTTTCATACACTAGGGGATAGTAAATGTGGTGGCAAGTACACTTTTAGCTTTGGAGCTCTCGAAGAGAGTTGAATAGTATCTCCATGTAAAATTGAGCGGACAACGTGAGAACCATCGATGTATAGGCATCCTTCCTGGCAAGACCAGGAAATGTCCGTCGTCTCATCAGACTTGACGAATCCACGAGTTAAGTGTGAGACGTGACCCAGAGAAATCGGCTCCCTCACCATGAACTGGAGGTCCTTTGACAAAATGGGCATTGCGGATCCACCGGCTGAAAGCATTGCGGCTGTTGATCCAGCAGCTGTCGAGACTCTGAGGCCACTCGATCTAGAGTGCAGTAAAGAAGAGATAGGCTTTCCGTTCTGCATGGTCCTATTAATGGAAAATATAGCAAGGGATATGATCATTCTGATATTCATAGCTCTTTCGTTGTTTAAACAAGTGGGATGGCATTTTTACCTGAACGAGAATCGAGAAACCATTGCAGGACATGGGTGTGCCAGCAGAACATCGTTTAGAGCATAAACTGAGATTAGCTTTGAGTTTAGACTAACTGCTATTCTCGCTAATTCAGATGGTTTTGAGAGATCCTCAAGGATATCATCTACTACCTGCGAGATAAGCTCATGCAAATGAGTGCTCTAGACAAAGAAGACTTGACATAAGGGTAACAATATACGAAAACAAGATATTATCTGGTAAGAAGAAAGCTCCTCACACAAGGAACACTTCCAGTGAAGGGTTTGTTCCATTCCATAACTGTAAATCCTTAAGATATAGGAACAAAAGCTAGATCCATGCGTCCCATCTGGAATAAGAGCTCAAGATCTCTAACAAAATAGACACCAGTGCGTCATTTTTGTTTTTTTCCCCTCGAGAAATCCCCCATCCATCATTATTACAGATAAAACAACCATTTCGAAAAAATTGGTATTTTAATAAAATTTGACAAAAACATAAATCTGATAAGCAAAATCACGCCTCACTCAAACTCAGTTAAGCCCAAATTAGGAACCAATTAGTTTCCAATATATCTGTCAAACAAAATATGGCTCTAGCTTCTCTGTCACCTGTTCAAAATTGTTGGTAGTGGCAGCACAGAGATAGCCAGTGCTCCTTGTAGTGTCGAATTCTTCACGGAATTCCTCCACCTAAGTGAGAGAAACAATTATTTCCTTAAACGAATAATGAAATCAAGCAATTAGAGTAAGCGGATATGAAACCAAACCTCTTCTGGCTGAGTTGGATCAGAATTCACTCCGAGAAGTGGGATTGAATCATCCATGAAATGGCTAGCATGTAATAGCGTACCATCACCCCCAATCGTAATGACCAGATCTACATCACGGACTGGCTCGGATATATCGGAACGAAAAACAATCTTTGAGTCAGTGACTTTTTTCGTCAAAATATTCTGGCAGAACTTAATTGCCTTTTTATGAACCAGCATCCTGTCATGTAAAAACTGTAACACCTGCAATTGAAAAACTTGCATCATGGAATAGAGGTGACATCAACTGCTGAACTACAAAGTGATCTCCATGGAATAGAGAAATAACATCTTTCTCCAACTCAACTGCCATAACTGCAGTACACCCACCAAGCTACCGCAGGATTATGCATACCAAAGAGATTGAGATAGAAAAACTGAACATCTTGGCATGCATATGTTCTGTAAAAGGAAGAAATGGAAGACCAAATTGGAAACTACGCGATAAGCTCCCACAAACACAGGCTAAGGCTAAGTTAACTTACACCAAACATTCAATTTTGGCATACATATACTCTGAAAAGGGATCAAATGAAACACCAAAATGGAAACGGCGCTTTAAGTTCCCACAAACAAACTCTAATCATCTGCATACTTCTCCCATAAGTAACAATTGAGAGACAAGTAACCTTAATCCATCTGCAGAGTTTTCCCATTATTTTTCCCTCTACAGTATCCCATTCTACTACAGCTATAACTATGATACGTTTTACTTTCTAGGCTGATAACAATCATAAAAGAAAATTGAAAAAAAAAACAATTAAGCCTAGAACATAACAAAAATACACAATATTTTCAAAACCATTTAGTATCTCACCCATAAAGTACACAACAAATTTTCATTGTTTGAAGAATGCATTTTGAATTATCCAAGCTTTTAGTATATTTTCCAGTCACATCACTAACTAGGCCTTAAATCTATAGTAGAAACAGTGTCATGGTTGCAAAAAAACAAACACAATACACACACACATAGTAAAACAATGTGATGAATCTGATTCTGAACGAAAAAAAATACGAAAAGAGATGATTTGAATTTGAAATAGTGCAGTATAAAGAGCTGCTTAGGATAAGGTAAAGTTACCTTGGTCCGGTTGGAGGAGGGGGCGGCGAATTCATGAGAAGGGTAGGTATCAAATGGCTTCAACAGCAGCAATAATCGCTTCCGCACCATTTCTCTTTTATCAGCGGAATTTCAGGATTTACGGGTAATAATAATCAGAGCTCGAGCTGTTAGGGCATGGCGGCCGCGGCGGCGATCATTCACCATTTTTTGGCCGGAAAAATTGCAACCGTTAGCCAACTTTCCTCCGTGCCCGAGTTGTTTTCTGCACACGTATATATATATATATATATATATATATATATTTCTCTAAATCACTTTAAAATTAAAGAAAAACAAAAGGGTGAAACGATAAATGGTTTTTTAGAATACTCCTAAAAGATAGTGTCTTAACAAATGTTTAAAGGGTTAATCGGCTGTCAACTCATAACCTTTTCACAAATTTATCATTTTAGCGTAACCTTTTTTATCGGTAATTTAAGGCATGATTTTTTAACTAATTATAATTTAGAGTATGTTTTTAATTTCTGGTGATCGTAAGATAATGTGTAATTTTTTAATGACGTGGCATTTAACTATTTTTTATGTGTTATTTGACTTATTGCTGAAGTGCCATTTTTATTTATTTTACTAAATAATTTTTTTTATATTATACTCATTTCTCAATAATCCAAATTTAAACTCAATTTTAATGCCACATAAAAAATAATTAAATGTTATATCACTAAAAAATTACACGTTATCTTTTCGATCACCGAAAGTTAAAAAAATGCTCTGAATTGCAATGAGTTGAAAGGTCATACCTTAAATTGACAATGAAAAAAAGTCATACTAAAATTGCAAATTTGTGAAAAAATTATGCCCTTATAAACAATTAACCCATGAAATATAACAAAACACAAACATAAACACCGACACACGCACAATATATTGCAATTCTCTGCGTAAACATTTACTAATTTTTTTGGAATTTCTTGTATAGGATTGTGTGTGTACATGTCCTGCACCATCCATTCAAGAATTTCTCTTTTTCGACGTCTTCGTAGACAAAGCTCATTGTCTAAATTTTTTTTTGGGATATTCATTTTGAAGAGTTAATTACACTTTATATTCCAATTTTTCTCGTTTCTTTCTTCCTTTTTGTTCTCACTTTTGAAATTGATAAAACTAGCGCAATTATTAGAATTTGGGTTGAGCATAATTTTTGGCCTCGGTTTTAGCATTTGCTTTGAAATTCGTGTGCCAGAAAACTCACCGCAAATTATAGTGGAATATACTATAAATGAAATGGAAATTTTATTTACTTGTCTAAATAATTATGATGAATGTCTCAATTGTGAAATATATCCCTTTTTATTTTTTCAAAATTAGTTATATTTATTTGTTGAAAAATAAATTAGTTATGTCCATTTTTGGTATGAAGAAATTAATTTATCCTTGATGTTGTATTTTTTATATTATATCTCTTACACATTGTGTAAGATTTGACTGTTTCTCACTTTGACTGTTGTTAACCGAAAATGATTGTGATGTTAGGGCATGGAAGTTAGCAAAAGTGGTCAATAATTAGATATTAGTGTTGCAATGATTAGTTGACTATGACATATTCAATTAATAAATTTCTCAAATATATTTATATAAGAGACATATTTTGAAATAGCCATAATGACCATTAAAATATAAATTTTGGCTCACCTCGTTCAAAAATATAAATTTTAGCCATTTTTTTCAATTTGGGTCGAAAATACCCTTAATGAAACGCGGAACGGGTCGGGTCGGACGCGGGCAGGCGCGGGTGGGGTCGGGCCGGGTATGAGGCAGTTGGTACTTCTGGTAAGTCATATTAGTACCAACTGTTCTAGTACTTCTGGTACAAATTTAGCCTTATTAATGCCAATTGTTCCAGATTTGGTACAATTGGGACGAATTGTCGAATTAGTTCCATATGTTCCAAATTATGACATGGTACTCTTGGGACAAACATTCCAATTATTCCATGTTATATTGCGCCAATTATGCGGCTCCGCCTTCGGCTCCGATTGTACGGCTCCGCTTTCGCTCCGATTACTAATATAAAGATAATCGTCAGACAACAATTTAGATTTCTTCGGCTCGCTTCGAGGCCTTTGGCTCCCCTCGCTCGAATCTTGACCGAAGAAGAAGCGGCAAACAAAAAAACGAAGAGGCAAACAAAAAATTGGAAAATTAAAAAAAATCTAAAATAAAACAGAAAAAAAGAAAAACAAATCTGAAAAAAAAAAAAAACAGAAAAAAAGAAAAAAAAATCTGGAAAATAAGATAAAAAAAAAATCTGAAAAATAAAAAATAAAACAGAAAAAAAAAAGAAAAAGAAACTGGAAAATACGAAAAAAAAAAGAAAAAAAAAAGAAAAAGAAATCTGGAAAATAAGAAAAAAAAACAGAAAAAAAGAAAAAAACTGGAAAATTAAAAAAAAGCAAAAAAAAGAAAGAAAAAATTTGAAAAGGGAATTAAGTGTCAATAAAATAGGTCAAGAAGTGATAGATCACAAATAAAAGAGGGAAAAGGGTATTTAGGTCCTAAGTTCAAAAAAATAGCCATAATTTATTTTTATGAAGAGGGTGGGCTATAATTTATATTTCAATGCTCATATTAGCTATATCACATGATATTCTCTTTATATAAAGTGAATATTTTCGATACTATATGAAATAAAGGAGGAAAAATATATAATTTATACTAAAATAATTAAAAATTCATGATATATCAAATAAACAAAGATCTCACTCGATATTTTTTCAGATCCCACTCGAGTGGGATCTTCAAATATCTCGAGCGGGATATTTTTTTTAAAAGCTTTGAGATTATTATGATTAAATGGTTATCAATTACTATTATTTGAATTAAATTAATTATATAATAATATTGAATACGTATGATATAATTAACTAATTAAAATAAAAATAAAAAAATATGTAAACTATACCAAAATAACCATAATTAATTAATATGCCAAATACATACAAATCCCGCTCGGATAAATTACAAATTTTCGAAGATCCCACTCGAGATTTTTGTAGATCCTACTCGAGCGGGATCTTCAAAAATCCGAGCGGGATATTGTGTTCTTGAAAGTTAAAAGACTATTAGGGTTTTAAGGTCAAGTGATTAAATTAATTACTCAATTTATAATTAATTAATTATATATTAATATTGAATAACTATTAAGTGATTAAAATTAAAACGAAAATATATGTAAACTATATTAAAATAACCAAAAATTTATGAATTGTAAATTAAACACTAATCCCGCTCGTGTTTTATAACAAAAAATGAGATCCCACTCGACATTATTGAAGATCCCACTTGAGTGGGATCTTCATTTTTGTTAAATTTGTACGAGCGGGATATATAATTATTTTGCAATTAATAACATTATTTATTTGTTTATATAGTTTACATATTTTTTGGTTTTTATTTTTTTTAATTCGTAGATTTTCATAATTTTTATACAGTATGTGATAATAATTGTACTATACAATTGAGTGTGATAGTACTCGATAGTGGTGGATGTGAAAATTCATCTGTAAATGTTCACGTAAATGGTTCAAATTTCATCTTTGATGTAACAATTTTACTTTCACGTGAATTTGTACAATTTCACTCACGATTGAATGAATGAATTTTATATAAGTGGTAGCAGAGATGAATGCACAAACACAACATCCATCAAAAATATTTTGTAAAATATTATAACCTCTTAAAAAATTATCAGTTAAAAAGAGAATTTCGCATTAGTCGAAGAAGTTTTCAGATTTGATCAACAAATCCAAAAAAGGTGAGTTTCAATTGTATTTAAGATTTCGTTCTTAGTAGATTCCACTCTTGAATAGTCAGATCCCGCTTGGTTAGGAAGATCCCACTCGAGGAGGGATCTACAAATTATGCGAGCGGGATCTTTTATATTACATTTTTAATTGTCTTTATTTTCATACTTATAGTGTTTAAATTTCAGAATATGAAAGAATGGAAATATTTCAACATCAAATATGGTGGAGATGGCACGATTGTGAGTATGTGGGCGGTTCAAAATCGATTACTCAAGTTCTTGCTGCCACTCCAGCTCTTATTAATTTGAAATACAACATTGATGTGTTGATGCGTCGAAATTTGATGAGCACTCAGTACGAAATGTATTATTTATCTCGTGCTCGAAGTGGACGCACTATGAAAATTGTCTTGAGCACGGATCAACAATTTGCTCAATTGTGCATGGAGTCCTTTCCAACCGTGTATCTCATCCACAGCCACATAGATGTGTATGTTCCATATTTCGAAGATCCTGGGGCGTCATCCTTTCAATATGACCAAGGGCAGCCATCATCCTTTCAATACGACCAAGGGCAGTCGTCATCCTTTCAATACGACCAAGGGCAGCCGTCATCATTTCAATACGATCAAGGGCACACGTATTCTGATGAAATGGAGCGTATCCAACAACAAATAAATTCCCATAATTTCTTTTCCAACTTATATCCTAGTGGGTATAATTACGAAGCGACGTCCACAAATCACGTACCTGTTGTTCCAGATTGTCATGTTCTAGACAACGAAGATGATGAACCACAATGCACTGTCGAGTTGGATTCAGACGATGAAGATGTTGACAGTGCTGATCTTGAAACTGATAGTGAAGCATCTGCAGATTGGACTGAGGAAGATTTACGCGATTTTACTATGGTGGAGTACAATGCATTGATTCGTCCCAGTGCAACGATGGACGCGTGCGATCTAACCAACTGGTTAGTTCCGGTGATTCCGCCTGATGCTACGATTTCTCTCGTAGCACGTGATCCTGACCCGACAGATGATGATGAGTTGCGTGTTGGTGCTGTTTTCAACAGCAAAAAAGAGTTAAATATTGCAGTCGGAACGTGGCACATGGAGAGAGGACTTGAATTCAAAACTCCGAAATCGAATTATATTCGAATGAAGTTCTTGTGCAAGCATCCGAATTGCCCATTTGAGTTGCGTGCCACATCACGTGGACGAATACTTGGATAATTGTCACACCCAGACTCCCGAGGTGCGACTTACGAACAACAACACAACTTAACCAACTAACCATCACTCAAATATGGGGAACATGCTCGAGGAAACATTAATGAAAAACAAACGCATACGAATAAGGTTATCAAAGACATAATGAAGCAATAACCGAGCATTTCAAATCAGATATCAACAAGGATATAATAAGTACTTCAAGTTAAGGAGAACGAGATTCAACAAAAACATTAAAACCATCGAGCACATTGCTCGGAATAAAAAACAAGTATCAAAGTGTTTCAACAGACTTTCATTTCAAAAGAGTTTGCAGCGGAAACTTGACTCAGTTCCCAACATTCACACGTATGAAGACGTGCAAATGCCAGTCTGACATCCGACTCGACTCAACCAAAAACACCACACCACCAAGCGTCCATGCCATCACCATCCTGTCAACCTGCACGTTTAAAAAAACACGCAGGGCTGAGTACTTCGTACTCAGTGAACACATGCCGAAAGCAATTGGAAGAAAGATGCTCTTAAGGGCTATATCAATTGAACTTGCCTTGCCGAAGCATCACAAGTATCGATACGATTTAAAACGGTTTTACTTGTGCATGCTAAAACATTTTCTTTTAAATAGACTGCGCAGTCAAATATAACATATACTTAACAGTATGCATCATCTATCATAAATTCACTCACTGTGCCGAGAAGTAGGCCTCCTTCTCGAACATTGTGACCGGCCTAACCGAAGTAAGGCTCACAGTCACCTCAACATTTAACACACCACACGTGGGTTCCTGCCTTTCACAGGATAATAATAATCTCAAGCAAACAGATGATAACACATACCAAACTCAATAAAAACGGCAAGTCAATCGCATTTTAAGAATCACATAATAATACTCGATAGCATAATAACATTCATCAACAGTTTTGGTTCAGAAAAGCTCACCTGACTTCCGAAGATTTTAGCTAGGCGGTTTAAGGGCTATTGTCCTCGCTTATCTTTCCGTCCGGCTTGATCCTTCACAGTTCGACATCGAAAAGGAGAATAAGATACTACGCAAGACGGATATTAGACGTTGGTCTCGACTGAAGGACTTCTACTTGAGTCGATTTTCTCAAAACTATTCTTTTCTAAGACAATCTCGTATTCTCGGCTTTAAGCCATTGACTCTACTCGATAATTGGTTAATACTACTAACCAATGTCTTAGCACTTCTCGCGTTAATTATGAAACGGCGTCTATCTAAATTCTATTACTCGAGCTTTCTTTTATAACTTAATCAATTCTTGATTTAAATAATCAACTCAATGACTCAATTATTTTGCATACAAACAAACTTAATAATTCTTCATGTTATCACCAAATAATATCATTCACTCAAACATATTAATTCAATTGCATAATAAATCAAATAAATCAAACTCATTGTTTCAAATTCAATCACATTTCAAGACACATTAACATTTACTCAATTTTTATCTTAGAACTTAATTTAAATAAGAATTTCTTTTTATAAAAACTCAAACAATATAATTTATCTTTCTCGACTTATAAACAACACTTTTCTAAACTCGTTGTCTTATGAAACATATTATAAATTTTTACTCAATTAATAAAAATTCTTTTTATTTTTATTAAACTCTTATGAAATAGGAATTTCATTTCTATTTCTAACTCGATTCTCATTCTTAACTCAACTATTACTCTTCTAATTATTATCTCTGCAATTCTCCTTGGTTTATTCTTAATCTACACGGTTTGAAACACAACTTATTTAATTAATTTTAATTAATTACTTGCAAGATCATTACTCGATATCTTATTCCGTTATTTTCTTGGTTAAACTATACGAGTACGTAAACTTAACTCGTCTAACACTTTTCTTTGATTCGATTAAAACTTCTCTTTACTTTCTTATCATTTTATTCTCTTTATTTTAACTCGATTTTCTCGACTCTTATTTATTTAATTAGTAAATTTCTTTTCCTCTTTTATTTATTAAATTAAGACTAATTTCTTAATTAATAAATTTTCCTTTATTCTTCAATTAATTTTTATTTCAATAAAAATCTAGATTATTTTATTAATTTGATTACAAAATTTCTTTTTGATTTAATTTAATCAAAACTCAAATCTTCAAGATTTATCTTATGAACACTTAAAACACTTATTAGATATATTTTTCTATGTATTTTTCAATTCTTAACATTTTTAAGCTTTAAAACTTCATTCTTTTATCACAAAAAAAATCCTATTGTCATCTAGGATTCAAATTAACACTTTAATACACATCAACATCATTTTAACATCAAAATCACTAAATCATCATATAATTATTTTCTTCAAAAACTTCATGCATGTATCGATTTTCTTCATATTAATCAACATAAAAGATTAAATCATCATATCTCATAATAATTTCATGCTCAAAACATCAACTAAATCATCAACAAAATCAACAAAATAATTTCTTCTGTTTTCTTCAAAACTCACGGCATTTACACACAAATTGGGGCAATCGGTTTTTCAATTTTTCAAGCATATAACTCCATTCTCAACATGATAAAAATCATAAATCAAGCATCAAGATAACAATAACTCAAGAAATTCAAATTCTCCTATTTTTCTCTAAATTTTCGGTATTCACCATATTTTAGGGTTTTTAATTTGTTTTTCTTCTCTTAATTCATCGATTAAATCCTAGAGTTCGATTCTCCTATCGATTTCTTCTCACTTAATCCTCACATCGATAACCTAGGTTTGCCTAAACATAAAATAAATGCCATGCATGCATGTTTTCTTTTTTTTAGAGCTTGGAGAGATACATATATACAAGAAATCAAATGAATTATCATACTTTAGAAATTAAATTGGATCTTCTCCTCTTGATCTTCTTGAAACCGAAATGATGGGGAAATGGGGTTCAAACTTCTAGCTTGAATTTCTCTTGGAAGAATTTGTCTTGAATTCTCAAGAAAAATACAAAACAATAATTAATCATCCATTTTAGGGCTTAAGAGCCGAAAATTGGGAAGAAATAAGGATGATTTTTGGATTTCAAACTCAAGAACTTGAAGAATTATTACCTTTCAACTTGGGGTTTGGAAGAACTAAGATGATGATGATGATCTTCTCTTGATTTGCATGAGATTGAAGCTTGAATACAAGGCTTTAATGGAAGAAATTCCAAGTATGAATGTGTGTGTGAGATTCACGGCATTAGAGAGAGAGAGGGAGAGAGTTTTTCTTCTTTGTTTCTTGATGGCGACTTTTAGAGTGTTAGATAGATAGAATGAAAGAATTCTTCTTACATAGAGAGAGTGAGAGATCGAAAGAAAGAGAGAGAGATAGGTAGGATAAAATTTGCATGCACTTGATTAGTTTTCTTTTCCAACACATTAGAATAAAATGATGATGTTTAGTGTTGGAACTTGGTTTGATAAAGAGTGATAGATGGTTTGATGTGGTGGATGTTTGCATGCAATCTTGATTACACGAGTTACTAAGATCTTGTTCATTACTAAAGAATAATCATAATTAAAGCTATATAGTAGGCTTGGAGAGAGATTAGAGAGAGAGATAGAGAGAGATGGCGGTAGAGAGGGAGAGAGATGAGTGGAATTTGTCTCATTATTTTATTACGAGTATTAATTACCCGGTCGTAAAAAGTTTTTCGGATAAAACGTCCGTATTATTCCATTTATGCTCAAAACGGGTCTAATCTCTCTTCGTCTCGTTTCCTACATTAAAACATCTCAAACCTAATTCACGTCTCAATAGATAAATTATGAATTCCGATTATCTAATTTTTTAGTTTAGATTCCATATAACGAAGGAAACTTAAGAATTAATCGGCTTATTAATCCGTTAATAAATCAATTCTTATAACCTTCTCAAAATAATCTCGAATTAGCTTCTATCTTATCTCAATAATTTTAGAATTAATTCTAGGTACAAAGATTTTAATTAAAATCTATTCTAAGTTCTTCGGCGCATATCGATTTCTCGGTTACAACATTATTCACTTCAAATCAAAATCTTCGGAATTTTCTTAAAATCATACTCGTACTCATCCTCATATAAGCAAGCTCAAAATATGCATCACATTATCATTTCAAGAAATAGGACAGATAATCTCACGTAAAAACACATAAGGGCATTTCAGTCGTTTTACTCATTTCTATTTATTTAGAAAAATTTTTATTCCTCAAATCTCATCATTTAAACTTACTCGGTTAATTAATACGCTCTCTAAGGTTATAGAAGTTCGGGGTATTACAATAATACACAAGTTCATTCCTGAGCATTCATGCCTCCGTCAGCTACGACGTGCCGCTCCGAGTAAAATCAAGATGAATGTTGTTGCAGCTCACGTGGAGCAAAAAATCAGAACCAACTGTAAAATCATGGAGCCAAAGGCCATTATGGAGGAGATGTTAAGCGAGTTCGGTATCACCATCCGTTATGATTTGGCGTTGCGAGCACGACATTACGCAACACAAAGTATATACGGAGGGTATATTGAATCCTTCCAGTTGTTGCCTAGCTATCTTCACATGCTTAAATAATCAAATCCCGGCACGATTACTGATCTTGAGGTTGGAAATGATGGGAGATTTGAGCATTTGTTCGTGGCTCTCGGCGCCTGCAGACTCTCGTATCCATTCAATATGAGACCTGTGATCGTTTTAGATGGAACTCATCTCAAGTGCAAGAATAGAGGCATTTTATTTGTCGTTATGACGAAGAATGCCAACAAGCATATTTTTCCACTGGCGATAGGTGTTGGCCCAATCGAGAATGATATATCTTGGAGATGGTTTCTAACCCGTTTCAAAATGGCATATGGCGAGCTTATAGATACATTGATTGTCTCAGACACACGTGTCTCTATAGCAAACATTGTCAATGAGGTCTTTCCAAATGCAGTTCACGGTCTTTGCTACTATCACTTGCTGAATAAGTTGACGTGCTATGGGAAAGTTGTTGTGACATTGTACGAACGAGCTGTTTTTGCATATCGCACTTCAATTTATGATAAGGCAATGGATTCTATGCAACGAGAGAGCTAAGGCGCATACGAAAAATTAATGAGAGTTGGATCAGAGAAGTGGGCTCGATGCAAGTGTCCATTGCCACGTTATAGCCATCTGACTTTCAATGCAGCAGAAGTATGGAATCGTAGAGTAGTATGGGCTCGTGGTCTCCCTATATGCTCAATGCTTGACGCTATAAGATATATCATCGAGCAATGGTTCGATGAGAGACGGGAATTGCCCAAAGGTGATGATGAAGTTGTAACTCAAGAGGCGGCTAAAAAGATGACATAATCAATGAATAAGTCATTTAGGTACGATACGAGTGGCGAAATCAGCTTGGCGTTCAACGTGAGTGATGGTAGAAGAAATTGGAAAGTTGATCTCAATTTGCGTACATGCTCGTGTTGTGAATTTCAAGATGATGGAATGCCTTGTTTGCATGCTTTTGCTGCTATCCGGTATGTTTTATTGATTCAATTTGCAGAACCATTTGAAATTACCATTAAAATGACTGTAAAAAATTGCAGAAAAAATGCTGATGATGTATACCAGTATGTGCAATGGTACTACAAACGAGAAGCTTGGGATGAAGCTTATCAATATCCTATACATCGTGTTCCACATGTAGAGGATTGAGATATTCTAGTTGAAGTGGCCAATATCTTGGTCTTGCCTCCCGTAATCACTTCACAGGCGGGACGGTCGAGAACTAATCGGCGAAGATCTGCATTGAAGAGAACTAGCAGGAGACAAACGACAAGGCAAGAAGTAGAACCATCGAGTAGTCAACGTCCGAGGAGGTGTGGTATTTGTCGTGAAGAAGGTCATACACGTAGACATTGTAATCGGCATTAACAATCTACTATTAGTATTTTTCAAAATTTTGATATCCCACTCGCTACAAATTAAATCATGCTCGCATATTCTTAGTTTTTTTTGAGATCCCGCTGGAGTGGGATCTACATTAGGCGAGCGGGATCTTGTATTTTTGGAAATGGTTAATTTTTTTGATTTGATTTGTGTATTTTTTAACTTACTAAATATTAATTTTAATCAAAACAAGAAATGGTTACCTTATACAATGAAAAAAATTCAAAATTATTATAAATGTGATAAATTTCATTAAAAGATATACTATAAGCCTTACAAAATCAAGATCCAACTCGCAAATTACAATATCCTGCTCGCGTAATTGTTATATTTCGTAGATCCTGCTCGGGTGGGATCTACATAACTCGAGCGGAATATTTACTTTTTGCAAGTGGTTAATTATTTTGAGGTGGGTTGTTTATTTTTTTAAGTAGTTACATATTAATTTTAAGCAAAAAAAGAAAAATTCATGTCTTATACCAAAAAAAGCCAAAAAATATTATATGTGTGATAAAGAAAGTAACCAAATATACCATCATTTATAAAATCAATATCCCACTCGATATTACGTAGATCCCACTCGGGGACAAAGGATATTTTTTATATCCCGCTCGAGTGAGATCTACATTATCCGAGCGGAATTTTGTTTTTTTTTGCAAATTGTTAATTTTTTAAGCTTGATTTGTGTATATTTTAAGTTGAAAAATGTTATTTTTAATCAAAACAAAAAAATTCATATCTTATACGATCAAAAAATCCCAAAAGTATTATATGTGTGATAAAAAGAGTAACCAAATATACCATCATTTACATATTTAATATCCCACTCGATTTTACAGAGATCCCACTCGGTGACGAAGCATATTTTTTAGATCACGCTCGAGTGGGATCTACATTAGTCGAGCGGGATTTTGTTTTTTTACAAATGGATAATTTTTTGGAGTTGATTTGTGTGTTTTTTAAGTTGAAAAATATTATTTTTAATCAAAACAAGAAAATGCATGGCTTATAATGAAAAAAATCCAAAATTACTAAAACAAACTAAATCATAACATAAATAAGAGCCGTCTAAATATCGAAATTCATTACAATAATCATTGTAATTCCAATTATAAAAAAATAGTGGTCGTAAGCTCTTACGGTGGTCGACAAAGTTCATATATAGATGGACGTCTAGTAATCAATCTTTCAACTTGCATCAGCACAAATGGAGCGCAATTTAGACTGACAATCAGGGTGAAGGGTTTTTCCCATAAGCCAATTATTTTCGAGTCCTCCCTGTTTCATCAATAATACAAATATCAATAGCCAATAAGACAGTGTTCTTGAAATTAATATATACGAAGACATCCGTGTCAAAGATGACGGTGTTCCTAAATGTCACACCAGGCTTTATCCCATCATCTGCTTTCAATCGGAATCGTAGATTCATTAAGTACAAATCAACGACCTATAAAAAGTTGTTAGATATTAAATTAAATTAATAACAAAATTTATATATAGTCATCTAACAGAGTAAAACTGTAAAAAGAGTAAAAATTAACTTACCTTGACAACGATATCCATCTTCGGATTTAGAATTTCCAAAAATTATGCATGATCAAGTGATATACCACTATCACAAATAACCATTGTTGTACATGAGGGACCGTTGCAAAATTTTTGAAATTCCCCAACCAGATCATCTGCCAGTGGGTTCGGTGCAACTTCGGCTTGAAATGGCGTAGAAAATGCGGCTGCAAGTTTTTTCTTTCGTTGCACCCTCCGTTTAGGCTGTAATGCGGGCGGGTCTTCAAGCTGTTGCCGATCAAGTGGGATAGCAGGGATAGCACTAGTTTGCGCTTCTTGAGATTGTTGCATTTGGGAATGATGTTGCTCAATTGATTGTTGATACGATCTTCCAATCATCTAAACAACAAAGTATTAAAATAATTCAAACATGAATAAAAAAAGAAATTTCATAATAAAAACTCTAAATTACCTCTCCCAAGTGGCTCCATATATTTGTCTGATGAGCACTAGAAAACATGGAATGGCGATGCGGATCAAGATGCGTACTACCAAACTGCCTTTGCGGTCGATACGCCGTACCAAATTCGGGCATAGAAAATCGGGCCAGAGTGAATAGCTCACTAGTGTAGGGGATGGTATTGGGCGCGGTAGTAGAGGGCACAGTGGTGGGATGTTGTGGTGGTGTTTCAATAACGGGCTTCTGCCGAGGCCGAGTTGTGGGTTGATATGCATGAGAATGTCGGGATGTTCCACATCACATTTGTTCAAACAAGTCCCCAAATTACTTCGTAAACCGAGGTATCCATCTCTTATCCATCTTGTCCAGGAGCCGATCCTCAGATCTTTCCAATTCCTCCCTCAACCAACGACGATCATTGTATCGGCGGTGGTGCTCTCCCCCACTGCTGGAAGATGATGATGCAGCTTGTCGGGATGCAGCTTTTGCAGTTTTTCGGGTACATTTTCCCTTATCTTGGGGCTGTTCTTGAGGCTCCTCGTCTGAAATGTCTGCCTCGACATAGATAGCACCCGCTCCATGTGATCGTCTAGGCCTTGAAGCTTCATGTGTCGGATTGGCCTCAACATCAAAAATTGGTTCCGTACGAGAACGAGGAGAAAACTGCTCACCCTCCCTTAGCGCATTTTTGGGCGGCACAAATTCAACATTGGCTTGCAACTTAAATTGATTAGCCAAATACGCACCAACATCCATATATGTCCCTGTGAGCATCCCTTGAAGAAAATGCAACTCATCGACCCTCATTGCTCCAACATTATCTCGAGCAAGGAAAGTAAACCCAAGCACTCGTTGTAGGTACCGGAAGACGGGATTGCGGATAGAAGACACCTTGGAATAGCCCGGAGTGAATTGAGTTTCGGCCTCGTACTCCATTAAAACGATTTTCCTCCAAAGATGGGCGGTGTACATGCCGTGAAGGTGGTAAGCAATGCTATTAGGACAAGATAAAATATCATTAAAGTCGGAAGTACTCAACTCGCGCGGTTCATCCCCCAATTGAAACTTTATACGAACCGGAACACCATTCTCCTCTTCAACCACCACCGTACATAAAAACTCCAATGTAATACCACGATAAGTAAGCCAATTCGCCGTCAAAATTGGTCGTAACCCCATTCGATCAACGAGACGCCATACGGAATCGGCGATGCCCAAAGCATTAATGGTGGCACTACAAATGAACCGGCTGGGCTTTATTTTCAATTTATGCAAAATCTCCCACTTAGCACGAGCACGATCTGTATGGAGATGAAATTTGTATCCATCAAGTACACATTCAGTAGAAGACGGTTGACGAGAGGAAGAACCCTTGTCCTTGGATTTGCCTTTGTCTTTCCGTGGCCCCATAGTACCTAAACAACCTACATCCACGAAACAAAACAATCTAGACGGAAAATAAGGAACAAGACGACAATGGAGCACAAAAGAACCAAAATACGAATGAAAAATTAAGCAAACCCCAAACTTATGAGAAGCAAAGGAAACCAACAAAATCCGTCACCAACATATATCATGCCAAAAACAAGAACTCCAAAAACTCAATCCTCCAACAATAGGGAAAAACACCAATTAAACCAAGCAATTAATGAAATTCAAGAAGTACCCAACACTAAATCCACAAGAAAAACATAAAGCTAGCATACCCATAGCATATAGAAACAATTAGAACCATTAATTTCAAGTTATAAGCAAGAAATGAAAAATTCCCAAATTCAAGCCCTATGTGCTAAAAACGAAAATTAATGGATAAAAACACACAATAATCAGCCATAAGGCTCAAAATCATGTAGAGAATGAAAAACAAAAAGCAAAAGAAGAAGAAATCATACCTTGAATGCGCTTGGAATGAAAGAAGATTGAAGAAAAGAGAGTGAGAGATGAGTAGAATGTGTTGGTGTGTGAAAGGAATGAAGAAAAAGAGGAAAAAAAAACGAAATAAAGGGGAAAACTTACCTTGGGCTGGCCGAGACCCGATTGGCGGGACGAATTAACTAGACCGGTGGTTGGCATGCGGCCGCATGCCAAATGCGAGAATTTTTCCTTTGCGAGGTGGAACTCCCAGGACCATGCGGTCCCGTCATGTGGCCGCATGGCGGACCGCATGCCCTTATGCGGCTTCGGCTGCGCTCGCATGACACTGTGCGTTTTTTTTTTTTTTTTTTTTTTGTTTTTCTTTTTTTTACAACCCAAAATTAACAAAACAAAATAAAAATAAAGAAGATTAAAAAAAACAACTTAAACTAACCTCGTTGGGTTACCTCCCAACTAGCGCTTAGTTTAACGTTGTTAGCTCGACGTAATGGGCGAGGGCGATTCAACTTTCCTCAAGATGGAGGCTCGACACCTGCTCGACTTGGTTGGGACTATGATAAGCTTTGATTCTTTGGCCATTCACAACAAAAGGCGAACCTTGAGGATTGAGCAACTCGACCGCTCCACTTGTAAGCACCTTGCGAATTTGGAACGGACCCAACCACCTAGACTTCAATTTTCCGGGAAAAAGTCGAAGACGAGAGTTAAACAACAAGACCAAATTCCCCACTTTAAACTCTCTCTTGCGAATCATCTTATCATGAAATCGTTTAGTCTCTTTATACAAGCTCGAATTCTCATACACCTCCTCCCTAAACTCATCCAACTGATTGAGTTGCAACATTCTTGTCTTCCCCGCTGATTGGAAATCAAAATTCAACTTCTTCACGGCCCAAAACTCCTTGTGTGCAAACTCAACGGGCAAGTGACAAGATTTACCAAACACCAATTGATAAGGAGACATACCTAGAGGAGTCTTGTACGCCGTCCTATATGCCCAAAGTGCATCATCGAGCAAGCTCGCCCAATCTTTGCGACTCCCATTGACGGTCTTCTCTAAAATTTGCTTGATCTCCCTATTTGCAAGTTCGGTTTGGCCATTGGCTTGAGGATGGTAAGGCGTAGTAACTCGATGCTTCACTCCATATCTCTTTAGAAGACCTTCCAACCACTTGTTGCAAAAGTGAGAACCACCATCACTAATTAAGGCACGAGGAGCTCCATACCTTGTAAGAATGTTCTTTTGGAGAAATTTCAACACCACCTTAGAATCATTGGTTTGAGTTGGAACGGCTTCCACCCATCTCGACACGTACTCCACCACCAAAAGTATGTATTGATTCTCATAAGAACTTGGAAACAGACCCATAAAGTCGATTCCCCACACATCAAAGAGCTCAACCTCTACTATGCTTGTTAATGGCATCTCATGACGCTTGGTGATTCCCCCCATTCTTTGACAACGATCGCAGCGGCTTGTAAACTCATGGCAATCCTTGTAAATGGTCGGCCAATAAAATCCACTTTGAAGCACCTTCATAGCTGTCCGATTTGCCCCAAAGTGACCTCCACTAAGTGATGAATGGCATTGGGAGATTATCGCCTCCCATTCCTCCTCGGGTACACATTTTCTAATCACCTTGTCGGCACACCGTCTATACAAAAACGGCTCCTCCCACATGTAGATCTTCACATCATGGTAAAACTTCTTCCTTTGATACCTATTCAAATCCAAGGGAGGGTGTACATTAGAAGCAAGATAATTAACAAAATCGGCAAACCATGGGACTTTAACGGCAACTTGTAACACATGCTCATCGGGGAAGCTCTCATTGATTGGGACTCCAAGCTCTTCTCCTTCGACAGGATTCTCCAACCTAGAGAGATGGTCGGCCACCACATTCTCACATCCTTTGCGATCTCGAATCTCCACATCAAACTCTTGGAGCAAAAGAATCCACCGGATCAACCTTGGCTTGGCATCCTTCTTCTCAAACAAGTAACGAATAGCTGCATGGTCGGTGTACACAATTGATTTCGTTCCAATCAAATATGATCGAAACTTGTCGAAAGCATAAACCAACGCTAACATCTCCTTCTCCGTCGTGGTGTAGTTGGATTGAGCCTTGTCAAGAGTCCTACTAGCATAGTAGATTACTCGGAAAATTTTGTCCCTCTTTTAACCCAAAGCGGCTCCAACGGCTATATCACTAGCGTCACACATCAACTCAAATGGCTGCGACCAATCCGGCACCACCAAAATAGGAGGACTAACCAAAGCTTTCTTTAGCGTCTCGAATGCCTCCAAACATGCTTCATCAAAAACAAACTTGTTTTCCTTCTCTAGCAACTTGCACAAGGGCTTGGCTATCTTGGAAAAATCCTTTATGAACCTCCTATAAAATCCAGCATGGCCCAAGAAACTCCTCACCGACTTCTCACTAGTCGGCGGTGGCAACTTCTCTATAGCAACGATCTTGGCTCGATCAACCTCCAAACCTGCACTAGAAACTTTGTGCCCAAGAACTATACCTTCACGAACCATAAAGTGACACTTCTCCCAATTGAGAACAAGGTTAGTTTCTTCACATCTTTTTAAAACCATAGAGAGATGATCAAGACAATTATCAAAAGAAGTACCAAACATAGAGAAATCATCCATGAAAACCTCCATCACATTCTCAATCAAACCATGAAAAATTGCCATCATGCATCTTTGAAAAGTAGCAGGAGCATTACACAAGCCAAAAGACATGAATCGAAAGGCAAAAATTCCATATGGACAAGTAAAGGCGGTTTTCTCTTGATCCTCGGAGGCTATGGGAATTTGATTATAATCGGAATAGCCATCAAGAAAATAATAAAACTCAAACCAGGCCAACCTATCTAGCATTTGATCAATGAAGGGAAGGGGAAAATGATCCTTACGACTTGCTGCATTCAACATCCTATAATCAATACACACTCTCCAACCCGCATACAACCTAGTAGCTATCAATTCTTTATTCTCATCCTCAACTACAGTGACTCCCCCCTTTTTGGACACAACTTGGGTTGGACTAACCCACTCACTATCGAAAATAGGAAAGATTATACCAGCATCAAGCCACTTTAACAATTCTTTCTTAACAACCTCTTGCATTATAGGATTAAGTCTTCTTTGATTTTGAACCCTAGGCTTAGCATCATCATTAAGCAAAATCCTATGCATGCAAACCGACGGGCTAATCCCTTTCCAATCCGAAATAGACCACCCTATAGCTGACTTATACTTTCTCAAGACACGAAGCAAACAATCAAGCTCATAAGTATTAAGAAAAGCCGATACAATTACCGGATATGTGTCGTTCTCTCCCAAGAAAGCATACTTCAAGTGCTTGGGCAATGGCTTTAGCTCGAGCTTAGGTGCCTCATTCGTCTCTTTCTTCTTTGTTACACCTCTTTCTAGCTCCAAAAATCTTCCGACTTTCCTTGAGTGTTCCTTTTGGCTCTCCATGACTTTGCAACACTCAAACAAAATTTCATCAAAAACGTTTGGATGCAAATCAAAATTAGAAGAAAATAAAGAGTTAGAAATACAAGCCTCACTGGGGTCGTGGAATGATTTCCAAACTTCTGAGCTAATGCATGAATCAATCACCTCGAGCACCTTGTACTCCTCCATAGCTTGAGAAGCCCCCTCATCATAGAACTTCATAGCATTGTATATTGAGAATGTATAACTCTCATCGTTCACCCTCAAGGTAAGCTCTCCACTAGCGACATCAATGAGGGCTCTCCCCGTGGCCAAGAAAGGTCGCCCAAGGATCAAGGGCATGTCCTTGTCTTCCACCATGTCAAGAACAACAAAATCCGTAGGAAATATGAAATCACTAACCTTGACAAGGACATCTTCAACAACTCCTCTTGAGTATGTGACCGATCTATCCGCCATTTGTAGTGCAATAGTCGTCGGCTTGAGTTCTCCAATCTCCAACTTGTTGAAAATAGACAAGGGCATGAGATTTATGCTTGCCCCCAAATCACAAAGAGCTCTCCCAAAAGTTTTTCCTCCGATCACACAAGAGATGGTAAAGCTCCCCGGATCTTTAGTCTTGGCCAGCAATTTTCTTTGCTAGATGGCGCTGCACTCCTCATTGAGATTAATGGTCTCAAAATCCCCCAACTTCTTCTTGCGAGATACCACATCCTTGAGAAACTTGGTATAATTTGGCATTTGTTGTAAGGCTTCTACCAATGGAATGTTGATATGTACCTTCCTAAAAATATCCAAGAATCTCGCAAAGTGCTCCTCCATCTTCTTCTTTTGATGACATTGAGGATAAGGCATAGGAGCTACAAGGGATTTAGGAGTTGGAACCTTTTTGGTTGTTGTTTCCGAATCAACCCTTTTTTTTTGTCTTGATCCTTCTCATCCGAATGGGTGGATGCTTCCTTGTCATGTTTGTCAACCTTAATCTCCTCCGGCTCATCACTAGGCATCTTAGGGCCATCATATGAGGTACCACTTCTCAAAGTGACTGCTTTGCATTGCTCCTTTGGGTTGATCACGGTGTTGATTGGAAACTGCCCTTGTTGATGTTGGCTTGTCAAAGTATTAGCAATGTGACCCATTTGTTTCTCCAAGATCGACATCCGTGTCTCCATATCCTTGTTTTTAACCTCACTTGCTTGCATGAATTTAGCAAGTATCTCCTCAAGCTGTGGTTTCTTCTCCTCTACAATTTCACCGTTTGAAACAGCAAATCCGGGCGGTGGTTGCAATACATTATTGGGATTCGCATAAGAAAGGTTAGGATTGGTCCTATTACCTTGGTATTGATTTTGAGGCCTTTGCGATGTCCCATAAGCTGCGCCAGGAAGGTACCCATATGGTTGCTTATAATTCTCGTAGCCTCTGCAGTTGACATAATTCACATCTTCAACATCCACTGCGTCCCCTTGAGGTGGTCCATGCCTTTGACTCATCATGTCCTCCATTTTTGTCATAAAATTTGACATTCGGGTTGTCAACTTGGCTATGAGATCGTAGTTTGTTAGAATCGCCACTTTCTTTGGTGTACTCCTCGCATCTGGCCATTGATGATTATTTGCTGCTAACTTCTCAATGATGTCCGTTGCAGCTGCACTTCCACGCTCCAGAATATCTCCTTGACCGGCAGCATTCAATAGATTCTTGACCTCTCCAGTGCATCCATTATAGAAAATCAACACCTTCTCATTGGCAGAAATCCCATGATTAGGACACTTTCGCAACATCCCCTTGAACCTCTCCCAAGCTTCATACAACGTCTCTCCATCAAATTGACGGAATTGTTGAATCTCTGACCTTAGCTTCATCGTCTTGCTTGGATGGAAGTATTTGTAGAGGAAAATCTCCACGAAATCATTCCAAGTTGTAACTGCAGTCGGATCTAAAGCATGGAACCAAAGCTTAGCCTCATCTCGTAGAGAGAAAGAGAAGAGGCGTAACTTGATTGCATTATGTGAAACTCCATTCATTTTGACAGTCTCACACACCTCCAGAAACTGACTCAGATGTGCATGAGGATCTTCAGCCGGTCTTCCTCCAAATTGATTGTTCTGCACCATAGTAATACGCGACGCCTTAAGCTCAAAGGTGTTGGCATGAATGGCTGGCCCAAAAATTCCTCTCTGCTGCACTACAGGTTGAAATTCAGCCTTGATTGGAGTTTCCTGTCTGGCCGTTTGTGCTGCAATGAGTTGTTGAAGCTGTCTGACCGTTTGTGCGGCAAAGAAAAAATTGGTTCAAGATCCGTTGTAGGGGATTTTCTAAACCTCCATTTAATGCATCTGGGAGTCCGGGTCGGGTCATCAAGTCTCCCAACTGCTTCTGCTAAATCTGGCATGACTTCTAGAGACCACACATGAAAAGCCCACACTGCACCATAGAAGTGATATATCTTTCTATTCTGCACATTGGTTATGTAGTGCTTCAAATTCAAGTACGAATATGCTCCCCATGGAAAATTAGTGAACAAGTTCAAATCATCAACCAATTTCCAAAGCCACTGCGGAACAATTTTCTTCACGTCTCTACCATGTATTACCATGTAAGCCACTAAAACGTGAGCCGCGCGGAGGTACAAATCAACACTTGGATCACCATTTCGATCGGTGATGGGCGCCCGCATATTCTTAATCGATCCAGTAAGTCATTTCCAGTGATAGACATACCAATACAAAACCGTCGATAAACCTCCACATTCCGTAAATCGTGGTCATCCGCTGGATTGAAGCTGGACTCGCCAAAGTTCAAACTAGTCACCAAGGCAAATTCTTCACATGAAAATTGAAGGTTTACGTCGTTGATATGGAACCACATCTTGTGACATTGAGAACCTGGATAGTTGATCTCACGTGACAGCACGTGATGCACAGCCATCGCGCATTTCTGTCCTGGGTCCCAATAGATAAAATGCCCAAAGCACCCATTTATAAATCTATCGACCAATTCTTGACCACCGACCTCATACAAAACCCTTCTAACATCTTCCAAAACACCAATCCTATAATACGTGTTAATAGTCAAACCACGGTTAATAGAGTCGGGCCTCTTGTATGTAATCTATGCACAAAATCAAAATAACATATAATTACAAATAAAATAGAAAATAATTCGAAAGATAATCCAAAACAAATACGCATATTTTTATTTAAAATAATCCACAAATAACAATTCATTACAAAAAAATACGTGAAAAAATTCATGCGACAATAACTCGATATGTAGATCAATAAAAATGTACATGTAAATTATGTGAAAATATACGCATAATTAAAAAATAAAGCGAATTTACAATTTTCTACACAAATGGAAACTAATTTTTTTAACCACGAAATTCTTCGACTAAAATACAAAATAATTATATATCGTTAACATTTAATTAATTTCAACCTAGAAAAACAAAGATCCCGCTCGGACATTAGGGTCCCACAGAAAATCCCGACTGAGCGGGATCTACATTTCGACCTAGCGGGATCTTCTTATTTTGAGCGGGATTTAATGTTTTATTAATTTGGCATAATTTACAAACCTAGAACATAAGCCATTAAATTTCTACACACAAAATCATAATTAATACCTTAACCAACAAATATTTCGACTGAAATTCAAAAGAACTACATTGTTAAGAAAATTCAACCTAAACTAATAAGATCCCGCTCGGGGAAACACAAAATCCCGACTGAGCGAAATCTATATTACATCCGAGCGGAAAATTGTTATTTACGAGCGGGATCTACGAATATATTAATGTGAGATAGTTTATAATTCTAGATAACCTATTCCTAATTTTCTACACCCAAAAGCGAAACTAATATGTCAACTAACAAATTCTTCGACTAAAATTCTAAAACTAACATTAGTTTATTTATTTTTATTTACAAGGAGAAACCCGACTAAAATTTGTACAAGGAGAAAATTATGAAAAAAAATCGATATAAATAAATTACTAACCTCTCCGGACATATTGTATTGAAGGAATGAAATCCCACTCCAACAATCGAACGGATGGAAATCCCGCTCCAACAATCGAACAGATGATACTCCCTAAACTCGAATGGATTTTTGTATTTTTTTTTTAGTTCATGAGGGTTCCCTAAACTCGAATGGAACTTTGTGTTTTTTTTTTTAAGTTCATGAGGGCCGCGGAATTCAATATGTGGGTGGATTCAATATGTGGGCGGATTCAATGCTTATATAGAGGAGCGGGATCTTCCACCTCCCCTCTCTCACCTCCCCTAATGTAACGCCGCCCTCTCTCACCATGTAACGTTAAAAAAAATAAAAGAGGAGTCAAGCCCATCAATTAAATGTCAGGCGTTTTGTTTTGATATACTATATACTATTCACATGCGGCTTGATTTTTTTTTTTACATGATAAAATTTTTGAAAAATAATGGCTTATACTATTAAAAAATTCGTAACTTAATATGTATATGATAAATTTCAAAAAAATATATATTTTGGTTTCAAATTTTTAAATCCTCACTCGTTTTCAAAAGATCCCGCTCGGAGTTATGTTAATTATTATGAGTTCCCGCTCGAGCGGGATCTACGTAACTCGAGCGGGATCTTTAGCTATTGAATTTATATAATTTATTGAAGTTGGAAAATGTATTTTTTATTATTAATATATTAAATTTAATCAAATTCAAAAAATGAATGGCTTATACGATTAAAAAATTGATACTTAATAAATATATGATAAATTTCAAAACAAAATATATTTTGGTTTAAAATTTTTAAATCTCACTCGTTTATAAAAGATCTCGCTCGGATTTATGTGAATTATTATGAGATCCTGCTCGAGTGGGATCTATGTAACTCGAGCGGGATCTTTATCTATTAAATTTATATAATTTATTAGAGTTGGAAAATGTATTTTTTATTACCAATATATTAAATTTAATCAAATTGAAAAAATTAATGGCTTATACGATCAAAAAATCGTAACTTAAGATATATATATGATAAATTTCACAAAAAAATATATTTGGGTTTGCGATTTTGAAATTCCACTTGTGTGTAAAATTCCGCTCGGAATTTGTTTAAATATTATGAGATCCCGTTCAAGTGGGTTCTATATAACTCGAGCGGGATCTTTGATTATTGATTTTATATAATTGTTTTGAGATGGTAAATGTATTTTTTTTCCCTACTATAATACTAATGAGCAATGAAATAAAAAATCAATGATCAAATTACATTAACTAATTAACGGAAAAAAAACTAATAATAAAAATTACATTAACTAGCAGCATTAGGGTTTCAGTTTAACAGGAATTTGTGGGCGGGATTTGGGTTTTTAACTCTTCTCTCACCTACCTCTCAAATCTATCATAATTAATTCATAAAGTAGTCAACCGAATCTATGTTTTTTCAATTTCCCATGCAACTATTCGCTATTTTTTTTAACACGCCGCAAGTGCACGGGTGCTATTGTGTATATGGAAGCAAGGTCGTATTCCACAGAGACTGATTTAACTTAGCAAGTACTACTTTCAACTATTATCCTCTATTTAGACTACGAACTTTAATTTTTGGATTTTTAATGAAACTAATTAAGAAAACAAAGAGCAAATAAAAAGCAAACAAAAATATGTAAAGATTCAAATAAGAAGAAGGTATCTTAAGGTTTCGATTTCAATGGACAATTAAAATTCAAATCTCAATCAATCAATCAATTAACATTGGGACTCGATTCTTCTTAGAACAATCACAAAAATAGCTTAAACCTACTCCCGTAGCGAATAAACCGTTGATCACATGCAAGGCAGCAAGGGTTTTCGTTCCCGACAAACATCATATGCATGCAACTCCCAAAAGATCCTAATTAAGATTAGTGCTCTCACACAAGGCTCGTCCCCTCCCGGTTATTTTGCAATGCGTGTCCTATGTTCCAGTTCATGTATTAATCCTCATCTCCCGACTATTGAATTAACACAGCTAATATGCACAATTGGTGGCCAATCAATCAAGCATGCAAGACAAATAAAGAACATAAGAAAGAAGAGAAGATCGTAATTGATTAATTGATTAAGAATCAAAGATTAATTCTCCATCTACTCTCTAACCCTAGGATACAAGAAATTTAGCTACTCATAATTAAAGCAAATACCAAATTAAAAGAAAAAGAATTCATAAACATGAAACAAGAAAAACCGTAGTCGAAACAAATCTCGTCTTGAACTCTTAAACAAGTCTTCAAAACTTCAAGACAAAGCAAAAAATAAAAACTAAGGATAATACTATAAGGTGTAAGATGGTCTCTTCTATGCAATAGAAGGAGTATTTATAGCTAAAACCCTAAGCTAAAACGAGTAGGAAACAAAGTCTAATTAAAAAGGGAATAAAAATTGGAAAAGGAAAATTTTTAACTTAATCCGTCTCGCCATGCGGTCACATGGAGGACCGCATGCGAGACCGCATGAAAAATGCGAGAAATTCCCAACGATTGAAGCAAAAAACATTGGCATGCGGTCCCGACATGCGGTCACATGCCAGACCGCATGCACTCATGCGGGCAACATCCTCCCTTCATGCGACCGCATGACGGATACTTCATTGCTTGACTTCATTTTGCATTCGTTTCTACACCGTTTCTCGAGCCATTTCCTCCCACGAACTCGTATGAAGCCAATCTTGACATCCACAAACTTGTTTCTCCACATTAAAGCTCCAAAATACCTTCAATTCCACAATAAACAAGAAAGTATCAAATTACTCAAAACAAATCAAAACATATACTTAAACTTGCTTTCCAACATAAATTTCCACATCAAATAAGCACTTTTAAAACCCAAAACCAAGTGAAAATCCATGTTTATCAGCAACATATGGTCACTTCCCTATGTTTTCGCTGAACAAAGGAATTGAAGTGATGTTTTTTTGTCACCTTCCAATTATTCTAAGGGTATTTATGTAATATTGGACATAACTAATTTGTTTTCCAACAAGTGGATATAATAAATTTCAACATATAGTAAACGGATATAACAAATTTTTACTCTATGATGAATTGTGTATCGAGTTTACAATATTGTCAGAGATTATGTATACAATTATTTCCTATTTATAGAAAATAACATCGTTGAAAAGAGCAAAATGAAAAGATGTTAATTTTTTAGCCAATTGACAACCTCAATCTTACAATAATTTGGATTGAACGCCAGTTTTAATCTTCAATTAATTGGAAAAAATGTGGTGTTATAATTAGGGAATTATTACGAAATTGTGTTGTAATTTCCGGATGGATAAATGATGTCATTTGTACTCGTAAAAATTATATTCAACCAAAATTGTAGAGGCTAAATCTGTAATTGATGATGATGTCAGGCACATCCAGATCAATCGGGCACTAGAAACTTGTCAACACAAAAATATGTAAGAGCCCTAGGTTGAGCACCGGTGGGAGTGCCGACCTTAGAGCCTCCGACACTCAATTTAGTAAATGAATAATGAGTAAATATGATAAATAATACAAATGAGGGAGAAAGGCAGGTTGGAAGCAATGTTTATTCCAAGTTGTCAGTTGCATTCGGAGGGTGGAAACAGTAACAATAAGTAAATAATAATAGCAAGCTAATGGTGGAGTAACCCAAGTTGGCTAGACCCGGTTTGTGAGAGCAAGTTGGAAAGGTAGCGGAAGTTGAGAGAATTCTTGAGAGAATATGAGAGATTTGCGAGTCGGAGTCGGGCTATGTTATGGAGTAGCTTATCGGGCTAGAATGAGAATATTTATCAGGCTAGATCGCCGAGTAGGCTATCGGAATAGGTTTTTGTATCCGCCTAGTCAATTGAGCCAACTTATGAGGCTTGTCGGGCTTGGGCCAAGTAAATAGATTCTGCTTAGTCGTTCAACGTCAGTTTATGATTTATCGGACTAGACGACTGATACCGCCTAGCTAATTGGGTCGAGTAAAGGTGTTTTCTCTGATTAGTCCGGCTAAATAGTTGAATTCGCCTAACTATTCAACATCAATATATGGCTTATCGGACTAGGCAGTTAATTATGTCTAGCTAATTAGGCCGATTAGAGATGCTTTTTGTTGGCATTCTAGATAAACGAATTTTGCACACTACAGTTTGACCCCCACTCTACAATTAGAAATTTATAATTAGAGAGTTAATTATTGGGAGTTAATCAAGCTCGTAATTACTCTAGTCATAGCAAATTATTGTGTTGAAATTGACATTCGTCAAGGTCCAGAGACGCAAAGCATTTCAGTTCTACGTATATAATAAAATCAAATTAATTGATAGTAACTAGTTGATTTGAATAACAACTAATGGAAATTGATCATTTGTAATTGATGGGCCATCATGGTAGGCAAACTTGACAAAGACGTAGTCGTTACATGACCACTAATATCACTATTCGATACATACATTCATTGCAGTCGGACTTGATCTGATGCATCTGCCAAGTTGTAGATAGCTCGTATCTTATTGTGTATGTGTATCTGCTTAGACCAGATTAAGTCCGATTATATTTGTTTGAAGCAGTTTACAATTGATGTCGATGGGTGTGGTCGTCATGGACAGACCGAGTCAAAGAGACGTTGTCCACTTTCCTCCGAACTTTAATGTTAGGGTGATTGGTTCAACTTTATCATTAGGGATGGACTTTTCGCTCTGATGTCAAATCCGACAACGTCCGATTGGAGCAGGTTGGACGTACGGTTTAAGATTGGTGGTTGCACTCCGGAGAGTTGCCTACATGCCTGTTTGTGGGATCAAGCCAGATATAGTTCTCGTTGTGAATTGTGCTCCATAGAGCCGTGCTCCGTAGAGTTGCCTACATACCTTTGTGGGATTAAGTCCGATGTAGTTACAAATTGGCCTGGATAAAATTGTTAGCCAAGGTATGGAAAAATAATAAACTTAATGGAATAAATGACAAAGAAGAGTCAAAAATGATATTGTTTAGATGGATTGCAATCCAACTGTTTGATATGTTTCTTTGTTCTTAGTTCGCAGCTTGTACGCTCATTTGCTCACTAGCTTGATGGTGAGGGATGATCATCCTCAATGTAAGTCGGCTCACTTCGTGTCGAGGTTTGTGAAGTTGATGTATGTTCATTTTTCATTTTATTGCTGCATAAAAATATTGGTTAGTTGAGCAAAACTTGAAATAGAGTAATTCAGAAGGCTTGTGTACCACTGGAGGGTCGACCCAGTCAGACTAGAACCAAACCCTTTACAGATGCAAGCTTGTCTCAATTGGCATGGAATTGCAGCAGTAAACATCCTTTGCTTGTATTGAGCTATGTGGCCAGTCGGATCAGTCGTGCCGTTGAACTCCTGCATGTTAGGAAAGTTGAACTTGATGGGCATTTCAACCAGGGCAATTTTATCGACAAATGGCGAGTTGGCATAACAATTTTCTAAACTTTTGTGGATTGGTGCCGGCATGCCAGGCATACGTTAGATTAGCGCTTCCATTTCGGCCAGCTTTCTTGTCAAGTCATCATCTTTGAAGGCATTTCGATCAGTGGTCATCGGTTGAGTAGGTTCGCTCGCGAACAACTGTTCTTGGGTGATCTCTCTCAGATCGGCTCCAATAGTCTGTTGCTTGACGTGGGTTGGTGTGATCATATGGTTGGTTGTCGGCCTAGTATGTTGGGCGGCATTACTCATAGGGTAGTCAGAATGGTTCTGGCAGGTTGCCCCCCAATAGTGGTTATTGTCTCAGGTCGGATAAGCCTTTCAATTCGGGCATCTGGAGTAATTTGTTCCATTCCGCGTGTTTGCTCTAAGGCGGCAGACGGGATGTTGTTACTTGCATTTAGAAGAGCATGACTCGGATCAGTTGGATTACTAATGACGTTGTGGTTTCTTACCGAAGATGATGGATCAGTCACGAGAGGGTCGGATCTGTCATTGTGAGTGATCAGTGTGTCTTTCAGAGGCTGCATGGGAGGCACTTGGGCCCGAAGCCAAGAGGTTCGATGATCACGATGGGCTTTAAAGCCTCAAGACGCTCATACAAGTTGGCATTCTCATTTTCCAACTTCTTACATCGTTTTTGCTCTTGACTGATCTGCTTAGTGAGGGCAGCAATCTGGGCGGCCAATTCAACCCGAGCACTCACATCAGGAGAATCGGGTGTTTATGTTTTAGATCCATCACGTTCGTCAGACATGATTGACACTCGAAGAGATCTACGGAAAGTGCGTTGATTCGCTTGATTGCTAGGTCCCCACGGTGGGCGCCAAATTGTAGAGGCTAAATCTACAATTGATGATGACGTCAGATCAATCGGGCACTAGCAACCTGTCAATACAAAAACACGTAAGAGCCCTAGGTTGAGCACCGGTGGGGGTGTCGACTGTAGAGCCTCTGACGCTAAAGTTAGTAAACGAATAATGAGTAGAAATGATAAATTATATAATTGAGAGAGAAAGACAGGTTGGAAACAATGTCTATTGTTGTCGGTTGCATTCAGAGGGTAGAAACGGTGACAATGAGTAAGTAATAATGGAAAGCTAGTGGTGGAGTAATCCAAGTTGGCTAGATCCGGTGTGTGAGAGTGAGTTGGAAAGGTAGCGGAAGTTGATAGAATTCTTGAGAGAATATGAGAGATTTGCGAGTAGGATTGATCGTAGGCCGTATGATAGCCTGTGTGGTGTATGGATAGATAAAGATTGATCATAGGTGGATGATGAAGACAAACCGGATGGCAGCCGGCTACAAGCAGAAAGGATAAAATGTGTGCAAGTCAGATCAACGTAGGTCGATGAAGGCGGCCGTAGCCAGCTAGGCTGATGTTGATGTATAAGTAAATGTAGCCGGATGTAAGTCGACGTAGTTAGATGGAGACCGGATGATTGATGAAAGATGTATTATAACTGTAAGCGGATATAAGTCGATGTAGTCGGATTAAGGTCGTAGCTAAATAGCAACTATGATTGGATAGGCCGTAGCCGGGTAAACGTCGTAGCCGGATGGATCGTAGTCGGATTGGCCGTATCTGAGTGGCGGCCGTAGCTGGATATCAGCTGTAGCCGAGTGGCGGCCGTAGCCGGATTGGCCGAAGCCAGATGTCAAATGTAGCCGGAAAGGTTGTAGCCGGATATGCAATTGGGCGGCTGCTAAGGTAAACGGATGTGGGCGGATGAATTATCTAACTAAGTGTAGGTGAATGAACAGTACAAGAAAGTGGTAGTCGATGAAAGCGGAGTAGCCGGATAGGCCGCTGTTGATATGTAAGCAAATGTATTCAGAAGTAAACCGACGTAGCCGGGTGTAAGCGGAGTTGAGAAAGAGAATGAGCAATAGATAGTTGAATGCAAATGAGTTCCAATTAGGGCTGTCAAATCATCCGGGCCAGGCCAACCCGGCCCGGCCCGCCGGGCCAAATGCACATTTTCGGGTCGGGCCGGCCCGGCCCGGAATTTTCACGGGCCACCAAAAATGATGGCCCAGCCCAGCCCTATCGAGCCTACGGGCGGGTCGGGCCAAAGTGGCCTGATCAGAAAATAAATTTAAAAAAATAATTATAATTTAAATTTAAATTAAAAATTCTATACAGATATAAATTTAAATTTAAAATGGGTAGATCATGTGTAACTTTCACTCAATTTTCCTACTTTTTCTTGAATAAATGTTTCACTTAATTTATCTATTTTTAAATAAAAATAATACACACCTATTAAAGTCTTTGAAGTGAGACTTATCTATTATTTTATCTTTACTCTTAATTCCTGCTAGAACATAAATTCTTAATAGACTTAAATAGACTTATCTATTATTCTTAATTCCTGCTAGAACATTAAGTAAATAAATTGGGTAAAACAGGACAAAAATTTTACAATTGAATCACTAACTTTGTAGTTACAGTACATGCGGTATGGAATGTGAAGTTGATTACAAGAAGACAACTTATTTTAACAATTTTATGGTGTCAAATTAATGTATAATTTCAACTAATTCAAGTGAAAAAATATTTTATTTCTTTTCGATATGTGGGTGTAGTTCATTCGGATCGAGAGTTCATTCAGATCGATATGTGGGTGTAGTCACAGTTCATATGATATGGCTTGCTCGAAAATCGATTATTGTGACATTGTGATTAATCACACTAATTGTGATTAATCATATTAATCACTTCGTAATTATAATTTATAAATTTAAATTAAAAATATAACCGGGCCAAAATGGCCCGTAGCCCATCGGGCTTTTTAGGCCCGCGGCCCGGTTGGCCCGTCGGGTCACTTGGGCCGGGCCAAAATGGCTCGGGTTTTTTCGGGCCACTAATAATGGTAGCCCAGCCCAGCCCAAACATCGAGAGGGTCGGGCTGGCCCGTCGAGCCGGGCCATTTCGGGCCAATTTTGACAGCTCTAGTTTCAATCAAGTCTAATGACCTAGATGTTTGTTATATAAGGGCGGCTAGAAGCCGCTTAGGATTTAGGGTTTTCGCCTTCATTCCTTCTTAGTCGGTTGCAAAGCACGTGGGTTGTTGACGGTTGATATGATCCGTCTGTTATAAATAAGATATATCCGTTTTGACTTGGTCAAGTCGTTCGACTAGCTTTTGTCACCCTTCAGCTTTAGTGCGGAGTCGGGCTATGTTATCGAGTAGCTTATCCGGCTAGAATGAGAATATTTATCAGGTTAGATCACCGAGTAGGATATCGGAATAGGCCTTTGGATCCGCCTAGTCAATTGAGCCAAATTATGAGGCTTGTCGAGCTTGGACCGAATAAATAGATTTCGCTTAGTCGTTTAACGTCAATTTATGATTTATCGGACTAGACGACTGATACCGCCTAGCTAATTGGGTCGAGTAAAGGTGTTTCTCTGATTAGTCCGGCTAGACAGTTGAATTCACCTAGCTATTCAATATCAATATATGGCTTATCGGACTAGGCGGTTAATTCCGTCTAGCTAATTGGGCCGATTAGAGATGCTTATTGGACTCAGACTAGATAGACGGATTTTGTCCACTACACCTCAATCTTACAATAATTTGGATCGAACACCAGCTTTAATCTTCAATTAATTGGAAAAAATGTGGTGTTATAATTAGGAAATTATTACAAAATTGTGTTGTAGTTTCTAAATGGATAAATGATGTCACTTTTAGTACTCGTAAAAATTCTATTCAACCAAAAACTAGATCGTATGCTATCGATATACTATATTTACAAGTGGGACCCTTATTCCATTTACAATAATTTTAACATCCAATTCACTTCTTCCACTCCCATTAAGTGGGACCTTAACTCCACTCACAACAACTTTACAAGTTTTTTTAGTTTTCGTGCCCAACACCAAATGAGACTTTAAATCGTGGACGGAGGGAGTATGAATTTTAAAAAGTAACATTATTTTAGTTGGAAGAGGTTATTTGACAAATCATTGCAAGTAAGTGTACATGACGAATCATCTCGTTGCAAATTAGGTTATAAGAAGGATCATCTCGTGTAGAATTTACTGACGCAGAGTCACTTTACGTAGTCAAAATGATATAATTTGAGTGTTACACGAATGATCATGTAGTGTAAGTTTATTGATGGGAATTAACTTTACAATTTTATTTCTAAGGGATATGGATTAACAAATCACTACAAATAAGTGTTAATCATCTCATTAGAAATAAGTGTTACATGAAGGATCATCTCATGTAGAATTTATTGATAGATAATCACTTTACATTGTAAATCATATATTTTTTTTTCAAAACAATACAACATTATTTCAATATCAAATTATTCATTTCCTTATTTGAAATTTGATAATTTATTTTAAATAAGTGTATACGTGATTTCATTGCAAATAAGTGTTACATGAATCATCATCAGGTGAAGAATTTATTATCGAGATCACTTTACATTGTAATTTACAAATATAAATTAAAAAAAATATTTTAATATTATTAATGTGATATAATTAGACAAATCTTTACAAATAAATGTTACATGAAAGATCATCTCGTTGTAAAATAAGTACTACTACATGAATCACCAACTCATATAGAATTTATTGAAGGAAATCACTTTATATTATAATTTACAATTACAATTTAAAAAAAAAAAATCCAATATTTATTATAGCCCATCGCTCATGTGGTGTGTGATGTCACCTAGATATGAAAATCAACTTATGAAACTAATATAATAAACTTTAATTTCAATTAACCAAAAAACTTTAGATATAAAACTCTCGTTCAGTCAATTAATCATAATCCATAAAATATCAGTCAATAGCATATTCAATATGTGTTCGCGCTAACCTGGTTAGTATTCGAGGTTAAAAATCTCAAATTTAAATCATGAGATCTTTAAAATTTTCTTGTAACGCACTAATAAAAGAATTATAACATATTTAATTACGTTTCTATTACGACTCTTGTATCCAATAATTATTTGTGGTAAAACAAAAATATCTTTTTCGAATAATGTTTTCTAATGCTTAGTAATAAAGTTTTTAACCAAAAATTTTCTTATTTTAGCGTGTGACAATTGAGATTGGACGGTAATTATTTTACATTGTAATTTATAAGAAATTAAATAAATATAGTATTTTATTTTAAAGTGATATATTGGACAATCATTACAAATATGTGTTACATGAAGGATTATTTTATGTACTGATGGAGAATAACTTTACATTATAATCTAGAAATATAAATTTTAATAAATATTAATTCAATGCTTTTGAAAGATAGAATATGACAATCACTGCAAAATACAATTTAAAAAAATTGGAATCATACTTAAAAGTGTTATGTGAAGGATAATCTTGTGTAGAATTAATTAATTAGTGGGGAGTTTACATTCTAATTACAAATACAATTTAAAAAAATACTTTATTTTAAAGAGATATAGTATGATACAATAGAAAGTGCCACGTAGGATTGAGATGAATTATAATGTATATCTAGTGTAAACCACATTGTAAGCTACAGTTTTAAAAGTAATTCAATATTTTATATCAAGTGATATATATGGACAAATCAATATAATATTATTACATGAACTTGTTGCAAACGGAGATAATAATGTCTTTACATTGTAATTTATAAAAATAATTAATATTTAGTATTGCACACATGGGATCCTTGAGGATCATCTTGTATGTTAATTAGGATATTAAAGAAAATTGAAGTTAAAAAACTACTTAGAAATAAGTTAAGATCGGGGTTAAGCTGGAGCAGTGTGGAGTGCCATCGTAGAATGGTTTAGTTTTGATTTGCATTCTTTTCAGTTCAACTCTCAAGTTTTGAGTCTGTAGAAAGTTGCAATTATATATTATGATTGTTTGGGCTGGGCTGGATCAAACGAAATACTTTGATTCATGAAAATAACACTCATAATGAATTTCTGAGCATTGTTAGGATGACTCTTGTTGAAACTTGGTAGATATTACTCTGCCGGGATGGATAAAAGATAATATTGATGGTCCGAACAACCTTCACGCTTCAAGACCTTTATTTTGTGCTTTGTTTCATGTTTCTGGTGGAGTTGCTTTTGCTTTCGACCAAAAAGTTTCTGTCATTCATTGCTCTTTCCTATGGTTCAAATTATTTGTGGCTACGGTTGGCCTCTTATTCTCTTATAAACACTAGAAACAATTAGGAAGAAAATTTCTTTTTCTTCATAAAAAACTATCTCATGGCTGCTTATGGCTGTTGATAGTCGATCTTGAACTTCTCCTTTTGTTGTGCATCTTCAATAATCATTTTGCGTCTGCAATACTTCTTGTACAACACATTGATATTCGATACAACCATTATTTTTCTCTCCATAAAAATTGCACAAAGCAAGAAGAATGTTTGCGTTTTTGGTTAACAAATTCGTCAAAATTTATAATCTCAAACCAATACAAAAAATGGAAAACCACTACATAATTGACATGATTATTGCTTTTGTAACATATGAATTTAATTGATTGATTGAAATATAATGTTTTGTAACTGTTAAAACTAAATTGAAGGAATGAAAACCATAATAAAACAGATTATTTAAAAAAGAAACCGAAAATACAAATAAAGCCTCATATTGTTAATGTCAATTTTTTTTGCATGATTAGTGCTAGTGGAGCATTAATTTATTGTCATGATTCAAGGATTTTAATATTGTACATTTATATTAATACCATGAAATTTCAATATTTATGTGGCCATATATTGAGATTTTAGATAAATAAATAAGAAAAATTCTAATAATGCCACGTAAGATTGAGGATGATTGTGGTGCTTGGAATCCATTGTCCTATTATAAAGAAGATTACTAGTGTGTAACCCGTCGAAATTCGATGGGTATCATTTATATTATATTTTTATGAGTATAAATTAAAATAGAATTAAATAAATTATACAATTAGAGTTATATATTGTATCGGTACAAATAATTAAATGATGTATTACATCCATAGATCCAATATTGGACTATTGAGGGTAGACCCAAAGTTGGGTCTCGTAAAATTTTTATGGAAAAATTTCCAACGGAAAATCACATAATGTTTATTACATCATTCTAGTAAAAGAAAAATCGATATATCTTGCATAGCAAGTGAAAGAACGTGTCGGGTGCAGAATGTCTATAGCCCTACGTCATATCTCTAGTCATCATAATCATGTGATCCATGACATTATTTACCTTCTCTATATATGCTCTAATATTGCTCAACACTCTCATCTATCTATTTCTCATCCTCCACGAAACCATGACAGCACGAGAAGTAAACATGACTACTACATATGCAGAATCAACCTCAAGCCAAAGTTTAGCAAGATATGACGTAATGATATTATAATAATTAAAAGTTTGCAAGAATATAAAACACTACAAAAAGCATCTATGTAACTATATTCCATAAACACCCATCTAGATAATCAACACATGTTTTTTTTTTCTTCTATAGGAATAGTCTAGCGGTAGAATGAGCGCTTAAACTGAAAGGTTCCAATTCAAACTTCACTAATGTTTTTATAGATCGAGTCGTCATAGTTGTATTTGAAAAATGTGATTCACGTGTCATGCATGGTTTGCACGTGTAGGATGACCGAATGAAGTGACATGAAGGTTATCACGACATAAAAAAATGGTTATTTTTATATGGGAATTACTTTATGTGGTAATTTACAAATATAAATTTAAAATTAATCTAATATTTTATTCTAAGAGATATATTTCGACAAAATTATTACAATAAACATTAAATGAGGAATTATCTGATTGCAAATAAGTGTTATATAAAAGGATTATCTCATGTATTGACGGATAACCACTTTACGTGGTGATTTATAAGAATATTTTTCCAAAAAAAAAAAAAACAATTCAATACTCTATTTCAAATATATAATTTGACAAATCATTACAAATAATCATCTCGTATGATAATAAGTGTTACATGAATTATCATCACATTGCAAATATGTATTGCATGAAGGACTGTCTCGTGTAAAGTTTATTAACGTATAATAATTTTACGTTGTATTTCAATATAATTTCAAAAAAGTATTTCAAATTTTATTTAAAGTTGATATAATTTGAAAAAATAAGTGTTATATGAAGTATCATTGCAAGTGATCATGTCGTTGGACAATAAGTGCTACATGAATGATCATCTTGTTGCAATTAAGTATTGCATGAATGATAATCTCGTGTAGAATTGATTAATGCGAAATCACTTTACATTTTTATTTATAAATATAATTTTAGAAAATATAATTCAGTACTAATTTTAATGTTATAATTTGACAAATCATTGCAAATATGTGTTACATGAATTATCATCTCGTATTGAATTTAGTAAATTGGCATTTGATATATTTTTTAAATATTTGTGAGCTAGGAACATCCCACAATCAGATTAATGATTTTGAGAAGTAAATCATATTCATAGATCTCGTAAGATGTATGGCTCAGATTATCTCCTATTTCTCATATAAAAATCATTTCTATATGATCATCTTGTTGCATACAATATGTATACTTGCTTTAGAATTGAAACATTAAAAAACTTATAACTATAAACTTAAAAAACAAATAGAAGTATTTTATGTCAAAGTGATAGTATTGCGACAATGTATTGTAAGAGTGTTAAACGATTTTATGAAATTATAATATTATTATATAAAATAAGTTGAGGGATAACGTTACTCAAGTAATAGTGCCCGTTCTTTCAATCTAAATCACCAAATTTGTACATGTCCGCAACTTGAATCACAATTTTATATATTTACCCGTCCCAAATGTAGGCAATGTCAATGGGTTAGATACCTCACCCATCAAGCCTTTCTCAAACCTGAACCCGTTTAGATTTTCTTTAATTCAATTAAAAATTGACTTCACTACCCAAACTACCCCAAAAATTAACCTGTCAACACTCCGTTGGGCAATACTTGTTAATTACCCGCTAAAAATTGGAATACTATAAAATTAATATTAAATATTAAAAATAATAAAAAGTTATAATCAAAATAAACATATCAATGCACAACTTTTATAAAATAAATTTCAAAACAAATACTTATTAACGAAATATCTAACATGAGTATTTTACAGTTGATATCTCATAAAGTGTTCAAATAAATTACAGTAGTATTTAAGAACCAGACTAATCTACTGCCATCCCTCGCCAAACCTTTTTAAAAAACAAACTTCACTGCTCGTAATCGTCACAACCCAATTTTGTGATTGGAAAAAAAATGAACACTACTTTGTATTAATACAAATAGTAGAAATAAAAATAAAATAGAATTAAGGTATAAATAAAAAGGAAACTTTACTACCCTACCCGTACCTATAAAAAAAATCGGTTAAAAAATGAACCATACAATGTTACAATATAATATGAAAATAAATTATAACAAAAACCATAATTTTCTTTTTAAGTGGAATGAAAAAGAAATTCAAGGCACCATGAAATTACTAATAACCATAATTACTCTATAATATTTTTTTTTATCTTCTATATATACTCACCGGAGAGCTATGTTATTCCCGTACGTGTATAGTAATGTCCATTAATAATCCAACGCCGTTTGTTTATACACATGTATCCGTTTTTTTTTTTCGATTGAAAATATTGCAACTTATATTCTCATTTTCAACATGTATATATCCGCTATGATCTTGAATATTTTCCAATCACTCAAATTTAATTGAATGTTTTTTTAAAGAAACTTAAGTTGACGACAAAACAATAACTTACTGTACGTAAATCTAGCAATAATCATGTGAATTAAAAAAGTAAAGTTTCTACTACCCATACTAATAAAGTCCAAAGTATAATTTTAAAAAATTATATAAAATCATTTATTAAAAAATTATGTAGCAAAAATGCTATTATAAGGTTGAGCCTGATATGAGTGATACTTTTGTTTGTTAATTAACATAATTTATTTTAGGGTAGTGCTATTTGGACATACTATGTCCAAACATACGATGGTAAAAATATGGATTTGACGGAATTTTTTAACTAATAATTTAATTTTATAGTTTCGACAGTTTTGTTATTAATAAACATATACTTTTGAAATTTTAATTATAAAGTTTAATCTCAATTTAAATTCACAAGTTTAGGACTTGCATGAGGATGAGAGTAAAATTTGGGAGCGGGTGTGCGTGAGATCGATATTTCGGAAGGAAGTCTGAGTAGGAAATAAATTTTGAAGGAAATCAGACAATGTTTTTTATATTTCAAGTACGTATGTCTAGATATAATATGTCCGAATAGAATTATTGTTTATTTTATATGTGTATACAATTTAGCCAAATAATGTTGTATCGCATCATATATATGTACGTATTTTATTTATATATATATATACGTGTAAATGTTTATATGTGTATACAATTTAGCAAAAAAAATATTTTATATGTTTTATTAACATATTTTACAATTTATTTTATATGTGTATACAATTTAGCAAAAAATAATTTATTTTGTTTGTATCTCATATATATATAGCAAATTATATATATATATATAACGGTTTCATATTAAATGCATGATTGTCAATAAATGTGATATTCTAAATTTAAAATAAAAATTGAGATTTTAGATAATTAAAAAAAGAAAAAACCTCAAAATTCTACATAAGATTGAGGATGATTGTGGGTTTAGGGACCTACACTCCTATTATAAAGAAGAAGATTATTTAGAAAAAACACAATCAAACCCGACCCGAAATAGTTTCCATTCATTTACTCCTAAACCCAACCATGGTTGGCCGGATCCAAATTTCCGGGTTTATTACCAACCCACAGATCCGATCCATAACCCCACCAAAAATATATCAAATCCAAACCCTAACCCTTTTTCTCTATTTCGGGTCTTCCGATCGGATCTCTCTGCCACCGGCAAAAGCTCTCATTTTCAGGTTATGATCTATCTCTCTTTTCTGCGTTACAGATCCGACCCGATTTTGATGATTTAATGTGGTTTTCGAGCTTCTGTTATCTTGGATTTGGTGATCCGTTCTGAATTTCGCTCTTTTGATCTGTTCGTCGTCCCCCGCTTGATTTTTGAGCTTGAAGATGTTTATTTTTATGTGTTGTAGAGTTGAAATTTCTGTGGTGTAGCTTGTTATTAGGTGCAATTGTTTTGTTTCTGGATGATCTGACCTCAACAATTGTATGGATCAGTTAATACGTGAAAAAAGTTGAAGTAGCTGCCTTCTATGTTTGTGCTGCACTTTCACTGTGTGTGTATATGCGTGTTTGTTGGAATTGAGCTCCCATTTTCCGTAATAGCGGTCGTTTTTGTTTAATTAATATTGAAGTAAAATTATTCCAGAAAACTCTTCAAATGAGGATTGATTACCCTTTCAACGGTTTTCGTGTGTAAAGACCGTAACGAGAAGATACTAGTTATAGGTGTATGCCTTTTCGGATTTCATGCGTGAATATTTTATTAGTGTTATTTTGCTGGTAGATTATGTATCTTGCTATAATCGTGTCAAACCATCCATCTTATGAAAAAGTATATAAGTTTCTCTTTCTTTGTTTTTGAGAAAAAAGAGAAGTTATGTAACTCAGAAACACATTTAAGAACTTCCTTTTGTTTTTTTTTTTAATCTGTGGCTACGACTATTGCTTGTTTCTACTGAAGTTCTGTGGTTAACTGCTGGCTGCTGGGTACACCTTGTGGTTTCCTTTTTGTTGCAATATGTTCTGCATGTGAATGTGATGACTGCTTTTATCGTGATTCGTCTATATTGCTTCAGTATCTCATGTTAGTGCTCATTTATGTATCACTTTTCTATTACTGATGTGATCAAACTGCCAAATCACGGTTCTCTAATTTCTTTCAGTTCAGATATGAAATGAATGAAGGGTAAATCGTTATTGCAGTCTGTTCTGGTGAGAAGATCTGTTATGAGTGCAGTTTGACATCATTGATTCATATATATTTTAGTACTGTGTCCATGTTATGGAAATATTAAATGAGATCCCGGCCAAGAAAACGAAAAGATTGACTTCTGTTGTGTGGAATCATTTCGAAAGAATAAAGAAGGCAGACGGACAGTATGCTGTTTGCATCCATTGCAAAAAGAAACTAAGTGGGTCAAGTAACAGTGGTACTACACATTTACGGAATCATTTGGTGCGGTGCCTGAAGAGGTCAAATTTTGATGTTTCTACAATACTTTCTCCAAAGAGGAAGAGAAATGAAACTAGTCAGAGTCCTATCCGTCAAAGTAATCTTGGTGTAATGGCCATCAGTTATGAGGAAGGTAGAATAAAAGATGACATCCTCAATCCTATGCCTCTCAAGTTTGAGCAGGAACAGAAGATAGAAGATGCTATCCAAACAATCAATCTGGGAAGTTCTAAATTTGATCAAGAGCGTAGTCGGTTGGATCTTGCTCGAATGATTATGCTACATGGTTATCCCCTGGCCATGGTGAACCATGTTGGATTTAAAATATTTGTCAAGAATCTCCAACCATTGTTTGAGGTTAACAACAATGGAGCCATAGAGCTAGATTGCCTGACCATCTATGGCAAGGAGAAACAGAAGCTATATGAGGCACTTCGTCATTTTCACGGTAGAATTAGCCTTGCAGTTGACATGTGGGGTTCGGATGGAAGTGCTGAGTATTTGTGTCTGACTGCTAACTACATAGATGACGACTGGAGGCTTCAGAAGAAGATGCTTAATTTCATGTCACTGGATCCATCTCATACTGATGACATGCTTTCAGAAGTTATTATTAAGTGTTTGACAGACTGGGCTATTGATCACAAGTTGTTTTCCATGACATTCGATGATTGTTCTTCCCATGAAATTATGGTTTTCAGGATTAAGGACTGGCTATCCCAAAATAGACCTCTTTTAAAGAATGGCGAGTTATTTGATGCACGATGTGTTACCCATCTTTTGAGGTCAATGGTTCAAGAAGTTATGGAAGGATGTCGCAACTTGATACATAAAACTCGTGAGAGTATAAGGCATGTTAAAACTACACAAACATTACTTGGAAAGTTTAATGAGATTGCTCAACAAGCAGGAATTGGTAGTGGTAGGCGTCTAGTGCTCGACTCTCCTATGCACTGGAATTCAACGTACTTGATGCTTGAATCAGCAATAGCGCACAAGGGTGCCTTTGCTCTACTGCAAGAGCACGATCCTTCGTACACAAAGGCTTTTTCTGAAGGAGAGTGGCAATGGGCTAGTTCCGTTGCAGGTTTTCTGAAATTTCTTCTCGAGTTCACTAATATTTTCATCAGCAACAAGTATCCAACTGCCAACATATATTTCTCAGAGGTATGTGACATGCACATTCAACTAATTGAGTGGTGTAGGAGCCCTGATGTTTTTCATAGTACAGTAGCCACAAAGATGAAAGACAAATTTGACATGTATTGGAGCAAGTGTAGTATGTCTTTAGCTATTGCAGCAATTCTAGATCCTCGTTTTAAAATGAAGTTGGTTGAGTACTACTACGGACAAATTTATGGTAGCACTGCTTCTGATCGTATCAAAGAAGTCTCTACTGGTTTAAGGGAGCTTTTCAGTGACTACTCGATGGCTCCATCTTTTCCCGATCAAGATTCAGTTCTACCTGGTAGCAGCTTACCCGGTACCAGCAGCTCTTCTAGAGATAAACTTAAGGGTTTCGACAAGTTCCTGTACGAATCTTCCCAAAGCCAGAGTGCCTCATCAGATCTAGAAAAATACCTGGAGGAGCCGGTATTTCCCCGTAATTGTGATTTCAGCATATTAAATTGGTGGAAAGTTCACACGCCAAAGTATCCAATCTTGTCCATGATGGCGCGTGATATTCTTGCTGTTCCTGTGTCTACTCTCGGACCGGAGGTAGCGTTCAGCAACAGGGGCAGAACGCTTGATCAGTATCGCTGTTCCCTAACTCCAGATACTAGAGAAGCTTTGATATGTGGGCAAGACTGGTTGAGAACGGAACCAGAAGGTATGCACGATTTGATGCTTATCAAATGATTGTATGTTCTTTGATTTTGCACATTGAAAGCACCCTTTCTTTTCTTCCCAGCAATCAACGGGGCTCTAAGCAATGCACTCTTGCCAGTTTCAACAGAAACAAATTGATCTTCTACAACGGTACTAAAGCCTATATACATCATTCAATATCTTTGCAAATTAAGTTCTGAAAATTTACACTCATTCTTGATTTCCTATTGTGTGAAGGTTGATGACTACAAAGCTGATTATGTTGACTCTTCGCGTATTTCTTTCACGATTTCTTTCCCTTCTTTTGATATAGATTTATCAGATGAACAATGATGTATTTATGTTGCCTGTTTAATTTTTACTCTGCTTTTAAAAATGAGGGATTTTGCTTTGTTATGTAGTTCATACTAGTTGATCACCATTGATGTTAAACATCTTTTGATCACTGGACTGAGAAGTATAAATCTTGATTTAGTGTCAACTGGTTTTGTTTGGTATGTGTTAATTAGTTGTTCCCTTTTGCTTTTTGAATATTATTTTATCTTCAATCTGACTTTTTTTTTTTTTTTGGTTGCATACTGAAAATCTAAGAAGTTTATTTCATGTTACGCTTACTGAAATACACGAATGAAGTACAATATAGTATACATTTATGGATGAATGAATGCAGAGTTTTGAAAGTCCATGTATATTGTGTGCAATTCAATAATAAATAAATTTATTAAATTTGATTAAATAATAACTAAAACTCGTGTACATAACTTCTACAAAATTGAATGACACAACAATATTTTGTTTTCATTTAATTATTATGATTATTATGAACTATTCATTGTAGACCATTCGTATTTCAGTATGGGTAAACTTTGAAACATTGAAATATTACATAGCCTGCTTGAGTAGCTTTTAATTATTTTTTATTTTATGGTCATAAAACTTTAAAAAACTTAAAAACATATTTTAATTAAATTATCATGAATATTTTATATTTATTGTACACAATAATACAATTGTATGTGTAAAACACTAATTTTATAAAATTATTGGAATACATTGGATCATGCCTAATATATATTCATTGAATTCAATGTTATCGAATTTGTTGTATGTATTGAAGTTAATTGTTTTCATGTGGCACCAGAATTTTGTTTGAACTTGCATAAGAATATTCAGGGTAAAAATTCACCAAGGACAAAAAAAATTCATTACAATTCCTGCCGCTGAAAATATTAGGCACTACCCCAATAAAAAAAATAAAAAATAAAAATAAAATAAAATAAAATAAAATTGAATCAGTTAATTTGCAACGCACTTAACAATGATATCGTAATTGTAAATGAAGCATCACATCTAATCCAAACATAAGTTCAAAACTTTATTTTTTTTATATAGTATTCACTGCACAACTATGAATGTGCAGTGAATGGGAGGATTTGGGTGGGATGGAATGCAAAAAGAGTAGCTGTTCAACCAATAGAAAATAATGCTCAAGGTCTTATGAGTAAAGTCCTTGATCTTGATACTGGTCAGCAATTTCATTTCCTTGCAGTGTATGGATTCAATTCCATTGATCAAAGAGTTGAGTTATGGCATCTAATTTCTTCTATCTGTCAAAGAACTACTCTACCTCTATTGATAGGTGGTGATTTCAATGCTATTTTGAGTAGTGAGGATAGGTTGAATGGTAATCCAGTTACTCTGGCTGAGACAAGAGATTTCAGTGAGTGCATTCAATTGAATGAACTTACAAGTTTGAGAAGAATAGGAGGAATTTATACATGGTGCAACAACCAGTCTGGAGAGAACAGGATCTGCTCCTACATTGATAGATGTTATGGCAACTTTCAGTGGTGTAACACTTATCCACAAGTCACTGTTGAGATTCTTGATAAGAGTATATCAGACCATTGCCCCCAATTATTAGATTTTCACTCTGAAATGATCAGGAGAAACACTCCGTTTAGATTCTTGAATGTATTGACTGAGTTTCAAGGCTTTAAAAGTATTGTCATGGAGGTATGGACAAGCCAAGGACAAGGAAATAAGCTCATGCAAGTCTGGAATAAACTGAAGCGGCTTAAAGGCCCTCTCAAGCAGATCAATAATCACTCTTTTAAAAATTGTGCAGAGAAAGTGATTCAAGCTAGAAAGGAATTGTCTGAAGTTCAGGTTTTACTGAATGAAGATATTCAAAACAGTAGGCTTATTCAAGAAGAGAAGGAGAAGTTAGCAGAAGTTGAAAAGTGGAGTAATATAGAAGAGAGGATTTGGCAACAAAAAGCTAGGGTGGATTGGATAAAGCTTGGGGATTCTAATACCAAGTTCTTCCACTCCTATGCTAAGGCAAGACAAGCTACATCAGCTATCAAAGGGCTGGTTAAGAGTGATGGCAATCAGTGTATTACTCAAGCTCAAATCATAGAGGAAGTTAGGTCCTTCTACAGTCAACTCATGGGCAACGCAGCACCAATTCTCCCCATGATTGATAAGGAAGTTGTTGCAAGAGGACCTAAACTGAATCATGACCAGCAACTTTTGCTATATAAGGATTTTACAACACAAGAAATTAGAGAAGCTGTCTTTGGTATGGATGCTAACAAATCTCCTGGAATCGATGGATTCAATGTATACTTCTACAAACATACATGGGAGATTATTGGAGAACAAGTGATTGCAGCAGTCAAAGAGTTCCAGACCACAAGCTTTATTCCAAAAGCAGTAAATACCACTCTTCTCACTCTACTTCCTAAAGTAGAGAATGCTCAAACTGTGAAGGAATCCAGGCCTATTGCATGTTGCAATGTTCTTTACAAAATCATCTCTAAGGTCTTGACTAATCGGATGCAGGCAGTTTTGGGAGACCTTGTTAGTGAACACCAATCCGCATTTGTCAAAGGAAGAAATATCTTTGACAATATAGTATTGAGTCATGAATTAATCAAGGGGTACAGTAGGAAAGGTATATCATCAAGATGTATGCTTAAGATTGATATTCAAAAAGCATATGATTCGGTGGAATGGCCGTTCCTTGAACATCTACTATTGGAGCTGGGATTCCCCTTTATGTTTGTGAGATGGATATTAGCTTGCATAACAACTGTCACATATACTATAAATGTTAATGGGGAGTTAACAATCCCTTTTGCTGCTAAAAAGGGGTTGAGGCAAGAGGATCTCATATCTCCTTACCTCTTTGTGCTTTGCATGGAATACTTGACTAGGTGCTTGAAGGAGTTGAGAAATGAAAGAGAATTTAAGTATCATCCGAAGTGTAAGAAGTTAGGCCTGACTCACTTATGCTTTGCGGATGATTTACTCCTATTTGCTAGAGGAGATGCAGACTCACTTCGGCAGCTAATGAAAGCTTTTGACAAGTTTTCAACTGTGTCTGGACTTAAGGCAAATCAACATAAAAGTTTTGTCTACTTTGGAGGGGTAAGGGCTGAAGTACAAGCTCAAATGTTGGAGGAATTTGGTTTGAGCAAGGGTGAGCTGCCGTTTAAGTATTTGGGTGTCCCATTATCATCTAAGAAGCTCAATGTGGTGCAGTGTCAACCGTTGCTTAATAAAATTTTAGCACGTATAAATTACTGGGCAGCAAAATTATTATCATATGCAGGGCGTTTGCAACTATAAGGTCAGTGCTATTAGGAATCCAACTGTATTGGTGCCAGATCTTCTTAATACCAAAAAAGGTACTGCTTCTTATTCAAAGTGCGTGCCGCACATTCTTATGGACTAGAGTATCTGGAGCATCGAAGAAAGCCCTTGTAGCTTGGGAGAGAATTTGCTTACCATTTAGAGCAGGAGGGTGGAATCTCATTGATATTCAAACGTGGAATAGAGCTGCCATATGCAAGCTCTTATGGAGTGTGGCTCAGAAGCAAGATAAACTATGGATAAAGTGGATCCATGAGTATTACATAAAGAATCAGAGTCTTATAACCATGCCTATTCCTGAACGAGCTGCATGGATAGTAAAGAAGATCATTGCTGCGAGGGAATATCTCAGAGGTTGTGAGGAAGGAATGAATCTGATTCATCATCATAAGTACTCTATCAAGAAGGTGTATTGTCAAATGAGAGGAGAAGTAGAGCAGGTGCAGTGGCAGAAAATGCTCACTCATAACATTGCACCCCCAAAATGTATCTTTATAGCGTGGCTTGCAGTTTTGGGGAGGTTGTCAACGTATGATAATCTGCTGAAGATTGGAATAAGTGTTGAGCCTGTGTGCTGTTTTTGCAATGGAGAGAATGAGACAATGGCACACCTGTTCTTTGAGTGTGCATTTTCTGCCCAAGTTTGGAAGGAGCTGACTGCATGGGGAGGTAGCAGAAGAGAGCATCACAATTGGGAGGAGGAAAAGCTCTATCTGAATACTCAATGCCGTGCAAAAAAGGGGAAACAAAAGCTGTACAGAATGATGTTTGTGGTTGCAATCTATCATGTGTGGAAGGAGAAGAATCAAAGAAGATTTCAAGGAAAATGTCTTGATCCTATGGCTGTGGTTAGAGAATGTAAATTGCTGATTTCACATTGTTGTAGGAAAGATCTTCACTTAGCCAGCATGTTGGCTAATTAGCGTGTGTGTTACTGTGGTTAGAGTTTGGAAGTTTATAATCTTGCAATGCTTTACTGGTAATAAAAATAATTAAAAAAAAATAACAGATTCACTTGAATTTGGATCAACAAACACATAAATAAACATATTTGGAGGGCAGGACAAATTTGTCGACCACATTTCTGCATGCAAAAAGAGAAATTAAAGTAATCATTTTGTCACCAAAGAGGGCCTTAATACAAATCTCATGCAGATAAATTGTGCTCACTTCACTTTATAAAGCACGTGCTTACATTTATCTTGTTGAGAGTCTAATAATGGCCCCACAGATAGATATTGTTGGATTTTCTCAAAGTTGAAACTTTCATGTCTCGACATAGAGACCACAATTGTTTATTTCTTGGCATTCTTCCACAGGGAAAATATACACAATACTTCTTAGATAATTTTTCCTACCCATGTTGCCAAAAATTTACAACATTTTGTCACAATAGCTGACCGATTTCTAAAAAATGTCACGTTTTCAATTTTTGTAAATTGAGACGTAATATTTCAGTAACACAAAAACTTGCCTGCGACCCCTTTCTATTTTATTTTATTTTTTCGATCTTTTTTACATTTTCTGACTTATTAGGACGCTTTTCGAACTGTCCTAATAAGTATTTTACAGTGTATTTCTTTGTGTCACATTATCTAATTATTTTTTCAGTTTTTTTTTTTATTTCCATATTCTTTTTTCCTCTTTTTTTTTGCCTCTTCGTTTTTTTATTTATCGCTTTTTCTTTGGTCAAGATTCGAGCGAGAGAGCCGAAGGCCTCGGAGCGAGCCTAAAAAATTCATATTGTTGCCCGACGATTATCCTTATATTACTAATTGGAGCGAAGGCAGAGCCGTAAAATCGGAGTTGAAGGCGGAGTCGGAAAAAAAAAAGGAAAAAAAAAAACTGAAATTTATAAAGAAATTGAAAAAAAATGACCGGGTCAACGGGTCAACCCGACCTGGATCCGGTCGCATGGGCCCTGCAACCTGCCGCACAGGAGATCACCTCTTTCAGTAATATCAAGACCCAAGTTGTCCCTTAGGGATGACCTAGTGGTAAAAAGTGAGCGCTTGAGACTGAGAGGTCTCAGGTTCGAACCTCATGAAGCGCCTCTATAGGTCGAGCATGTCACACCTGTATTTGGAAAGTGTGGTTTACCTGCCCTATATGGTTTGCAGACTACTGCACAAGGAACGGGGGTTTACCCAGTGCATACCGAAGATAGCGGCTGCGGGTTCCCACGATATCATAAAAGAAAAAAAAAAAAAAAAAAAAAAAAGGACCCAAGTTGTATCTTCTGTCGAAATATTCGTATGGTGCCGTAGGGATGATTCTGCATCAGATTTGGGATGCCATTTGTATATCTGATACTGGAATTAAGGTAACATGATTTAATTGAAAAAACACTGTAACGTTGTATAGTTGCCAAAACTTAAAAAAATGTGAAATTATTGTACAAGTATCAAAAGAATTCGAATATTTTTTAATACGTTTAAAATTTATAAATTATGCTTTCATGAATTCCCGACAAAATTTCAGACATTCAAAAATCTTAAGAATTTATAAAATTGCAACCTATATCTGTAATAAATTGTATGAACGTTCCAAATCCATATCTACAGCAGCGTGACAGTGAACTTAAACCTGTGACCTTTGATTCGGGCATTAACCACCCTACCACTAAAAATAAAATAATATTTTGTCATTGATTCCATTTCATTTATAAGTATATTGGTCTTTAATTTTATTTAAAAATAATCAATTTAAGATTGATCATGATAGGGGAAAGAAAAAAGGTCATGATAATAAAATAAAAATGGATCATAATTATAAATCACCAATAATTGAATTTGGACCGTTCATACAATAGATGTCATCCAGAACTTTTGTGCAATCAATATCTAAATTGAGTAATTCTCTTACTTTATAATGCCTTTTTATTTTTTCGGGGTGGGAGATAATATGATGAATTTGTGGTCAACGTGTACTAATTTCTATATGTACTACTTACACATAGAAATTCCTACATCATAAGACTTTTTAAGGGGCTCGAATGTCATATTCTTAGAATAAAAAGGGTACCTTATTCTTCAATTTATGTTAAAATTAAAAGGTGAAGTTGGTATTATTATTGTCCTTGTTATTTTGTATGGACTTTGGACAGAATATAATATAAGAGAGAAAAAGGAATTTAAAATTCAGAAAGCTGGTGATGACAAAAGTGAAAAGGTCTTGCTTTAGGCAAAGGCATAAATGATAAATCGACCCCTTTTCGCATAGACATGAAAAAAGCTCACGTGAAAACAAAACACAGATTAAAGATAGAGCGAAAAAATTAATCAAAAAAAGATGCCACCACGTAGCATGACACACGTCATTAATATATAAATTGCAGTTTATTTTTGTATAATTCCGGTTAGTTCGTTCGATTAATTATGAGAAAAATACCGCTATTTCCTTGTCGGTTCATAGTTTATAGAGTATTTTTTAGTTATGGCCATAACACTAATATATTTAAAATTCAACAGACCGTCCAATATTTAGCTCATAGAAAGTTTATTCTTAGGAGATTTCCTCCGTAAATTTTTAAAAACAATATTACTTTCAAGAAAATATTCAAGTATCAGTTTGTAAGCAGTGAAATCTCGAATTTCAAATCCTATTGCTTCCCCTTTCTCAAATTAAAAAAAAAAAAAACAATATTAACCCACTAAATATACATTTTGTTTAGTTCAAACAGTGAAGAGAATTTCAGGCTTGCAGGAGTGTGGAAGGAGGGTAAATTTGGGATGGGGTGATCTTTTATTTTACGGCATATTAACAATGATATTAAAAATTAATTATGGATCTAGCATAGATGTATTTTTAATTATGGGTTATATTAAATTTTTATAATTTGAGGTGCAAATAATCTCACTAAAAATATAAACAATTTAAGAATCTCTTTAGTGATATGCGATGATCTTTCAGAAGATTTTTTTTGTTGATGAATACTGACCTCACATCTAAAAGATGCTGGGAAGTTTCAAGATTAATAACAAAGTATTATACCGAACTTCGAATTGTTCGATTCTTATAGGGGTTCACTTACTATTATTTTTAAGTTCGTTGACTAATTATTATTATTATTATTATTATTATTATTATTATTATTATTATTATTATTATTATTATTATTATTATTATTATTATTATTCATACTTTCATAAACGTTTACTCCTACCATCGAGATTGTTCAGAATTACTTTACTTGTACTGTTACAAATATTTCGAATAGAATACCCCGGTAACTATATGGACATTATAAAGAAATAATACTAATAATAATAACTAGTAAAAATAACAAAAATTATAATTAACATTTAAATATCAATAAAACATATTATTAATACAAACTTTTAAACAAAGACTTTTAGCAAACTACCATGTGATGATAATCCAGGTCTTCCTCCATCACACATTAATTTCTACTCCCTCCGTCCAATTTAAGATGACTCATTTAGGATCTAGCACGAGAATTAATAAAAGCTGAAAAAGTGGTAGTTGGTGGAATAAATGTGTATTTAAGGGGTAGTGTTAATCAATGCACTTAGATTGTTAATTTTTTATTAACAAAAGGTGCTTACTTCTTATTTCTAAGGCATGAAGCTATTGACATGCATTAATTCTATTTTGATTTTATTTAACGCGTATTGATTTTTATTTTTTTTATCGAGCAATTGCAACGTGTTGCAAGATTATTCCACTTCGATTTTTTTACTTCAATCTGGACAGTAAATGAATTGGAGCAGAAAAAGACTGAATTTCGAAAAAAAAAAATTGAGGCATAAAATGTTGGATAGTAAATGAAAAAACTGGAGGCAAATCCAAAAATTTGGAGCCAAAAATTGAAGTTGCATTCATTAAACAAAGATTAAAGTACACTTGATTTGATCCAATATTTTTGTGGGAAATTCAAAAGCAACCTAACAAGGGCTAAATTCTTCCATAAATACAAGGCAGCAACAACACTTTAATGCATTCCGACTACCCCAAACTACATAAACTATGCATAAATGGTTCAGCCAAATGAAAGAAAAAAATAGCTAACAGCCGAAAGACTCAATACCATAGCCCAATGGTTTCTTCAACGCAGCAATGAAGGTAAACTTCAGTGGGGTGCAAAGAAGGCTGTTGCAGCTGAGTTTGGAATGTCTTTGAAGTCTATATACAACATTTGGAACAGGGCTGGAGCTCAGGTTGAAGGAGGAGTTCCTGTAAATTTGCAGAGCAAGAAAATAGGGCCAGTGAGAAGAAAAACCAAAGCATTTGATGAAGAGAAAGTTAAGGCCCTCTCAGTTCTGCAGAGGACATCATTGAGGCTTATTGCAACAAATATGGGAGTTAGTAAGAGTCAAGCTCATCTCTGGTACAAACAAGACAAGCTCAAGGCACATATAAATGCAATTAAACCATTCCTCACCCCACAGAACAAGTTGTGCAGATTGAAGTGGAGCAGCTTGGAAACATCATTGAATATGGGAAGATCAAGTTTAAGAGAATGCAAAACACAGTATCTTACCAAGGCAAAAGATAGGTACTACCTCTATGACAATGAGAAGCCACCAGAAAGACAGTGCAAGTAAAAGAAGTATATCAATAAAATCGTGTTCACTGCTGCAGTTGCAAGGCCAATCATTGATGAAAATGGAACAGTGATATTTGATGGCAACATAGGAATTTTTCCATTCATCACAGAGGAGCCAGCCATCAGAAATTCAAAAAACAGACAGAAAGGCACCATAGAAACCAATACAGTGAATAATATTACAAGGCCACTCATGAAGCAACAATTACTGAACCAGGTAACACATATATACCATCATTGAATCACATGAATGCATTAGCAATGATTGATTGCATCATTTGCATAGGCAAAGATCAAGTAGTAGTATCTGCAAGTTCAAGGCATCAGCATATAGAAGCATTTAATCAAGTGAATGCATCAGCAATGATTGATTGCATCATTTGCATAGGCAAAGATCAAGTAGTAGTATCTGCAACTTCAAGGCATCAGCATATAGAAGCATTTAATCAAGTGAATGCATCAACAATGATTGATTGCATTGAATCGTGCAGTTGGTACCAACAATTAAAGACAAGTGGCCAGAATGTCTAAGAAAGCATATATACATCCAACAAGACAATGCCAAACCCCATAATCTGCAAACTGACCCTGACTTTTAAGCAATTGCAAATATAGATGGTTTCACATTCCAACTCGTAAACCAACCAGCTAACAGTCCAGGTACAAATATCAATGATCTAGGCTTTTTTAGGAGCATTCAAACACTTAAAGATCAAAAACCAGCTGCAAATGTTGATGAGATGATCACTAATGTCAATGAAGCATTTGACAATTACTCACCAGAAAAGATAAACAAACTCTTCCTAACACTACAAGCTTGCTATGGAGAGATCATTAAGGTCCAAGGAAGGAACAACTACAACATTCCTCATATGGAAAATGATCACTTAATTAGGAAATGAAGGTATCCAGATTGTTTTGAAGTTGATGAACAAGTGGTCAGAGATGCGTTGGAGTACTTAAACCTCCAGGGCAATGCAGAAGACATGACCTACAATTTTACCAACATTGTAGAGTCATTGGATGCAATAGTTTTAGAAGATTGAAGGAAGGCAGGAGACTTGTTGGGGTTTTGAAGACTGAATGAAGGTTTACAGACAAACAATGTGTAATTTTTTGTTTTTGACTTGTTTGGAATGTAAACTAAATGCATCATTCTGCCTATATGTACATCATCATCATTATGATTCATAGATTAATGCAGCAATGATGCCACCAAAGTATTTGAGCCTCCAAAACTAGGGAAGCAATCAGCTAGTGGTTGCATCAAATACAAGCAAAAACATTGCATAAAATTTGCATAATTTGCACAAGAAAGCATCAGCAAGGAAGCATTGCATCATTTGCAGTGGCATTCAAGGCAACCATTCAACAATCATTGCATCAGTTGCATAGGAATTCAAGGCAACAAACCTAGTAAGCAAAAGATCAAGAGTAGTATCTATAGGATCAGTTTAAGGCACAAATATCATCAGAAATCAAGAGCTCACAACAGCAGAAATTCATCATCATAAACGGCATCATCATCATAGATCAAGACATAACTAGCCCAAATGAATCACAAATAAAAAATCCATGAATTCACATAAATCAGGCATCACCAGCCATTAATTAACAGAAATTAGGCATCACCAGCCAATGAATTAACAGAAATTAGGCATCACCGGCCAATCCCCCAACTTTAAGAAATGAAAACCCTGATTCAGATTAGAAGAGGGATCTGAATCAGATTCCAAATCTGAATCAAATTCACCATTGATAGAGGCGGTGCACCACAGCTGATAAGGATCGAGGGTGGCCACCATCGATCCACCAAGCACACTGGGGATCTCGAATCACCCAGAGAAATTGCAAATCCATCGGATTCCGCCTGAAACTCAGTTTCTGGCACGATTTCAGTTGCCGTCTCTGTGAGAACTGAGGTTGGTTCCCACCTCGGAGGAACCCATAAATCCGACTCAAAATCAGGTGTATCGTGGCAGTGCTCATAAGGGGATGGTTCCCATCCCGGTGGAACCCATAAATCCTCGTAAAATCAGGTGTATCGCGGCGGAGATTGTTAGGGGATGGTTCAAATCCCATTGAATCGGATAAGAAAACTGAGAAGATTAGGGTTGTAGAGAAATTTGGGGAATAGCGGCGAAGGAGAACAGAAGTGAGAGAAAGAAGAGAGTAGGAATTAGGGTTGCCGAGTGAGAGAACTTGAGAGAAATATCGAGAGAATCTGAGAGGTTTGGGTTGTTTTGTGGGGTGTTTTGGGCTGGGGTAATTTAGTTTGTAGTTGGGTTAATTAGGAAATTAGATTATGGATTAAGTGGGTAGGGTTAGTGTATTAGATGTGGGCCTAAATGGCAAAGGGTAGTAAATTTAGATAAGTGATGAGGGTATATTTGTAAAAAAGTGAAAGTGAATACTCTTAAATTGGGCAAAAAAAAGGGGTAAGTAGGTACTCTTAAATTGGATGGAGGGAATATAATATATAGTTAGATGAGAATTAACATAAATAAACATAGTTATACAGTCAAGGTACAGTTTATCAGTTTAAGTGGAATGAAAAAGAAAAAAAAAATTACTACATTATATCTGGAGTTGGTCTCTCGTGAGACGCGTCTCACAAGGTGAGGCGCGAGCGTGGCGCGTGCATTGCACGCGCGGCGCGCGTGTTGTGTACGCGCCCTTTTTTTGGCCCATATGCACAACACCATATATTCATATGCACACCATTTAATGTTCATATGCACACCGAAGAGTATCGATATATATGCACCAACTTTTCTAGTTTTTTTTTCATTTTTTTTATTCACATTTTTTTTTAATTCCGATGGAGCCTTCGGCTCCGATTTTACGGCTCCGCCTTCGGCTCCAATTTTACGGCTCCATCTTTGCTCCGATTACTAATATAAGGATAATCGTCGGGCAACAATTTGGACTTTTACGGCTCACTCCGAGGCCTTCGGCCCCCCTCGCTCGAATCTTGACCAAAAAAGAAACGGCAAACAAAACAACGAAGAGGCAAACCAAAAAAAGTGCAAAATAAATTTGAAAAATTAAAAAACAAAAATCGAAAATTGGTTGTGCATATGGAAATAGAATATGGTGCATATCGGTTAACATACTTGTGCATGTGGATACACTTTGAAGTGCATATGACATGATTAACTAAAAAACAAGTGAAAAAAGGTTGTGCATATGAACATAAAGTGCAGTGCATATGAATATATGGTGATGTGCATATGAACTTGTTGCAAAAAAAAATCGAAAATTAAAAAAAGAGAAATTCGAAAAAAAAAAATCAACGGTTGACCTCACAATGTGAGAACCGTATCACTAGAGAATTTGCCTTATATTTGTCTTTAATATGTATATATAAAAACAGATTGGATAGCGGGTACCTACAAATAATCATTTGTATCCCTCCAAAATCGTGGTAGGTAATAGTAGTATTACCAAAAATCTATCCAAATAAAATTCGATAAAAGCGAGTATTCGTAAAATCCGGACTCATCATCCGCATCATAGTATTAGTTGGGTTGGGTCTAAACGCGTGACAACTAATAAAGGAATAGCAGACTTCAACTAATAACCCTTAAGGGACACTTGTTGAATCCTTATCTAATTATCCATCCTTATCAAACAAATCTGCATAAAATCTAATAAACCCAATAGTGGTAACAAATATCACGGCCTAATATCCACATGGAATTATTGCGTCAAAATTGGTTAATGTCAACATATTTGCTATCTAATTTAAATTACTCGGTAGCTGTCACTATACTTACTTATATCCAAAAATCCACAAATATAATCAATAGTAAAATATTTTTCTCCCCTAAAAGCTTTTTGCATTTCTTCAAAAGAAACAACAAATATCTGCGCAGTACAACTGTAATTATTTGAAAAAAGAAATAATAGAGGGCCGCTATCTACTTTCATACTCATTGATTACAAAATTCTGAGAAATACACAGCTAACTGTAATTATTTAAATTTCTGATGTTATAATCATGATGCATCCAATCAAAAAAGAAAATTACAGTGCTGAACTGCTGACGAACAGAAGTACTACTATTAAAAATATAGTTCAACTCAATTTTTTCATTTAACATTAAATCACATTATATTATTTAAATTACAAAATTCAAAGAAATAGTGATATGTTCTCTAAGTGTTCCATTTTAATACGAATTATGTTACAATTTAAAGTGCCCCATTTAAATATTATGAAACAAAATGGTGTCAATTTTTCATATTCCCCCTTGTCACCAATGCAACTTTTTCAAAAAATAAATAAATAGGTATTCTATGCTATAATTAGGGCTAACAAGAGAAAATTACTTCTGGTGTGTTTACTATGATTGAAAATGATGAAATACAAATATTTTCTCCCTTTTTCTATCCTTCTCGCACGTTTATTAGGGTTGTTAATTTTTTCCGGACAGGATGAATAATCTTCCCCGACAATTATTTTCCATTTTTTTCACTCCACTAGAGGAAAATATTATTATAGGTGATATGTGTGATAATATTTTCCAATGGACAAAGGACATAAAAATGGGGAGAGGGTGGGGATTATATGATAATTTATTTTTCATCTTAGTAAACATGTGATAAAAAAATTATATATGGAAATACAATAATATTTTTATAGCTTTTTCTTTTTCTTAATTTTTTAATAATAAATTTATAACCAAAGTAAACGCACCCTATTTAGTGTATTAATTTTGACAGTGGAGTACACTTATTAGAGGAGGGTGTGTATACATTCTACAATAATTTAAATTTATGGTATAATAATAAAATTAAAGTGCTGAAAAAAAAGATACTCCGTATTTTATACGACGAGAATATAAGTATTTATTATCGTATCGTTGAAATCATAGTTTGAATTTGAATTTAATATTTAAAATAAAATCACATTATACTATTAAACAAGTTTAAAAAAGGAGGGGGGAACAAATTCCCTCCAAATGATTGGGCAAGCAAAGCGCAAGCTGGATGCTGGATCCTTCCTCTCTCCTCCCTCCCCGACTTATATTTCGCCACAAATTTCACACAGTTGCTCACTCACTCTCTCTCTGTCTCTCTCTCTCTCTCTAGGCATAAATATAGATACAGATATTCATATACTCCACCTTTATATCACACACTGACACACATAAACACATAGATACGCAATAGGCACCGCACCAACACCATTTACATAAAGCTACCTTCTGCTGCTGCTGCTTTTATTCAATTCGCTTTCTTCTCGACAACTTCTCGCCATGGCCAAAAGCCGCTCGATCGTCACAGAAATCGCACTGCTTTAATGGAGCCTGACGTCAACATTTTCCTTCCGATTTCCAGGTTAGCATTCGCAATTTTCTCCGATTCAATATTCGTTCATGTTTGAATTGAAAGCGGAAAACTGATGGATTTTGGGCGGATGTGATTCGTGTTTGCCTTTTTTTGTTTTTGTTTTTTTTTTACTTCTTTGACGGATTATTTTTCGAATCTGTGTTTGGGCAAAATTTCAATCGATTGATTGTAGTTTTTGCGCGCGCGTGCTTAGGATCGTACTAAGTGTTGAATTTGGATTTTTTATTTTATTATATTTTAAAACATCGGAAATTTCTCTGGTGAAATATATGAATTGTTTTATTAGTTGTTGACTAATTTAATTAGTTAGCAAATAGCCACTTCACACCACACCAGTTTCATCGCATCATAATTTGTTACTTATATTTGGAGCTGTGTTACCACTTGATTCTGAATACAGCATGGATTTTTGTTTTTCTAGAGATGCAACATGAAGTTTTAGTGTAAATGAATTCATGATGAACTCAAACTAAATCTGGAATCATATGATTATATATATGAATATTAGCTTAATTAAATTCTGATTTTAACTTTTCAAATAAAAATTCTGATTTTATTAATATTTCATGTTAAACTAATTATTTAATTTCCTCGGGATCTGCCTCGTTTCCTCATCAAATCCAAGGAAACTAAGTTTAAAAAATCAAAATTCATTAATTTTACTAGATATTTAATTTATATTCATACTATAAGAAAATTGTAAATGGAATTATCAATATTAATTTCATATTAGTTCTAAAATGGTTAGTTTTTATTATGATATCTTTTAAAGAAAATCCTCTTCAGGAACATGAGGTGGGTGTAAAAAGGTGAAGTTAGCTCAGAATTTAACTAAATTAAACTATACATAAATACCAATTTAATTAAATTTAGAAACCTGCCTAAAACCCTACTTCTATTGGCTTGGAATTTTTAATATTAAGTCTCGTGCTTACTAAAATCCAAATCCGACTTGCTCTTTTATTCGATGCAGACTACAAATAGCGGCTGTGATAATGCCTAAATATATTTAAGTATTTCTAAGTATATTTATTGTATTAAATGAATGTAGGTATATTTCCTTATATAAAATAGGAGTACAAGGGAGCAAAACCTCTAAATTTAACTTGAAAATTTTAAAGTTTTGTACCATGTGCAGTGAACGAACTCAATCATAAGCAAATACTGAAAGCATATTTCCTTTTTGATAGTATAACTATATTTGTATGAATTATTATGATTGGAACTTGAAACTTGTTTGCTAACGAGAGCTATAAACCCTAAAATCACTGTAGGTAAAATCAATTATTGCTAGTTTCGAGAGGATGCCACGTGTATGGATTCCACTCGGTCATATCATGTCATATTTTGGAAGGATATTAAACTAGTCAATTAAAAAAAAAACCGAAAATTTAACACTGTTGTTTTATACGGTTATACTAGGCTGGCAGGAGAGTTCAAATTTAAACCGATTATTTTGGTAAATTAAAATTATCTAATCACTTCTGTTTTCTTGAATACTAAATAAACGTGTTAATTTTGCGTTTGTTCCCTAATACTTCCAGATTATCTCTTTGATAAATCCCAATATTTTTTAAGACCATATAAAATAAGAGTTAATTACAACTTTATACTCAAAGTTTTCTCAAATTTAAGAAAGAGAACACATTTTCGATTTGTGATACATTAGTACCAACAAATAAATTCAAATTTGAGATCTAGACCATGTTGACTTTTCGGTTGTGTTGATAGCCATAAATTCATGTGGAAGACAAATGATTTTTTTGCCCACTTATCAACGCAAATATCAGCTCAGTGTAGTAGATATAGCAACGACGAAATGCATTTATTGAATACAACGAATATGTTAGTGTAGAAAAATCGAAATAAAATTTAGGTGGAAAATGGTAATTAAGTAAGTGATAAAATAAAATGAAAAGTAGATGTGGTGAAGAAAAAGGAGCATGGGTGAAAATGGTGTGGAAATGAAAGGAGCTAGGTAGATATTTTGACGTGGAAATTGTTGCATTGGGCAAAATCATCCTCGAATCTGGACGTGTGCAGCCCACTTTCACTTTATTTATTTTGTTGCAGATTGACTGCCCTGCTCTGCGTTAGCCATTAGAGTCCATTATTATTATTACTACTACTTAGTACTTATGAAATAGTATGAATATTGAATATATATTTTCTATACTAGTTTGGTGTCTTTTAGTTTAGATAGTTGATGTTGGTACCATCATGTAGCTTTGAATTGAACCATATGTTTTTTCTTCTTCTCTCCACACACCACTTGCAATTTGCAATAGTTGCAGTTGGCAGACAAAATAGTACAAGAGTACATGTGGGTCTTTTCTGTCGCCTAAGATTTCCCATTTGCCCTACCTAGATTCTTCTTTTTCCTTTCATTTACTTACTTTTTGTAAACAACACCACTCTCTCCACGATATCCATTGTTACTTTTATTATTTAGGTCCGTTCATAATATTATTGTCTACATTATTATGGTTCACATAATATTTTATATTTTTCACTATTTTACTCACATTTATTGTGAGATTGTTACTCAATTCACAATAATATTCACTATTATCCACTACTACCAGTACCCACCACTTTCTTTAAACCCTTACCGTAATATAACAACAATAGCCTCCTAAATTAATCAAAAATTAATAGCTCCAACTCCACAAAATCGTACTCCACTTTTCATTTTTTACTCTCATTCTTAATTTATGTGTCCAAAAAATATAAGACATGCTTAATGAGATGGAAAATGCATGTACATTTTAGACTTATTCGCCCAACAATTATATGATACTACTATGAAAACTTCATATTTGAATCCGAATATGTTCTATTCCGATAATGTATTTGTGGCCCAAATCTGTGACCCATTTCATCGTGAAACTAGCTCACACAAACCATTTTATATATATGAGTTTAGAGTCTTGGGTGTATGTACTTTGTAAAGTTCACATACAATACACAATGCACATGAATAATTATGAATAATTATATATGGATGTTGTGGCGGGTCTTCCCACTTTTCCTTGTATATATTCATCAATCGAGTAACGTAGGTAGGGTTTTTTTTAAGGACTAATACTGAATATATGCATACAGAGAGAGAGACAAACAGGTATGCATAAATACATATTTTAAAGTTAGAAATAGGAATAAATCTAAATCATTCATCATATAAAAGCTAATAACTATGATTTAATTCATAATCAAACCTGTTTTTTTTAAGTTAATTTTTTTGTTACTTAATTAAGTTAGTATGATAGTAATTTTTGTTGGACTGAGATTACATTTGGGATGCATTATGGAGTAATAATATATATATGGTGGCAGTCTTTACGTTTTTTATTTATTTTTATTTTTTTTATAACTTGCGCCCGCAATTGCTGTGCACATCGACAATGGTGATGCGGCAAGCGACAATTATTGTGGCAACGAATTAGTAGTAGCGGTGAAGCAAATAAACAATTATTGTGGCAAGCGAGGAAAATTTTATTATAGTGTTTAGCAATAAACAAATTTCGATTCGTTGCACGAAGCAAAATTGATGCATTAATTATGTGTGTGTTAATTTTTTTTCCTTAGGATAAAGATTATTCTCATAGTGAACCACTTCATTGTATATATAAAGGAAAAAAATTGGAGTTCCTTTGGGGATGATCTAGTGGTAGAGTTGACTGTCTGAAATTGAGAGATCTCATGCTCAATCCCCACTAACGCCTCTATAGGTCGAGTCTGTCACTTGTACTTGGAATATGTGGTTTACTTACCTTGTATGATTTACATACTACTGCACAAGGACGGAGGTTTATCCAGTGCACACCAAAGATAGCGGTTGCGGGTTCCCACGAATTTTTTTTTTTAAAAAGGAAAAAAATGGGAAAAATCAAAATAGAATTCCTATTATTTTCATCAATCCGCGTAGCTAGTGGCTTCTTTATCAAATCACCTTAGATAAGATCTTATTCCGATTCACCTTTATTTATGTCTCTTGTTTTTCTTTTTCTTGGTTTTGGGAAAGAAAAAGCTGGAATACAGAAGCAATAGGAAGCGAAATTATTCTTGAAATAAATCATGACGCATATCTACATATATGTAGTAGGGGCTATTAAGAATATTATTATCTTCAGAATAATAACGGGAGGATGATAATAGCCAGCTTGACTGAAGATAACTACAATTAAAGTCGTTTGTAACTAATAAAAATATAACGAGTATTAACTTTTTTTCTTTAATCAATTACACTAGACAACATTTAAATTGGTGAGGTTCCCCCGCTTTATTTCAATTCCTTGATTCTTTCTCTTTACTCTTTTATTTTTGTTTTGTGAAGCAACATCTCAAAAAATTTAATAGAATATTCTATATAAGATGGGACAGTAAAATATATTTTAAGTTTCGTTCGACGTTATTAACATACATAAATATATATAAAAGTTATATTTAAAAGTCTCTTTTAATTAACCACTTTTATAAGAAACTAAATTTTTTGTGACCTCAGTAATTTTTTACTTGCGTTTTTGGATTTAATGTCTAACTTTTTTTTCGTTAATTCATATTTTGATTTTATTTTTTGAAAGAAAAAAAAACGCACAACTTTCAAACAATTGACCCTGAAAAGCAAAAAATCATTTTCCAATATGGAACGACGACTTGATCGAGTGCACTGTGTTTATACTTTATAGGAGGATATACATCGACGTGGAGCGAATTGCAACATCTTAAATAACAAAAATTATAAGTCCCTTTTATTATTCAATCATGTCTTCTTGTTAATTTGGTCGTGTGTTCTAGTTGTTCGACCACGCACTGCAATTGAAGATGGGAATTGAAATAAATTATGCTCTGAAAAGAGATAGTGATAGATTTAGATAGTGCTTTTATGTGCTACTTTAGTTAAAACCTTTTCTTTTAAAAGAATACTTTTATACGATTTTTTTAGGGAATTATATCAAAGTATATATGTTTAATATCAAATAAATCGTTATGTTATTCTATAGGTGAGATTTCTACACCATACACGAAGATAGATCATTACTCTGCACGTAGGTGGGATCACTATACCACCAAATAAGGTTAGAATACACGCCCAAACATAATACTGTAATAACAACGTTAATATTAATGCTGTACTGGCCTTATGAGATAATGCATAGCAGCGTAAATTAATAAATAGAATTTTTGCAGGTGCTTTTCACTTGGAAAAACAAATACTAGTACTATTCTGTACTATTATTTCTCAAATTTTTTCGATATTATGAACAACAATCTCTCTCTCTCTCTCTCTCGCACACACACACACGCACACACACAGACGCGCGCACACACACTGACACACGCTATGCTTTTCCCTCCTTTCTGTTGACATCTCCGGGTGTCTTTCTTCTAAATATTTTAGTGTCAAATTGAGTAAAAACACCCACCGTTTCAATTTATTTTGCATCGCGTATTTCTTTCTTATAATTATAATATTACCGTGTTTTGTTAAGTTGCAATTTTTATGAAACATACTTGGATTTTGCTTTGATGTGTTGGTAAATATGTGTAATTGTGTATGTTATGCATGTTTGTATTTCTTTGCATCAGGTTTGTATCTGTTGTTCTGGACTGTCGCTTGATTTTGTCGTCTATATGAATTTTTTCATTCATTCATATGATCATATCTATTATCTTCTGAATGAATCATATCCATAGATTTATTAATTTTATATAATCTTGTGATTAAGTTACAAACTCTCAAAGAAAATTGTCTCCAAAAACCCAGCATTTATTATATGTAAAAATGTAGATATATATATATATATATATACACATAAAATAATGAAAAGTGGTTTGAGGCGGAAACCGGAGGGCGGGGATAGTGGCACGTGAATAATATATGCGGTGGCGGTGGCGGCGGCGGCAGAGACGCGGTGGTCTGTGCTGCTACTGTAGAACGAGGGCGCGGTGACGGTATGGAGAGGGTTTGACGTGGGGATAGAAGAAAGAGGAGAGATAACTTTGATGAGTGTTTCTGTGTTTGAATCCAATTTTCTATTATTGCATTGTAGTCTGTACATTTTTTATAAATTTTAAATCGAACCCTAAAATCTTTTTTTAAGGCAAAATTAATAAATTAATTGATAGGATATATAATCTACAATATTACTAAAGATTTAATAGTATATATTGTATTTAGTTATCTAGGGTTTATTTAGTACGGATATATACTTTTCATCCATTGTGCTTCATTATATCTATAAATAATTAAGATTCATGTCAAATATATATATATATATATATATATATATATATATATATATATATATATATAGGGATGAGTTAGTATAAAAACATTTTCTGGTGTGACAACGTGAGAACATACTTAAATTAATACGCAGTCATGCTTAAATTTATAGATTGTCATGTTTAATAAGATTCATGCTATTTATATAAACGTTAGTGCTTATATAAAATCATGCTTGAATCGATATATAGTCATGTTTCAAATAATCACAATTATAGATCATACTAACTCATTATGTTTATATAAAAAGACATGAACATAATTAAGCATGATAATATATTAATTTAAACATGATTACAAAGTAATTTAAGCTTGTTCTTACGTTCTCACACTAGGATTGGTTTTTATATGAACCAATATATATATATATATATATATGTATATATATATATAACTAAGATTTAATATTCCATAATTAAAATTCACACATGTAATTAACTTATTTATCACGGTTACACTCTCTAGAGTCCGTTGTGCCTCATCAATAAATTGGTAGGTCATATATATATGATCTATATATAATTAAGATTCATGTAAAAAATATTTGTATATTATAATTAAGATTTAATATTCCTTTATTAAACTTTTCAAAAAAAGAAATTCCTTTATTAAAATATTATAGGGTTTATTTATCACGGTTACACTATCTAGAGTGCGTCTCATCAATAAATTAGTTCATTTGGTTTTCAAAAAAAAAAAAAAAACCGTCGGTCAAGGTAGTGCAAATTTCCAGTCTTCATATGAATTTTTACCTTATCACAGTTTTACTTTGTTTTTACATTGTAAATATGCTTGAATAGTTGAATATGTTATGTTTATGGATTTCATTAGGTTAATTTAACAATGCGTTTGTGGTGATGATTGATAGAAGTATTTATATTAACCTTTTATGTAAATGATTATTTATCTGATTATTTTTCCTGCAAATTACATTGAATGTTTGATCATAAAAAAAAAAAAAAAAAAAAATCCAATCTTCATGCAAGATCGACAGTGGTGGCCTTATTTCTTTATAACTTTAAAAATAAATTATGTGGCGTTTCACTTATTTCCTGTGACTCCCATCACTGTCTAGTTTTCATCTTTGCTGTGGTAACTATGCAAAATCCATCCATGGATGCCGACATCCATGGATTTTATATTGCACAGTTTAACAATTCTGCAATCACAAATAATCCTCTGTACCATATTTCTGAAGAAAACAATTGTAAAAATGAACTCTTTTTCCAAAATGCAGAGCAATTGCTCTCTGGCGCAGTTGTTGAGCTTAATTTCAGGAGTCGGCGGCAGCCATGTCTGGCAACAATAAGTGTAACGGCAACTCACAAGTGCTGAATACCCGATTGGCAAGGCTGTTGAGAGAGAGAGAGCTGAAAAAGAACAACAGAAACTCTGCCTTCTGCGATGCAAATGATGGCGGCAGAGGGCCTGAAATCCCTGAGCTTGATATAGAGCAGTATTTGGAAACAGCAAAACAAGCCTTGGTTGAAGGGTGTGAAAGGGCTGATAGGAAACCAATCAAACAGAGATTACTAGTGGTTGCTAATAGACTGCCTGTTTCTGCTGTGAGGAGAGGTGAGGATTCTTGGTCGTTGGAGATCAGTGCAGGCGGTTTAGTCAGTGCTCTTTTGGGTGAGTTCTCGAATGCCCGCCATCTGTTTGTCGAAATTCGTCTTCCGTAATTTGAATTGTGAATTTATCGTGTTGATGTATGATTTGATTTTTGTAGGGGTAAAGGAGTTTGAGGCAAGATGGATTGGTTGGGCAGGAGTGAATGTGCCGGACGAGGTTGGGAAGAAGGCGCTTTCCGCAGCTCTCGCAGAGAAGGTTAAGTAGTCGTAAACTCTCTCCATTATTTGTCAAGCAATGCATTTTGCATAATAGTGTGGTTAAATTAAATGTGCTCTTCTCTCTCTGTTTGCAGAAGTGCATTCCTGTGTTTCTTGATGAAGAGATTGTTCATCAGTATTACAATGGCTACTGCAATAATATACTGTGGCCTCTCTTCCACTATCTCGGACTGCCTCAAGAAGACCGTCTTGCAACCACACGGAGTTTCCAGTCGCAGTTTACAGCTTATCAGAAGGCAAACCAGATGTTTGCTGATGTTGTTAACGATCATTATGAGGAGGGTGACGTTGTTTGGTGTCATGACTACCACCTGATGTTTCTCCCAAAATACCTCAAGGAGTATAACAACAAGATGAAAGTTGGATGGTTTCTGCATACTCCATTCCCATCTTCTGAAATCCACCGGACTTTGCCATCTCGGTCTGACCTACTACGTGCAGTTCTAGCCGCTGATTTAGTGGGGTAATATGTTTTCCACACCAATAACTATTTTGACATGTACAATTTTGTGTTTTGATGGATGGAACTGCAAATTTATAGCTGTAGGATAGTGCTTTTATGTTTTGACATGTACAATTATGTTTGACGTATGATATATGCTAAATATGTTTACTCAACATTAGTTGGATTCGTTTCCAGATTCCATACATATGATTATGCAAGACATTTTGTGAGTGCTTGCACTCGTATTCTTGGACTTGAAGGTACTCCTGAAGGTGTAGAGGATCAAGGGAGACTGACTCGTGTAGCTGCGGTACGTCCTCATATCTTTTCCTGGACTGCTCCTTCTTCCTAACTTTACCGTATCACCTCCTCATTGGCTGCATGTTGCAAGCCTACAAGTTGGCCCTGTAAACCACCCATAAATCGTGGCCATCTCATATTCTTCTGCTCTATCTGTTGACCACAGTTCCCAATAGGGATTGATTCAGAAAGGTTCATGCGAGCTCTAGAAAATACTCAAGTCCAGGAGCACATTAATGAATTGAAAGAGAGATTTTCTGGAAGAAAGGTTTGTTCTCCATCCTCGTTCTCTTTGACCTTTTGCTCAATGTTGTTAAACTTGATTCAGTTTGTTATAGTAATACTACAAATTCTTGCAGGTAATGCTGGGTGTGGACCGTCTTGATATGATAAAAGGAATCCCTCAAAAGATACTAGCATTTGAAAAATTTCTGGAGGAAAACCCACACTGGCGTGATAAAGTGGTTTTGCTTCAGATTGCTGTGCCAACTAGAACTGATGTTCCTGAATGTATGGTCTTGTGGCAGTTCCGTCATTTGGACATCAGATTTTCTGTATTTTCTGCATACTAACATTTCATCAACTTTTTTCTTTCTGATGTCTACAGATCAAAAACTTACAAGCCAAGTCCATGAAATTGTTGGACGAATCAATGGAAGATTTGGTACTTTGACTGCTGTTCCTATTCATCATCTGGTTAGCATCTTTTTTCAGCAATCAGCTATTTGATCTTTTAAGTTTACACACATATGTACTATTAAATATCTAACTAGTGAACATTTTCGCTTTCAAAAAGTAAAAAGCTATTCAAACTTTTACATTTTGTTCTTAGAGAACTGGGCAAATTTGATACATCTATCCTCCCATTTCCGACATTTTGTATTTTTATATTTGATCATTCTGTATGTCTCCTTTGCTCAAGCTAGAGGAGTTCCTCTTCTTGGTTTCGCCTCAACCAATTTCATTCTCAGCATTTAAATTCCTTCAATTGATCAAATATGTATGTGAATAAAGTTATAAGCAAGTCTTTAGAACAGTAAATACAGCTCGACAAATTTATGAAATCACTATGTGATTGGCATTCTCAGCTTTCTCTTGCTTTTGCTTTTTATACCAGTCATCTGCCAATACGTGATGTTGTAACTGAATTCCTGGACATCAATTTATAAGCAAATTTTTAATTTTCTGCAGGATCGTTCTCTGGACTTCCAAGCACTGTGTGCACTGTATGCTGTCACTGGTAATAATATCTCTCGGTTAACAATATGTTCCTAGCTTTGTCTCCTTGTATTGAACTCACCCCCCATCTGCTATCATAACAAATTGATTATATATTAACTTGAATTACTATATTTATCTTAAACCTTTCAATACCAAATTGGGGAGTGAAAAAGATAATGCAGTTTTTTTTTTCCTGGTAGTTCCTGTGATTTCAGAAGATACAACATTTTCCTATTACTATTATGAAGGATAGTGGAGTTATTTGATTGTGCCTCTTTGAAGTTATTATGGCTTCTTCATATATTTAGAATCTGAGGTTGTGTCACTTAATATTTTGATTCCAAGTGAAATTGTTATGTGGTCGTCGTTTGGAATTATTAGATATGGCAAGATTACAAATGAATTATTTCTTAGAAGTTGGTCTTCCTTTCAGATGAATTATTACAAATGGTAACTTCAAACTTTCAATATTTCCCTTTCACAAACTTATGGCTCAAAGGAGATTTCAAATCTCCTGCAACTGATTTCAAACTACACCACTGATGTTCTAATTCTTGTATCTTAAACTGCTAACTGATGCAATTTGGTGGCCTTGTTTAATCAGATGTAGCACTTGTCACGTCTCTGCGTGATGGAATGAATCTCGTCAGCTATGAGTTTGTGGCATGTCAAGATGCCAAAAGGGGGGTTCTCATTCTCAGTGAGGTCTTTACCATACTCTACAATTTATTATGCACATTGTAGTTCTCTTTGATTTAAAATTTGCATGAAATTTACTTCCTTTTAGTGCCATAGAAAGCCTTACACTGTCTTTCTGAGCAACATTATCATTTATTGTTATAAATTTGCACAGTTCAGATTTATCATACTAAATATTTTCCAAGGTTGTGATTTTATCTCGTTAAAAAGCTGTCAGCTCTTCCCTTTTCTCACCAGACCTCCATTTGCTTATACATATTTACCTCATTATTCGTTAAACTAATGTGTTGTTTTGAACTGTTGCCATTTCAATTGTTAGAAATAGCTTTTGTTTCTTTCATTGACTCCTTTCGATAAACTGTAGTTTGCTGGAGCAGCACAGTCTCTTGGTGCTGGCGCAATTCTCGTGAATCCTTGGAACATTACGGAAGTTGCTTCAGCAATAGGCCAGGCTTTGAATATGCCTGCTGAAGAAAGAGAGAAACGCCATAGGCATAATTTTGAGCATGTCACAACTCATACTGCTCAACAATGGGCTGAATTCTTTGTAAGGTGAGTCTGTAACGAGAAGACTTCTTCGAACCTCCTTCTAAACTCTGGTCTAAAGTTCATAATCAAGGAACTCAAAGGATTGTCTATAGGTCTCAAATCTTATCCACATCTCTGATGAAACTACATAATCTCTAGACATCTGGTGATATAGTTCATGCCCGCGTAACGAGCATAGATGAGTATTTGCTTCTTCGAAAAAGTTTAAAGATAAAATATATCTCCAATTTACTTATTTTGCAACATTTACTTAATATTTTACTGTCACAGTATGTTTTTACTCAAGCGCATCAATATTTGCAGTGAACTCAATGACACTGTTATTGAAGCAGAGCAGAGAATAAGAAAAGTTCCTCCCCCTCTTACATTTATTGATGCTGTCGACCGTTACTCGCAGTCTAATAATCGTTTACTCATACTGGTAAGTTCGCATCTCCTAAATTCTTTCATGATCCTTCACGGAGCCAATTCTAATACACTTCAAACACAGGGTTTTAATGCTACACTTACTGAGCCAGTCGACACTCCCGGAAGAAGGGGAGATCAGATCAAAGAAATGGAACTTAAATTGCATCCTGACTTGAAAGAACCTCTTACATTGTTATGTAATGACCCAAATACCATAATTGTGGTCCTCAGTGGAAGCAACAGATCCGTCCTAGATCATGTGCGCCATCCTTAGTCCCTTTGCCTCTTTCGTCTCTCCATATATCTTCCTTCTAATATAATTGCTCGTGCAGAACTTCGGGGAGTTCAATATGTGGTTAGCTGCAGAAAACGGGATGTTCCTACGATCAACAAAAGGAGAATGGATGACGACTATGCCAGAGCACTTGAATATGGATTGGGTCGACAGTGTGAAGGTATGAATAACCAAGTCTGTTTATACTATCATTGTGTAATCCTTACCTAGGCCGTTAAGTTACTAGTTGCTTTGGACAACTCTTTCAGCACGTGCTCGAGTACTTCACTGAAAGAACACCAAGATCACATTTTGAACGACGAGAGACTTCACTTGTGTGGAACTACAAGTATGCAGGTAGTGAGAGTACAATGGTGTTTGTCTCCCAGATCAGTTAATAATATCTTTACTTTACCTGTTCTAATCATTTCTCGCTTCTTCTTCAACTTTTGACGATTCAAAGATTCTGAATTTGGAAGATTGCAAGCTAGAGACATGCTGCAGCATCTCTGGACTGGTCCAATCTCTAACTCGTCAGTAGATGTCGTCCAAGGAAGCCGCTCGGTGGAGGTGCGAGCAGTTGGTGTCACAAAGGTAGCGCATGGCTATGATAATTGAATGTTGATAATATTAATGCCGATGGGTTGTTGTATTTAATTTTCTTCGTTTGTAGGGAGCAGCCATTGATCGTATACTGGGAGAGATTGTTCATAGTAAAGCAATCTCCACTCCCATAGACTTTGTCATGTGTGTAGGCCATTTCTTTGGGAAGGTACTTCAATCTTACTCCTCTTCACAGCATTCTGACTCAAGATTCGAGTCTTAACACTACCACAAACTGATCTACCTACCGCTAATAAATTATTACAAATATGCCATTATATATGAGTTTGGATCTCCGACACGAGTTGTGATTTACAATAGAATTGTTATCCTACTACTATGTTTCAGGATGAGGATGTATACACATTTTTTGAGCCAGATCTTCCACCTGATAACTTGGGACTATCAAGAAGTAAGGCAAGCGATGCAACCAAGGTTTCTGCAGCAAAGAGGCAATCTCCGAAGCCCCCCTCGAGCACCAACAGCTCGAGGCCACAGGGTAGGAGCTCCTCCAACACAGACAAGAAATCGACAAGCAGCAGACGCTCATCACCAGAAAATACATGTTGGAATGTGCTTGATCTTAAGAAGGAAAACTACTTCTCGGTTGCTGTTGGCCGGACGCGCACGAATGCACGCTATCAGCTGAACAACTCAGACGACGTCGTCTCGTTCCTCAAGGAGTTGGCAGAAGCAGCCTGCTAGACGCCACCATACTTGATCGGTTGAAGCTATAGACTAAGTTGGAACATCTGTATATCTCTCTTTCACTTGGTAATGCTGCGTATATATATATATATGCCTGCAATCTCTCAAAATCTGCATCCACTGTGTTTTTGGGAAGTTAATTTTATTCAAACATTCTGATTAGGAAATGGCACTGTTCGGTTCAGGGAAATAGGCTCCATTTAGTAGGAATGAGAATGCTGATAGTTCATGAACATCTAATTTTGATTATTACTATATAAAAGAGTGTTATTTCCTATCATCGATTCTACGCGTGCGTAGTCTTTTTGGCTTGACGAGCTGGTTATATAATTCGTATGTTTTATAAAGAAATTGAAAAAAATCCTAACTACCCTTTGTACATTGTGCAACTTTAAGATCTATTTTTTGTTCAATTTTAGGCAATAAAACTGTGTTATATTTGTGATAGATCATTTATAAGTATATTATTTGTGTTAAAATTCACGTCAGCATCTTCCGAACCATGCAATCTATTTTTTGGCCGGAAATTGAGTTTTGAGATATTTTTGTTGGTTTTTGTTATGGTTCGAGAATTTAATTGTAATTATTTCAAGACAAAAGTAAATAATTTGGGTTACAAAGAATGATTTTCGAGTATTTCTGCAACACTATTCAGTATTCACTCTAACCAAAATATGCAGCTACTTGCAATATTTGTACAAGCGAAGCAACCAATGCTAGGATTCAGAAAAACAAAGCACCGAACAAAGGCTAAAATCATAATTCTGGAAATTGCAAAAGGGTTTTTCGAAATACCAAATCCATATAATCGATTTAATAATATCCACAAGAGTCATGGATAAACAATACAAAGCATCAGATCTTCTGTAGAGCATAATTTTGCAAATCTGATCCACAAAAGTAAATGGACTAAAATATATTCTAAAACATATGAAAGAGAAACATCACCACAAAGAATGAAAAAAAAGCTGAGCTTCATGTAAACTAAACTAAACTAAACATACAGAGCAACATCTAGACCCAAAATGCAAAATCAGCTCAAGGTTGATAACGGAAGGAGCTACTTCACTTGGCAGGGGTCTTCCTGTTCGGTTCAAACACGTTCTTGATCAACGACTCCTTGATTGAGAGCAACTCGGGGAACTCCTCCTTCAGCTTAGAAGCATCCATCTCGTTATTGCTTCGGGGAGCAATAATCACCTTTGCTTGTTCTTGAAGAGTGAAGTTGGTCCACTTGAAATCTGGGTCGATATATTCCTTGTACATCTCCAGGATCTCGTTATGGCTGACAACGCCTGGGTTTGTGAAGTTCCAGATGCCTCTAAGGTTTCGTTTCGCCATCTCAATCGAAATCGGAAGTAGCTCATCCAAGATTGTCATGCTGTTGGGGATGTTAACCACCTTGTTGTACTTTGAAATCTTGGTGATGAAATTGCGCGGGTTGCTCAGATCGGAAGATATTGGCATCCGAACTCTCAGAGTGCACACGTTGTCGTATTCTTTCAAGAGCTCCTCAACCTGTTTGAGCACACACCTAAAGTTAGTGACCATATATAAAAAGACAAGTAATGCTTGGATCAAATCTTGTTGCAGATAATAATTTGAGTATTGTATTATGGGAATATTATTACCATGGCCTTAGTCTTGGAATAGAACGATCCGATGAAATTGGGCGTGTCTTCCTCCTTAAATCCGATGCCAGAGCCTTCAGGATGTGCAGCATCATATTCAAATATGCACCCAGTGGCAAAGTTCACCATTAGGAGTCCGTGCTCTCTGCATACATCAGCCAACGTCAACGTGCCAGCAACATTGACACGAATCGTCTCAGCCTTGTGGCTCTCACACCAATCAACATTGGGTCTACCAGTTACACCAGCTGCATTCAAAACATGTGTTGGCTTCACCGCAACAATGTCCGCCAAAATCTGAGCCCGATTCTCAAGACGCCCCTTTCCATATTCATATTGAATCCCCTGTTTCTCACACAATTTTCCTAGCAAGCCACCAATCCACCCAGTCCTACCATATATCAAGAACTTGAAGGTGGGTTTTTCTGTTGATTGGCTGCTTTTAGTAGGTGGTACTACCATCATCTGCGTAGAATTACCAGCAAATTCAGACTTTCCAGACTCGTACTTCTCAGCTCCATCGAAATGCCTCTCGATGCCACCGGGCATCATCAGCATCCTCGGATGAGGAAGCAATGCACCAGATACATCACCCCACCAATCAGGATTGCTGGTATACCACTCCATCGTCTTTCTCAGGCCGTCTTCCCACGACGTCCTTTCCGACCAACCCAAATTCTTCAGCTTTTGGTCATCCAGGAAATACCTTTGATCATTAAACGGTCTGTTCTCAACAAACTGAATGTTTTTATCAGGATCCATGTTAAACATCTTGCACATGTCTCTGGCAACATCGATGACCCTCCTTTCCTTCTTCGTTCCTATGTTGTAAACATGACCAACTTCTCCCTTGTGGAGAACGACTTCAAAGGCCTCCGCAACATCCTCACAGTAGAGGTAGCTTCGCACGTTGGATCCATCACCGTGAATGGGAAGAGTTTTCCCTCTCATGGCCAAAAGGATGAACTTGGGAATCAACTTTTCGGGAAACTGATTGGGACCGTAAACATTATTTCCTCTCGTGGTAATGACAGGCAATCCATAAGATCTACCGTATGCCATAACAAGCATTTCAGCCCCAGCTTTCGTCGCCGAGTAAGGATTTGTCGGTAGAAGCTGCGATGCCTCATGATTTCCAACAACGGCATCCTCCTCAGTCTCTCCATAGACCTCATCTGTGCTAACATGGATAAACCGTCTAATCTGCCCGGTGACCTTGCAGGCCTCAAGAAGAACATGGGTGCCATAAATGTTGTTCTTCGTAAACTCAAAACTGTTACCAAAAGAATTATCGACATGGGTCTGGGCAGCAAAATGCATTATAGTGTCTATGTTCTCAGTGATGAGAAGGTAGTTGACAAGGTCAGCACTGCCGATATCTCCCTTGACGAACTTGAAATTGGGAGAGGATTTAGAAGGAATGAGGTTCTTAAGATTGGAGCAATAATCAAGCTTGTCGAGTACAACAATCTTGTATTCCGGGTAGTTTCTAACAAGCCGGTTTGCGACATGAGAAGCAATGAATCCGGCAGCCCCAGTAATGAGGATGTTTTTGGGGGTGAAGTTCGACATGTTTGCTTAGTATCTACAAAAGGAACATAATCATGTTGTCACATTAGATGCATAGGATAAAGACAATTCATATAGATTCCAAACTCAGCAAAACAAAATAAACTGCAACAAGACAATCAGCTAAGATCTTAACCTGAGGTAATTCACTTACATCTTTATAAATGATGTAAATAAAACCAAATAGAAAGAGATTCAGCACAAATCAAGTTCTATTCTTGCAAATGTCACCTTCAGATTAACACACAACATTCACACGGATCATAATTCATCGATTTCGTCCAGAATTAAAAATTCCTTCAATTTTATGTCAATGCAGGATGGTCATCATGAAACAACTAGAACAATTAACATAACATTAAATGAGAAATCAACCCTGCAAATGAATAATCTCAATCAAGAACTAAAGCTCAATAATCATAGATCAACTCATTAAACTTCGTAGATCGAATTCGACAAATGCAAAAGCAATAATTTCCATAACTAATCAGCAAATCTTTAACTTGAGACAACAAAGCTTAAATACATTGCTCAAGCATAAAAATGTAGACTTAAACCGAATGATTTGACAGAGTCAAAACTAGGTAAACACGCAAAATCGAACAGATCTAACATAAGTAAGACAAACCCAGATCACAGAAGCAGATTCCTCGCAGAAAATCGAGAGTTAAACTAATTGGAAGTTCAAGAAAACTCACGTTTTTCTCCGATAATAATTCGGATCAGTCCACGGGCGAGCTAAGAAATAGGGAAAGAGGAAATTCCCTCTACAAGAAAAGGCAAAAAGATTGAAATTGAGAGAGAGAAGAAATTGTTTTAGACAACGAGGGGTGAGCAAGAGTCGAAAAGCAAGGAGCAACGACTAGCCTCTATCTATATTTATACGCGTCTCATGCAATTTTCACTTTTATCCCCTTCAGATTTTTGGGCCAATTATAGAAAAACAGTAATAGGGATTTACTGTTCATAAATTCTTGAATAATGCGCGTGAAATTGAGGGAAATGGCGGAAAGTTGACTCTTTGACGAGACGGTGATCTTGATCTTGGGAATAAGATTGGACACACGCGGTAATGCTCTGTACATCCAAGTTTTGGGGGTGGAGAGAGAGAGAGAAATGGGAGCTGACAGCAGATTACAGTTTTTATATGTTTTCAGTGCGTTGGATTTCACTTATGAACTCTCTCTTTTTCTCAGAAAAAACATAAATATAGAAATAAACTATTTTTATATATATATACACACATAGAAGTAATGAATTAATTCAAAGTTTCTTAACTAGTTTCTTAAAAATATTGACAAGAAAAAAAAATATCTTCTTCATATACACTCCAAAAACACAACAATAAATCAATAGTATTTATTACTGAAGCATATACTGGTATTCTAATATAGTAGTGATAATTGAACACCTAGTGTCCTAGTCACCTATCGATTTTATAGTTTAAACCGGTCCAACCATTTTTTTATGCAAATCGGCTTTTTTATTTTATTGTAAGGACAATTGTAACATTGATTAATTATGGTAACTATTTTGACCGATATTTTTTTTAAATCTAATAATAATTTGGGGAGTATTATCTTTTAAATAGGGATAATTTTTCATTTAGTTGATTTATAAATATTATTTTATTGAAGTGTATTTTAAATAATTATTTCTCTTAATATAATGAAAACATAATTAAATACAATTGAAATTTCATTATAGATTTAAAAAATATACTCCCTCCGTTCATCAAAATCTGTCCACTTTTGAACAGTAACCATGTTCACCAAAACATGTCCACTTTACCTTTTCGTACTACACTACCCTCTCTACTTTCCAAATATTACTACCCTTTGTCATTAAGGACCCCACCTCACATCAACTTTATTCCTACCTTTTTATCATCCCAACAACTTTATTCTTACTTTTTGGTCAATACCACCTCTTTTTTGTCAATACCACTATTTTTTTGTCATTATCTACTACCCCTACTTTCTAACTTTTACCCTACTAACTTTCACTTTATCAACTTTCTTAAACTCCGTGTCCAGAACAAAGTGGACAACTTTTGACGAACGGAGGGAGTATATATTATTTTTTGAACTAATATGTTTAACTTGATTAAAATTAAAGTAATCATATTTCATAATATTCATAATATCGACCACTAGTAAAATATTAAAATAATTATAATTAATTGAAGTTAATCTATATAGTACATATATTTCAATTGAAAAAAAAGTAGAAAATAAATTATACGGTTGAAAAAAGAATGAATTGTAATACATTATTTTTCTCTCGCTAATTTGTTCCTAATTAATATGATAATATTTCCTTCCAAATCTATTAAAATTTTCGGTCCATAATAATGTGTTGGGTTATAATTAGAATTTATTTCCCTTAATAATATATTTTTTTGTTCTCTCTCTAATTTGTTCCTAAATTAATGGGATAATATTTCTCTCCCAATCCATCAATTTTTTTTTTCAGTCCATAATTATATCTGGGATTATATTTGAAATTTATTTCCCTCTATAATATATTATTTTTTCTCTCTCTCTAATTTGTTCCTAAATTAGTGGGATGATATTTTTCTCTCAATTTATAAAGATTTTCGGTCCATAATAATAGAGGTAATAGTGCAAAATAGCCTTTTTTCTAACAAAAAAATGTTAAAATGTCACTTACAAAATAAAAGTGTCAAAATAGCACTTTAGTTTGTAAAAAGTCTATTATACCCTTAATGAGTATATAAGAAGGTTAACGTTAATTTGAATCATACACGAAGACTAGTTTCTTGTATGAATTTCCGGCGAAATTTTTCTGGCGGAGAATTTCCGGCGAAAAACATCCGGCTAATTTTCAGGCGAAAAATTTTCGACTAATTTTTCCGGCGAAAATTCGAATCATACACGAAGCTTAACTTCATGTATGCATCATATACGAAGATTAACATTCATGTATGCATCATATACGAAGACTGACTTTCATGTATGCATCATACACGAAGCTTAAGATTCGTGTATACATCATACACGAAAATTTTTATCTCCAAAAATTTCAAATTTGTATCATACATGAAGATAAGTTTTCATGTATGATACATACACGAAGACTGACTTTCATGTATGCATCATACACGAAGCCTAATATTCGTGTATGCATCATACACGAAAATTTTTGCTTCCAAAAAATTCAAATTTGTATCATACATGAAGATAAGTTTTCATGTATGATACATACATGAAGTTAGACTTCGTGTATGATTCAAATTTTCAAAGGAAAATTTTGGCAGAAAAATTCGCAGGAAATTTTTCGTCGGAATTTTTTTCCGGAAATTTATACATGAAGTTTAATCTTCGTGTATACATGAAGTTTAGTCTTGTATACCTATAAAGATATAAAAAAAGAATAAATCCTTCTATAAGGGTATAAAAGTCCAAAATAAGACAAAAGACTATTTGAACACTTTTTTTTGTTTCAAAGTGACAAAATTCATCTTTCTTGTATGGGAAAGACTATTTTGACTTATTGCTCATAATAATACTCCCTCCGTCCATTAATTCCGTACCCATTTGGTGCTGGCACGGAGCTTAAGAAAAGCTGATAAAGTGGAGTTGGTGGGATAAAGTTATTTTTGAGGGGTAGTGATAAAGTAGTAGTTAGTGGAATAAAGGTTGTTAGTGGTGGGCCCATAGTGAAAAAGGTAATGATAAAGTGGTAGTTAATGGAATAAAGGTGTGGGTCCAAGTGGCAAAGGTTAGAAAATAACATGAACTAGTAAGGGTTGATGGTCCCGAAACGAGTTACTGGTGTATGGGGGGGAATACACCAGTTAGAATTTTAAAAATCATCCCCCTAAAAATATCACAACCGAGTAAGAAGACTCGGCTGGAATCACAACTGAGTGGAAAGACTCAGCTGGACTCACAACTGAGGAAGAAACACTCAGTTGGTAGTGAAGTGCTGTGCGGAATGTGGTGGAAATTAAACTCGTTAAAAACAACTCACGCTTTTAGCACGGTTGGTCAATAACCAAAACAGTTGAATATGTGCGGATGCAGTTTGTATGCTGGTTAGTCAGAAAGATGAGTAAGCTAGAAATAACTGAGTAATGAAAAACACGAGCACACAGAGATTTAACGTGGTTCGGAGATAACCCTCCTACGTCCACGGGGAGTTGTGAGTCCACACAACTCTGTCCAAGTTCTTCTGGACAAACCACACAGCTTACCCGGGCTGTGCAACCGTTGCAATAAGTTTACGGGTACTTATCAACCTTTACAGTTAAGTTTACGGGTACTTAACAACCTATGTCAAGTTTGCGGGTACTTGATAACCTAACTACTCAATTACAGGAAGAGTAGAATCCTAAAACCTTTTCAGGTATGAAAGATAATGTTCCAACTAACAGCTCGAACAAGAAGTGAGCTGGGATCTAACACTCTACGAACTCTCACAAAGTGATGTTCTCAAGGTTCGATCTAAAGACACTCAGACACAATCTAATGCTCTAGAACTCTCAACAAGTGATGTTCTTAGAGATTAAATCTAAGTTAGCTCGAGTAAGGAATATAGTTCTTTCTTTCGCTCTGTCTCGTCTCGTGTGTCTTCTCTTGTGTGTCTTCCCCATTTTTCTCCAATGAATGGAAGCCTCTATTTATAGGCGGAGAGAATCAACTAGCCGTTGGAGGAGCTGTTGATCTCTGTTCTTTGATAGCGATGGCTTGTCTCTCATCTCTACAGACTTTCCCGATATGGCATCTGTGCTCTTCTGCTTTCCATCTGAGACAGCCTTGTGTTGGCCCAAATGGGGTAATGACTGAACGGTCAAACCCTCATGTGACTTCCTTTTGAAATTCAAATTCAAACCTTTCTGATAGTCAACCTCGGTTAGTCGGTTGAAAATCTTGATCTTCATCTGAGTGGTCTTCAGCTGATGTTCTGAACCGTCGAACTCTCAGCTGACTTTGAACTTCATGTTGATCTTCTTGTTTGAGTTCTACAACTGATGTTCTGAAACTGAACACTCAGTTGTCTTCCTTGTATTTAGTCAGTTGGGTTTGAACCCTCAGATGACTTCCTTCTCATCTGATGTTCTCTTCCTCTTTACTGCTTCTCATCTGATGAACGCTCAGTTGGTTTCCTTCACAACTGATGTTCTGAAGACTTCCCCCTCATTCCATCTGAACATATGAACTCTCAGTTGTCTTTCATCATAACTGATGTTCTGTCTGAGTGATGCCTTGTTGCCATCTTTAGCTGGAGACCTGTAAGGATAAAATCTCAACTTTGCTCAAACAGCGAGCCTAATTTCTAACATTAGGTTCTGGCAACATTTACTCGGTTGGGGTCAGTCGGTTTTGGAATTCATCAAAACTCATACTAATAAATTTCCCAACAATTTCCCCCTTTTTGATGATGCCAAAACTACTTACAACTTTGAACCACTATTGATCTAAACCTCACTAACTTATCTAAAATCTCAGCTGAAATTCTAGACAGTCTATAAGATAAAACATCAAAGGGTTAGCACAGTTATAACATGGTATTTAAAAGACTTTGTGATTCAGAGCTTGGACAATGAGGGATTGTTCATCAAGGTGAATCTTATAACTGAATAGTTTTCATTACAACTGATTGTTACAAAAGATAGGCTCAAAAACCAAAAATTACAACAGTTGCTAGAAAACTAACTGAGCTAGTATTGTAGCCCATACTTGCCAAAAATCCTTACAAAAATTTCCCTCTTAGCAGGTGACTCCTTGAAAATGTCCACTCCATGCTCCTTGCAGACCTGCCTCGCCTCAGATGCAATCTTCGTGCGGTTCGGGTTGCTGGAATCCGGGAGAAGAGGTGGCCGATAAGGAACCCTCTTGGGAACTGGAACAGTGTTCAAGTCCAGGTTGGCTTCAATCATGGCCCTCCTGAATTGACTGAACATGCCCAGGTCACCTGAGTGCAACTCGGTCAGCGCCTCCTTGAACGCTCTCCTTGGGTCGTCAGTTGCGTAAACCTTCCTGTAATAGAAGTCGTTCACGAACTCCTGCTTGAACAGCTCCCACTCCTCATTCCACTCGGTCGGCATCCATTTGTCGGTATGCCTGAACCGACTCTCAACCTTGGACTTTAGAGGCAACCTTTGTTGTTTCAACCGAGCTTCCGCCTTTGATTGGATTTTGTTGATGCGGCGTCGACTGCGGGAGGCAACGTTGCGGTTCAGGTTCTGAGAAATCTTCTTCAGCTCAACCTCGAACTGGTTCACCCTCCTCGCCTGGCTGGCGGCAAACCTTTTGATCCAGTCCGGGTTCATGTAATCCTTCTCCTCTACAGCCATAGCCTTGGCCGCTGCTATGCACTCTTCGGTTGTTATCCCGTCGAGTTCAGTATCCAGCTCGGCAGCGATCTCGGCAATGGAGCTGTAGGAAACTCCAATCTTCTTTGCCTGCTCTAAGTCTTTAGTCATTTCGGCTCCACCGACTTCGGTTGTCTTGGCAACAGCAGACTTCCTCCTCCTCAGCTGAAATTTGGATGGTTGAGCAGCTGACACTCCTTCTTCTTGGGTCTCTTCTTCTTCCTGTGCTTCACCCTCCGTCTCCTTCTCTTCCCCCTTTTTGGCATCAACAACAAGACTTGCTACTGAACCGTCCAGAGAGTTGAGTTTGGCCTCGGTTGATTGAACACGGTTGAAGAGTTCATCGACCGCACACTCCAGCTCCATCTTCTTTGCCAGTTCGGAGTCCTGGCGCTCTTGTTCTGCCTTCTTCAAAACAGAGAGGTTGTCATTGACCTCTGTCTGAAAGGCAACGAACTCAGCCCAACGCGACTCGAACCGGGACTCCCATTCAGCATCCTGCGTCTGTTGGGACTTGGCCAGATTTGAGTCAGCCAAGAACTTGAAGACATTCACTTCTGACTTCAAGCCCAACAGAGTGGACTTCAGCTCCGACACGTCCTGACTGGTGGAGGAGGAGAAATCATTCAGCTTCGTCTTCAGCTCGGCATTCTCCTCCACCATTTGTTGGTACTTCGCTTCTTGTGCTGCCAACTCCCTCAGCTGGTCATCTTGTTGGTGCTGGAGGTTGGCGAGCAGCTCGGTCCTCAACTGGTTGACCCTCTCAGCCACTAGCTCGCAGATTTGTTCTGTTGAAGGAGCGAGCTGAGCAGCTGGAAGGGCTTGAGCGGACTGAGCTAGAGGCTCAGCTGTGACCATGGCTTGACGATTTGCCAGGTACAGCTTCAGGTTTTCCTCCTCTTCCTTTGCGGCGGCGGCTGCTGCATCGACATCCTCAAGGAAGTCAGCTGATTTTGCCAACATGCTGTCAATGAAGTCGACACACTCCTTTCCAGCTGCCTCCCTTGTGTCCATCCCTTCAGCCAGACTCTGGTCCATCCGTCTAGTGAGCAGCACGATCCGGTTGTTGTACGCCACCTCCAAGTTGGAATAGTTGAAGTAGGCTCGGATGCGGGACTCATCAGACTTCAGCCTGTCCCAGCTCAGCACCCTGATCGTGTCCTCCTTGACATACCACTGGCTAAAGATCAGGTGGAACTGGTACAGTAGCTCAGTTCCCAGTGTGGCGAAGATGGGCATGTCGCGAGCCGCATGGAACAGACCCAACAGCTTTTGAAAGCAGTAGGCCACCCTGCCTTCGTGCTCCTCAGCAATAGCCTGTAGGTCCTCCGCTTCGTTGATCGGGGAGGGGGTGAGATTGTATGGTTCGGGTTCAAGAGGTTCATCGATGTTGGCCAAAGAGTCGGTCACAACATCGGCATCGAGCTGAGAGCTCGGAATTTGGGATTCAGTTGGGGAAGAGGGTTCAATGGTTTCCTCAACATCGGCCGAAGGAGCGGTCACGATGTTGGCATCGAGCTGAGAGCTCGGAATTTCTGGCTCAGTTTGGGTAGAAAGAGCAAGAGGCTCTGGGGGCGGTACAACATTCTCTCCAGCTGTGGGGGAGGTGGTAACATATTCGAGGTCCTCAGATGAGGAGGATGCGTCCGACGTCTCCATGCCCTCAGCCTCATCAGCTCTGGGGCCTCGAGGTACGATCTCGAATGATGCGGCCTCAGCTGAGCGGCTGGATTCGGAACGCTCCTCAGCAGGTGTGGATTCAACCTGCACTCCCTCCTCGACTAGAGCTTGTTCCTCAGCTGGCTCCTCAGCTGGAATATCAACTGGCTCATCAACTGACTCATCAGCTGGAACATCAGTTGGCTCATCAGCCGGCACCTCAGCTGCCTTCTTGGTGGACTTCTTGAACCTTACCCTTAACTTTTTCTGGGCAGGTTCGTCAGTCGACTCCTTCTCAGCGTCAGCTCGGCGACGTGAGGCTTTGGATTTTGCAGGGCGAGCAGCAGCTTGTTCCCCCTCAGCTGTTAACTCAGCTGGCTTTCCCGACTCCCTCTTGTCCTTAGGAGTGTACTCCTCAGCACCTCATGTGCTTTCTTGGCTGTCGGGAACAACAACAGCTTCTTCAGCGGCGTCTCCTCGCAGTCAGCCCAGACCATGTTGCGGTCCTTTGTTGCGAGGAGGATGAGGGCGGAGACTTTGCAGCCAAAGTTGAGCGTGCCCTTCACACTCAGCAGCTTCTCTCCGGACTCGGTTGTAGTCTCAGAGATCTTCGACTTTTTCACCATCAACTGGTTCAGAAAATATTGGAACCGGTTGATTTGATGTTGGTGCTCCAGGGCCACCAGCTGCTTCAATTTAGGTCGGCTGATGTCGCCGAACGCACCACTGTATCCGAACACTACCTTTAACACGGCGTCGAACAGCAGGCGGTGTTCCGGCTTCAGCTTTGTTCGTTGCATGTTGCTCCTCAACCGCTTCGGCTCGATTAAAGCATCCTGAAGAAATTCATCTGCTTGTTCGTCGGTAATATTCTCCAGGAACTCGGTGGCGGTGTGGTTGATTGGTATGATGTACCGGAGGACATCGGACACGTCGATGGGGAAGGAGACGCGACGTATCGTCCTTGTCGGAACATCTCTTTGTCGGCACGACACCACTGTGGAAACTCCCTCCGAACTGTCAAGGGGGCGAACGAGATTGACGTAGAATTCTCCGACTTGGCGCCTGAGCAAGTGGGAGGGGCAGAGCTTGGCCCATTCCAGTAGTCCGTTCTCACGGAGAGTGTTGGCGAGAGGGGCTAGGACCGGCGACTCTAGATCCTCGTCGGAGAGGATCTGCTAGAAGTGAATCTTCGATACTAACATATCGAATGACTCTTCATACGTGGTAGGCACGAGGGAAGGTTCGGATGACGCCATTCTCTTGCTTTTAGGTGCCATTAATAATCACTGCAAAGGTAATATATATGAAAGGAAAGAAATCTTTTTGCAGAAACGGGTTAGGCAGAAAACTGGAAGACGATGAACAGTTATAATTGATAAGCACAAATGAGGAAAGTAGGAGATGTCTTCCTGATTTTTCGCCTTATATAGGTCTTTAACTCGGATGAGATCAACGGCTGGGGTTAAATGGCGCGAATCCATCAACGGCTGGGATTACGCGACTGTTGACTATCTTTGACTCGACTTTTTGATCCGAGTTCCAACCAGCGCGTGAGAAGGTGTACAGTTTCATGTGTCAGCCCAGTCGCACTATAAAGTAAGGCTATAGGAGTTCAGCCAGACTTTACATTAAATGCGATATAATGGCTTGTTTAGTTTAGCTGACATGTTCAGGAATGTTTGAATTTATTTCAAACATTCTCATTTAATATCATAACACCTTCAGTCATAAATGTTACCTGCCAGCTGATGTCGAGATCAGCTGTATACCTCAGTTGTGTTCCTCAGTTGCAGCATACCATCAGCTGACTCGAGTTCGTCTGTTCAGCTGACGTTTGATGTCTTCAGTTGGCAATCCGTATCTGAGATTCCCCCTCCATCTGAGCTTCCCCCTCAGATGGGCATCTATCTCTTCACCTCGGCTGGTTCCTCATCTGATGGATCCAACAATCCAAGTAGATCACATAGCATCTTGAACCGCGCTTCAGCTAGAGGTTTGGTGAAGATGTCAGCTCTCTGAATCTCAATTGGGGTCTTTTCTCCAAGGAAACGTCTTTCTTCTCAACTGTGATCTTAGAAACTCAATTCCATGATCTGATCGGATGGAAATAATTTTTATCTCTTGTTGGTTCGATATCCGATCCATCAACTTGGGTAGCTCATCTCGGGTTTCACTTTTGTGGCGCATGAAGATGGTCCACGTGTACCTCGAGTAATCATCAGTTACAACCAGTGTATATTCGTTGCCGTTTATGCTCTTTGGTGTAACTGGCCCGAAGAGATCCATATGGATCAGCTGTAACACTCGGTCGGTTGAGAGAGTTGACTTCAACCGGAAGGAGGATCTAGCGAGCTTTCCCAGCTGGCATGCACTGCAGATGTGTGTTGTTGAAAACACTCGGTTGGGTATGCCTTTTGCATGTTCTTGTCTGGCGAGTCGGTTCATTGTCTTGAAGTTCAGATGGTTGAGCCTTTTGTGCCACAGCCAGCTCACATCTGAACTGCTCTTTGATAGCAAGCAGGTGTCAGGAAGACTACTGTTCCAGTCAGCATAGTAGACGTTCCCGGTTGGCGATCGATTTCCCAACAATATGTCCTGCTTTGATCCGACATCTTTAACTCTGCAACCCTGTGCATTAAACTTGACAGAGAAACCATTATCACAGAATTGGCTGATGGAGAGCAAGTTATGCTTCAATCCACCAACATAAGAAACATTAGAAATCGAAACATGATTGGTTTCAAGGGTACCGTAACTTCTGGTGTACCCTTTTGAGCTATCACCAAAAGTAACTGATGGACCTTCTTTCTCCACAAAACTTCCAAGCAAATCCTTCGGATTCGTTATGTGTTTCGAGCATCCACTTTCCATCACCCATATTGTTGCAAACGCTTTATTCTTCCTCAGTTGTTTCTCCTATACCTGCAAAGAGAAACTCGCTTAGGTCCCCAATTTCAGTTGGGTCCTGGAGGGTTAGAACCAGTTCCCCCTGGAACTGTGCGTCGCTTTTCCCTGTAAATTCGGATGGATTTATCATTCCAGATTACTTTTCCTTCATCATCAACTATAACAACACCTCGGTTATCCTTAGGCTTGTTGTTAGTAGTGATGTTCTGTTTCTTGGGAGGAGTTGGATTTCTCCCATGTTGAACTTTAGGAGGTGAGGCTTTCCCCCTGTTTTGATGGCGATTTTTATCCTGTTGAATTTGTCTGTGAGGTCGGACGCCATGTTAGAATCTTCGTAGCTGATACTGATTCCATCTTCCTAACTGACGACGACAGCTGGTCATGCTCAGATGTTGATTCAAGTTGTGGCATGAATATCTCCAGCTGTTCGAACTGTTCCTCATTAATTGACTCGGTTGGAACCTCTGGTTGAACTGATGATGGAACCGCTGTTGATTCAGATGGTTGAGTCCTTGTTGGCTCTACGGTCGGTTCCATTCTTTCTGTGGTCGATTCTGTGGACGGTTCAAAGGTCGGTTCTGATTTTTGTTTCGGCTGTATCTCCGACGCCTCTGGTTCCTCTTCTGTGACTTGGAACATTCCCCCTCGGTTGATGTCCCAACCAATGGAACGTTCTGTTCATCCATTGCTTCTTTTCCCTTCTCAGTTGGAGTTCCCTTGATCGGTTGAGCTTGCTGAGAAGTGGAAGTTGCATTACTTTGGAGAGATTCAGATTCAACTGTGTTAGGTTCAACAACCTTGACCTCAACAGCTTTGATGAAGGTTGCTGGAGGAATTCCACTATCTTTAACCACATCATAACCGAGTCCTGACAAGTCATCCATCTGTCGGCTGTAACTGATTAGATTCTCTATGATCTTGGATGACTGATATAGCTTGAACAGGTTGTCCTTTTCAGTTTGCAACTCTTTGAGAAGAACAGCTATATACTCGGACTGTTCGTCTGACTTTTTCACCAGCTGGCCGATCTGCGCCTCTTGCTTGTTCAACTGATCTTCCTGCTTCTTGATCTGTTTCTTTAACTCCTCATCAGTTGAAGCCTTAGGTTGGCTGGCAGCATTCAGTTGATTATTGAGATTGTCAATCTCTTTCGTTTGGCTCTTGATCAGATCGTCCTTGTCGGTTAAGGATCCCTCAAGCTTGGCCAATTGTACTTGAAGACTCTTAAACTCAACCGACTGCTGTTGCACTTCCTCATTGAGTGCTAAGAAGTCGTCCTATGAGAGTTCCAACTCTTCATCTAGGATTTCCTGTATGTTAGAAATATTTGAAGAATTCAAATTAGCAGGATTAGATTGTACCTCATCGTCTTTGACGTCCATCTGCACACAACAACAAAAGAAGGGTGCAAGCAGATATGCACTAGCGTGATAAAGAGATCTGTTCAGTTGACCACTGAATAAAATTTCTCGAATTCACACCTTGTGAAACAGCGTCAGCAGTCTTTTGAACCACTGCTCTGATACCACTTGATGGTCCCGAAACGAGTTACTGGTGTATGGGGGGGGGGGGGGGAATACACCAGTTAGGATTTTAAAAATCATCCCCCTAAAAATATCACAACCGAGTAAGAAGACTCGGCTGGAATCACAACTGAGTGGAAAGACTCAGCTGGACTCACAACTGAGGAGAAACACTCAGTTGGTAGTGAAGTGTTGTGCGGAATGTGGTGGAAATTAAACTCGTTAAAAACAACTCACGCTTTTAGCACGGTTGGTCAATAACCAAAATAGTTGAATATGTGCGGATGCAGTTTGTATGCTGGTTAGTCAGACAGATGAGTAAGCTAGAAATAACTGAGTAATGAAAAACACGAGCACACAGAGATTTAACGTGGTTCGGAGATAACCCTCCTACGTCCACGGGGAGTTGTGAGTCCACACAACTCTGTCCAAGTTCTTCCGGACAAACCACACAGCTTACCCGGGCTGTGCAACCGTTGCAATAAGTTTACGGGTACTTATCATCCTTTACAGTTAAGTTTACGGGTACTTAACAACCTATGTCAAGTTTGCGGGTACTTGACAACCTAACTACTCAATTACAGGAAAAGTAGAATCCTAAAACCTTTTCTGGTATGAAAGATAATGTTCCAACTAACAGCTCGAACAAGAAGTGAGTTGGGATCTAACACTCTACGAACTCTCACAAAGTGATGTTCTCAAGGTTCGATCTAAAGACACTCAGACACAATCTAATGCTCTAGAACTCTCAACAAGTGATGTTCTTAGAGACTAAATCTAAGTTAGCTCGAGTAAGGAATATAGTTCTTTCTTTCGCTCTGTCTCGTCTCGTGTGTCTTCTCTTGTGTGTCTTCCCCATTTTTCTCCAATGAATGGAAGCCTCTATTTATAGGCGGAGAGAATCAACTAGCCGTTGGAGGAGCTGTTGATCTCTGTTCTTTGATAGCGACGGCTTGTCTCTCATCTCTACAGACTTTCCCGATATGGCATCTGTGCTCTTCTGCTTTCCATCTGAGACAGCCTTGTGTTGGGCCAAATGGGGTAATGACTGAACGGTCAAACCCTCATGTGACTTCCTTTAGAAATTCAAACTCAAACCTTTCTGATAGTCAACCTCGGTTAGTCGGTTGAAAATCTTGATCTTCATCTGAGTGGTCTTCAGCTGATGTTCTGAACCGTCGAACTCTCAGCTGACTTTGAACTTCATGTTGATCTTCTTGTTTGAGTTCTACAACTGATGTTCTGAAACTGAACACTTAGTTGTCTTCCTTGTATTTAGTCAGTTGGGTTTGAACCCTCAGATGACTACCTTTTCATCTGATGTTCTCTTCCTCTTTACTGCTTCTCATCTGATGAACGCTCAGTTGGTTTCCTTCACAACTGATGTTCTGAAGACTTCTCCCTCATTCCATCTGAACATATGAACTCTCAGTTGTCTTTCATCATAACTGATGTTCTGTTTGAGTGATGCCTTGTTGCCATCTTTAGCTGGAGACCTGTAAGGATAAAATCTCAACTTTGCTCAAACAGCGAGCCTAATTTCTAACATTAGGTTCTGGCAACATTTACTCGGTTGGGGTCAGTCGGTTTTGGAATTCATCAAAACTCATACTAATAAATTTTCCAACAAGGGTAGATGGGTACTTTTATACAAATGGGTACAAAATTAATGGACAGATAAAATGAGGCAAGTGGGTACAGAATTAATGGACGGAGGGAGTATGTGTTATTATATTTAGAATTTATTTCCCTCAATACTATATTATTTTTATCTCTCTCTAATTTGTTATTAAATTAATGGATGATATTTTCCTCCCAATTTATAAAGATTTTGGTCCATAATAATAATTATATTTGGAATTTATTTCCCTAAGTAATGGGATAATATTTTCCTCCCAATCCATCAAGATTTTCGTCCATAATTATATGTGGATTATATTTGAAATTTATTTTCCTCCCATAATGGATGATATCTATATATGGATAACAATCAATTAAAAACCTACCGAAATTATATACAAAATCAAATCTCGAAAAAAGAATAAAAATCAATTACAAAAACTACCGAAAATAATTTGCATAATTTTAGGAGATTGGATCTAATATAGGATAACAAATTTGCATAATTTTAGGAAACTTGATACGAAAAAAACATAAATAAGCGTGAATGTTAAAATTGACAAATGTTGGACAGGTTAATTTGGATTTAAATCGATTTATTTGATTTATCAACGAAATTACATGATCGACTCTGGTGGCCTGACCACCAGATATTCGAAATTCTTTGTTGATTCGAATATCAGTTGCGGGAATCGTGACCATGGTCGGACCCTTCTCAACATATATACTATATCTTACAAATTCCATCAACCATTGTTATCGTCTAAAGTTAAATATACATAGAAATCCAACATCCGCCTTTCTTTAACCCTGATTTGTTGCCACCCTCTCAATTCCAACCACGGTTGGGTAGTCGACATCTTGTGCTACAAAAATCCTAGATTAATTTGGAGATTCAATTTTGAAATCTTAATTTGAAGTTAACATTATAATTTCAAGTATATTTAAGATATATCAATATAAATAAACAAAATCTAAAATAGTCCTACTTAGATTTTTGTATATTTTTGTTTTAGTTAAGTCACAAGATTAAATATAATGTTATTGTAATACGATTATTTTTGAATAAGGGATAAGGAAATTTTGATTAATAGAATCTAAGAAAGAGCAGCAATATTAACGAGTTTGCAATATTAACGAGTTGCATGTTACTGGTACATATGTTACTTTAATATCGCTAGATAACATATACTCCCTCCGTCCATCAAACAAATCCCCATTTGAAATTGGACACGGAAAATAAGAAAGTTGAAAAAGTTGTTTTGAGTGGGGTAAAAGTTAGAATATAGAGGTAGTGGGATAATGACAAAAAACAGTGGTATTGACAAAAAAATAGTGGTATTGACCAAAAAGTAGGAATAAAGTTGTTATGTTGACCAAAAAGTAGGAATAAAGTTGTTGTAAGGTGGGGTCATCAATGACAAATGATAGTAAATAAAAAAAAGTAGGAGAGTATAATTGTACAAAAAGGTAAATAAAGACTTATTTGATGGACAAAAAGTTTGTGATAAGTAGAGATTTATTTCATGGACGGAGGGAGTACTAATCATACGGCTACCAAACAATTATTCGGCAGCAATGCACATCATTCCACGTTGCCCATGTTTGGGTTTTTATATTGTATTCATCTTATTTTATTAATTACTACTCCCTCCGTATCTTTTCATTTAGGTCATTTGGTCGGGCACGCATGTTAAGAAAATGAGTTGTTTATAATAAACTTGAAAAGATAAAGTAACTTTTTAGGGATATTTTTGTCACATCAAGAAGGAGAGAGAATGTAGTTAGTAGCTTTTTAATGGCATATGTGGTAATTTATGAGTTATAATAGAATATTTTCATATGGTGCATTTCTATTTTAAGAAATGGGCTTAATGAAATGATACGTCCAAATAATGCAAAATGTGCTTAATGAAAAGATACGGAGAGAGTATATTAAAGTGTCACCATCTATTGATTCATTTGTCGGTGGCAGTGTTCGAATATTTAAGGTGGCCAGGACAGAACACATATATGACTTCAGAAATTTAATGAGATTAAAATAATTTAGAGTCATATTTATAAATGAATCATAAGACTCACCACAGCAGTGGTCTCAAGACACCGCTGTCGACGAGACACCGCGCTGCAGAAGGGAAGAGCTCGAGACGGTCCCACCGCGTCGAGACTGTCTCGATTCGGCGAGTGCGGGACACGCGCTCGTAGCAAAAATTTTAAAAAAATAATAAAAAATCGGCGTGTGCATTGCACGCGCTTAATAGAATTTTTTTTTAAAAAAGATAGCCGTTCAGCAACGACACAAAAACGGCCAATTTTTTTTTATTAATTCACACCTATAAATACCCAACTTCATCACACCATTTTCTCCACACTAAATTCATCTTCTTCCTCTAGTTTTATCTCTATTTTTGCTCTCCATTTTTCGCAAAAAAAATATCTTCTTCGTCAGAATCCTCAACCGGCAACTCTTCTCATGGCACCGACGACGAGATTATGTCGATGGTGACGAACCTCCAAACTGCTGCCGCTCGACTCTTCGCCTCCAAGAAAAAAAAGAAGGTGAAGAGGACGGTGGTACACCGCGATCGGGAGACGGCGTTACAACAATTGATGTCCGACTACTTCAACGACAACCCGACGTCCGACCCTACATTTTTTCGCCTGCATTTTCGGATGCACAAGCATTTGTTCTTGAAGATTTACAAGGCGTTGGAGCAGAATGTGCGCTACTTCAAGCAGAAACAAGATGCAACCGGCAAATGGGGCCTGACGTCGGTGCAAAAATGCACAATGGCCATTCGCCAACTAGCCATCGGTGGAGCGCCGGATACATTCGATGAATACTTAAAGATCGGAGATAGCACGAGCCATCTCTGCCTCCGGAAGTTCTGCAAAGCTATCATCGAGCTCTTCGGTGACGTGTACTTAAGGAGGCCAAATGCTCAAGACACCGCTCATCTGTTGCAAATGCACGAGAAGAGGCAAGGCTTTTCAGGATGCTCAGTAGCCTGGACTGCATGCACTGGTTGTGGAGGAATTGCCCGAAAGCATGGGCGGCTGCCTACACACGAGGAGATGTCGGCGCGCCTTCCTTGATTCTTAAGGTTGTGGCGTCTCAAGATTTATGGATCTGGCACGCCTTTTTTGGAGCAGCTGGCTCCAACAATGATATCAGCGTCCTCAATCAGTCGCCCTTATTCGAGGACATGCTTGAAGATAGGGCTCCGTTGCGAATTCGTGGTGAACGGAAAGCACTACGACGGCGGTTACTACTTAACCGATGGGATCTATCCTGATTGGCCAACTCTCATCAAGGCTCCTGCGCTTGCAACGGACCCGAAGTCGGTGCTCTTCAAGACCATGCATGAAGTGGCGAGGAAGGATATCGAACGGGCATTCGGTGTTCTTCAAGCTCAATGGGGAATTATCCAGAACCCGACGTGGAAATGGTACACAAAGCACCTCCACAACATCATGTTTATATGCATTATTTTGCATAACATGATCATTGAAGACGAGAGAGAGGATGCTATGAACTGGAGGGAGGACACAGAAATAACGACGACCGGTGATGTGCACTGGTTCCCCCACTCCGCTGTCCTGGTAAGATTATCTCAAACGGGACGCTGTATTGAGAGATACAAGGAAGCACCATCGGCTCACCAATGATTTGATCAAGCATGTTTAAAGCCAATTTGAGTCGGTTGACGAGTAGGATGTATTTTATTTTTTAAATTTCAATTAATGTAATGTTTTTATTTTTTTCATTTCAATTAATTTATTGTACTAGTTATTTATTTAAATTCATGAAATTTTTAAATTTCTTATTAAAATTAATGCAAAATACAAATTCAGAAATTAGATAGAGACACCCCATAGAGACAATAGTCCCACTGCAGCTTATTGTCTCTATCTCAAAAAATCCAAAAAGACACTCCTTAGAGACACTACCACTGCATGTAGTCTAAGAGTCTCACAATGGGGTCTTAATAGACTAAGGTCTATCCTTGATATTGATGATTTTGATTGGGTTCCAATAATTGGATAGACTTAGGTAGAAAATTTTATAATAGGAGTTGATATAGACCTAGGTTGATCCAATGAATGACAATGATTGAATAATTTTGTTTTTTAATTTCTATAAATAATAATAAGATTACTTACATAAAATAGAAAAAATTAAAAATCGAACAATTTTATTTAATTACAATAAAAAAATTATAATTAATCCCACCCAATTTTTTGGCAAACTGTGCACAGACTTTTTTGTGCGTGGCCAATTGCTCCTGATCCATATCGCTCGTTGGTTGCATCATGAGCTCGTACGCGAACTTTATTTCTTCGACGATGGTCTTCAATTGGTAGGAATCATGGGCCAACATGTACAGATTGAGGTCGTTCCGCCAACTTACGTGTTCTCTCTCAAGCTTAGTGTAGCAACCGTTGAAGCGGACAATCTCTCTCTTGGTGTGGCCCCACGCCGACTTCATTGGACCCGTCCTTCACGACTTCTACGGGATCTATGTACTCGTTGAAGCGGGCAGTAATTTTGTTCCAGAATTGCCTCTAGGTTTGAAAGTTGGCGGTCTCCCCGCGTACCCGATATAGCTCTGATTTACACCATTTCATGCTTTTAAACAAATGAAAGAGTACGACAGGAATGTAGCATTTAGCAAGCCACAAAATTTCATCAGGTGTGTAGTTGTGCAGCGAACACCGGATCCACTGCTTGTTGCACGTGCTTTGCCCTTCCCTTTGGCCGCCGTTTTGCCCTTCCCCTTAGCCGATGCTTTGCCCTTGCGGCGAGGTGGTGATGACTTGGCTTCCTCCTCGTCCTCCCCCTCGACTTCGTCCTCGGCTTCCTCCTCGTCCTCCCCGTCAACATCATCATCGTCGTCGTTGAGGTTGATGCATCTAAGTCAGTTCATTTCTGAGGGCGACGTGTCGAACGAACGATATCTACCGAACTATAATTTTGTTGATACCACGAGTTGAATTGATTTTCGTCATTTTTCAACACAAAAAATCAACAATTGAAAGTAAAATTTGAAGAAGGAAGAAAGTGAGAGTGAAGAGTGAAAGAGGTGTGAAGAGTGAATGGATTGAAGGGGTATTTATAGGTATGAAATGAGAATTAGCCGTTAGTTTTTATTTTTTAATTACATAAATTAAAAAAAAATCAATGGGGCCACGCTGCGTGTCCCCATTTTGTGCCTCAAGTGAGTCGAGAGGTATGCCGATTTCTCGACTCCCTCCCGAACAACAGTCGACCTCGTCAAGGTCGAGCGAGAGTCCATCGACCTCGCCTCGACTTCGAGGCTCGACTCCCCGTTGGGGATGCTCTAAGTGGTTTAGATTTCGTAGCATCATGCTGGATTGTTGTGCCCAGTAAAAAATATTAACCATGTGCGTATACATATAGGGACATGATCAATTAGTAATTTCTATTTATATGAGAATTATGAATCAATTCAAGTCATCTATCCTATAAAATTTATGAATATGATTTAATCTCATACTCGAGTGATGCACTAATTTGTGTAAACTGATGCATTAATATCACATTTTTTATGCATCCATTTTTTTTAATTAATTTGGAACAAATAATATTAATTACATTCCATTTATGATTTATAAAGAACAACCAACATTTATTAAGTGTGTGCTTATACAATTAAAGCTTTACTTGTACATTGTATTCATATTTGTTACGTGATGTTCTAAACACAATTTTAAAATGCATTAATACGATATACGTGAAACATCAATTTGAAACTCTAAATGCAAATAATAGCGAAAGACCCACTAACATAATTAATGCATCACGTGTATGTTATTTGTGTGGTACATTATTTAGATTTATGCATTACAAAATTCATTATATCATTATTTTGCATTACATGTTTTTTTTTTTAATCATGTAACAAAATTCATTATATCATTATTTTGCATTACACTGTTTATATTTATGCATTACATTGTTTATTATTGTCATGCATTATCATTTATAATTGATTTATGCAATACATATAGCATATTCATATTCGTATAAGATATCATAATTAATTATGCATTACACATGTCATATTTTTATTTGTTACTTTATATTCTGGGCATAAATTAGTGATGCATTAACACTATTTACATTGTGCATCAATATAAAATAGTAAATGCACAAAAAATACATCATCACAATTAATGCATTAAGTATACGATATTTATACATCATATTTTTCAGATTAATGCATTACATTGTGTACTTTTTTTAATAATTAGATTGTGTTAATCTATATTACAGATGACATTTCACAATGTCCTGAAACCCATTCATCAATTAATGGGTAAAATTCATGAGTAGTAAGTTTATCATATAAAAAATCTCTCATTTATTAAAAAAAAAGGAGAATAAACAAGTAAGTTTCAAATTAATGATGATTATGCATGAATAATTCAATGCACAATTTAAGAGAGAGAGAGAGAGAGAGAGAGAGTCGGATACGAGATGTGATAAAACTTTGAGAATCCAAATTAAATTATTAACTGTTCAATTCGCCCCAATTGATGAGAGAAGAAGAAAATGTGGTGATGGCAGCGACGATGGAGATTGGTGTGGTGGTGGTGTTGATGAAGAAAGAAATAGAAGAGAGGTGCAGAGATATAATGATCAAACGAGAAAGATGAGAGATGAAGATGGGTGATGAATTATTTTTACCCAATTTAGCCCTCATCCCTTTGTTTTTTGTAATCCATGTCAACTTTTCAGATTTAATTTCAGCCACACATTATTTGTGGATGAGTGATCATGATAAGTTATTATTTCTTATATAAGAAGTGATTCCTTTTTTTTTATTGGTAAATAGAGATATTTTATTTAACCAAAAGCATGAAAGAACAGCTTCTCCAAACTTACAAACCAACCAACTATCCAACTAACAAGACCACAAAATTAAGGGAGATATTTTGCTATTTTCCTATCCTTCCCACAAGTTATTGCTACTTGAAAAACTCGTTGTCTATGGATGTCTTGCGCCTCCCTTTGCACTTGTTGGAACTTCCTGGAATTTATTTCTCTCTCCATATCCAATAAATCACCACAGACAACACAATCCTGTAGAGATGTTGTTTTCCTTTTTTTGCATGGCATTGACTCAACATTTAGTCTTTTTCTTGCTCCCAAGCTTGTCTCTTTCTCTGAATCCCACACTCCCTTGTTACTGACTCCCAAACAGCACCAACAAACTCACAATTGAAAAGGAGATGATTTATGGACTCATCCTCTTTTCCATACAAACAACACTTCAGATCCACATTCATACCAATTTTCGCCAAGTTTTCACAAGTAGCTAATCTGTCCAATACTACTAACCATGTAATGAACACAGTTTTTGGTGGAGCAATATTGTTACACAACAGTTTCTTCCAAGCAACACAAGGGCTCCTTTCTTTCATTTCTTTATAAACGTTGCTAACAGAAAAATTAGTAAGATTCAAGAAATCCAAACCTATGCAATCTGCTCCAAGTATGCTCGAGCTCCGATGATTTTCTTGATCATCCATGCAACCTGTAGAGGAATATTCATGGTCGCGATGTTGTTATTTTTTATATAATAACCGTGTACCCACTTTATCTAGATTTTATTCTGTTTTGTGCTAAATACAAAAGTAACTTGCATACTGCAACCTTATTCCAGACATGGAGGTCAATAATATTCCAACCCCTAGCTTGCTTAGACAAGCATATTCTCTCCCAAGCAACAAGAGCTCTTTTGTTAACACCTGATTTTTATGCCCATAGGAATTTTTTACAAGCCATCTGTATGAGTTCAATGACCTTTTGAGGGATAACAAATACTTGACTCCAGTAGCTTTGCACTCCAAACAACACTGAATTGATCTATTGAATTCTACCTGCATAGAATAGAAGCTTAGCTGACCAGCAATCTATTCTGGCTAAGATCTTGTGGATGAGGGGTTGATATTGTATGATAGTTAGTTTTTTAGGTGACAGAGGAACACCAAGATACTTAAAGGGAAGCTCCCCTTTGACCATACCAAACTCTTGAAGCATTCTCTATTGCTCTCTCTCATGGACTCCCCCAAAATAAATGTTGTTTTTTTGTTGATTGGCTTTTAGTACAGAGACACTTGGGAACTTCTGAAAAGCTTCAATTAGTTTTCTCATTGATCTAATTTTACCCTTAGAGAATAGAAGTAAGTCATATGCAAAGCAGACATGTATGAACTGGAATTTTCTACACTTGGGGTGGAATTTAAACTGGTCACATTGATGTAGTTCCAACAGACATCTGTTCAAATACTCCATACCAACAAACAAATATGGGGATATATGATTCCCTTGTCTCAGCCCTCTCTTTGTAGTAAATGGTTCGGTGAGCTCTCCATTTATATTTATTGTGTATAAGACAGTGGTGAGGCAAGCATAAATCCACTTCACAATCTATAACCCAGTTCAACCATCAAGTATTTAATAAAGACCCATTCTACAGAATCATAAGCTTTTTGTATATCAATCATCACCATGCATCTTGGTGAGATGTGTTTCCTGCCATAGCCCTGAATGATCTCTTGGATGAGTAAAATATTATCAAATATTACTCTTCCTCTCAGAAAAGCTGACTAACTTGCACCAATAATGCTATCTAAAACTTCTTGAAGCCTATTAGCCAATAGCTTTGAGATGATCTTATAGATAACAATGCAATAGGCTATAGGTCTATAGTCTTTAACTTGGCATGCATTTGATATCTTAGGCAGTAGGGCAATGAGAGCCATATTCACCTCTTTAAGAAGGAAGCCTGTTATGAAAAAGCTCTTGACAACTTTGAGTATATCTGGTCCAATAATAGTCCATTCTTCCTTATAGAATTTCACATTGAAGCCATCAATATCAGAGGCTTTGTTGTGATTTATACTAAACAAAGCAGCTTTGATTTCCTCATCTTCTATGTTCCTGCATAACCATTATTGTTTAGTGTGCTCAAGCAAAGGAACTCTTCTAATGATGTTCTTATCAACCATAGGGATAGTTGTGGTAGAACACCCATCAGATTTTGGTAGAAGGTTCTAATTTCCGTAGCAATTTTTGGTTGAGTATAACAAATGGATCCATCCAATCTTTTCAACATTCTAATGGCATTTCCTGATTGCCTTGCCTTTACATAAGCATGGAAGTAGCGAGTGTTGGCATCACCCAATCTAATCCAATCAATTCTTGCTTTTTGATACCATATTTTCTCTTCTGGTGCACTTCATTTCTCCAGTTCTCCGTGCATTATTTTTGTTTACTTATCAGAGCATCATTCATCTGATCTTAGGCAATTTGTTTTTGGATAGATGCTACTTCTACCCTTGCTAGTTTGACTTTCCCTGAAGTCTGCTGAAAACATCCAATATTGAGTTGTTTTAGTGGCTGTTTTAGCTTCTTGCATTTATACCAAACATTCAACAGTGGATTAGCATGGCAGTGAATACTCCAATTTTCTCTCACAATATCTTTAAACTTAGGATGTTCATCGAGTACATTCAAAAATCTAAAAAGAGGATTTCCTTTGTTTCTCAGTTGGTTCAAAATTTAGTACCTGTGGACAGTGGTCAGAGACACCCCGTTCCATGATTTCTAAAACTACTAAAGAGTATGATTGAAACCATTGTGTATTTGCCAACCATGTGTCAATCAATGAATATATTCTATCCTTGCCAGATTGTTTATTGTACCATGTGAAAGAGTTCCCCACCATCCTGATGGGAGTGAGATTTGTGGGTTTGAGACATTCTTTAAAATCCCTACTTTCAACTTCAGAGAGAGATTGCCCATGAAGTCTGTCCTCACTTGATAAAATAGAATTGAAGTCTCCCCCCACAAGTAAGGATCCAGTGACATGGCTTTCAACATGTGCTAGAAATTTTCATAAGTTTTTCCTCTGGTCTATCTGTTGAACGCATAGACAAAGATCATACTCATCCGAGTTCTAAGAGCTAAGTATAATATTTCACACCATATTCCTTGTGCATGTTTTTCAATTATTGTCACATCCACATTCCTTGGATTCCATCCAACTCATATATCCTTCCATTTTCAGCAGCAACATAATTATTTTCAAATGGCCAATTCTTTCCTAATTTTTCCATTATTCTCTTGTTGTTGCCTTGCTTTACTCTAGTTTCCAATAACCCAATTGTGTTTCTACAGAAAGAGTTTAATCTTTTTCTGTTTGAGGGGTTTGTTACAACCCCTCACGTTCCATACCATCATTTTCATGGTTGCACAGAGGGGTTTAGGACCCCGCCCTTTTCTAGAGTTTTATCAGCTCACTATTCTCCCCAATCACCGCATATGTATTATTTAAAGTTAACAAAATTTTTCCCTATGGTCACTCCTTTGTTGGCAGTTTTCTTTTTGGGCTTTGACTATCCTTCCTCATCTTGAACCTTGTCTTTGCCTTTAGAGATAGTTTGAGATAGCATCTCTGGCTGTGGTGCTTCATTTTCTACTTTCTTCTCAGCAGGTTTTTCCGCTACCTTTGGCTACTATTGTTACATCATTTGAGGCATCATATTCTTATCTTTGGCTTAACATTCATGTCCCGCCTCCTTGCATACTTTACAGAAGGGGGGTACCAATCATAAAGCATTTTGTGTTCAAATTTTTGGCCATTTTCCCTTTCTATTAGTACTGAATGCTTTATAGAAGAGTGATATATATCTACCTCAATCACTAGAAGAGCATAAGAAATCCGGCTCTGAGTTGATGTGCAGTTATCTGCACAAATAGGTCTGCCTAACAAACTTCATATTTTGCTTAATGAGTTTGCACCCCAGAAACTGAGTGAGAGGTTCGTTAGTTGAATCCACAGAGGGACTAGCTTCGATACTTATTTTTTAAAATAGAAATTGGGTTCCCAAGCTTGCAATATTGCAAGTCGATTAGCTATGATATATGTAACAGCCCGCACCCGGGCCTATGTGGATGCAGACCGCTACTAAAGAGGGAAAGAGGAAAGAGATGAAACCATTAGACATCAAGCATTGAATCGTTAGTAACTTGAAGGGTAAAGTAAGAATAATCATGTTAATTTTTTTTTAAGAAGATTTGAGAGAAATGAATAAGTTTTCAAAAGACGTTTTAGAAAGATAGACGTTGAGTTTTCAAAAGAGTTTGATAATTAACCGATGTGGTTTCAAAAGCGGTTTGCTCGATTGACATGACTTTAGAGTTTAACTTAGGGTCGAAGTGTGAGGACTTTGGCCCGTCGCAGCGGATAGAGTTTGTCATCGACTAACCTCAAGCGGTTAGTCGACGTAGCATGAAAAGAAATTGAGTAGAGTTCGGAGTTTGTTTAGTTATTCCAGACCAACTATGGATCCACCATAGTAACAAAATGAAAATGAGATAACGCATCGAACATCCATCATCCTTGAGCCTTGAATACCCCCGTCTCACACCACCGTCGCCCGTCGATCAACCTGCGTTTAAAATAAAATATTTTGAGTTGAGTATAAAATACTCAGTGGATTCTTTTGCCCCAATTTGGAAACCATTTCATAAAGATACTTGAAAGAAATTTGAATGCTCATTTCATATATATAAAGGGGTTTCTAAAAGAAAGCATTTTTACCATTTTTATACGTAAAATCATTTGTTATAGATTATCGTGCACGAAACATAATCTTAATTACTGTGTTACCTTTACCCAAGTTCACCAAGTGGGTAGCCACTCCCACTCTCTGAACCGTCATACTTCCCTTGTGCGCACTACCTTGGCTTGATCAGAGTCCAAGGCCGATAGTTATTATTGGCAAGAGAGCCAATCATAAAAGAGGTAAACACAAGTAAAGAGCAGATAAAACATTTAGCATGCAAATTTGTATTTTAAAAGCAGTAGTTCAGGGCTTATTAACCCAAAAGTTACCTCTGTGGATTTATAACCCACAGTTTTGAACATAGGAACCCACCTTGAGTTGTCGACAATAAACAGGTCCTCGATCTACTACTTTGCGTATCCAACAACATCGTCTAAACACTTAGGTTTCTATTCGAGCAGGAGGTTAACACTTAATTACCAAGCATTAGTCATTAGCCTTAGGTCAAATCCTATTTTCGGTCTTAATCTTGAAGTTTTAACTTAATCGTCGGATCAAAGATCCAAAATCATTTGAATACTTTTTTAGAAATCATGCATTACTTTATTTAAAAATCATTGCATCAATGATCAATTAAAACATGCCGATGCAATGAAATGTGATGAGGGCACTCAAGTCATGTACATGCATACACATTAAATACGTAGTATGCATTCTTAATAATTAATTAATTTAATTATCTTAAGGTCAAAGACCTTGGACCAATTTAACTTAGTCAAATTAATTGGACACAAATATCACACATGGCCCAAAGGCCCACTTAACAAGTCCAAACATTTTTAATGGATCTCACTTGAACAAATAAGAGCACACATTACCAAACAAGGCATATGGGCTTATACTTAACACATTTAACCAAATAATAAATTGGGTCCAACACTCAAATCCTACTGGGTCAATCCAATAAGAAATTCTAGTTGGACAATAGATATAAAGGCCCAAGTCAGTCCAATTATTTAGAAAAACAGATAATTAATTTATAAAAACTCTTTTTACAATTTATTAACTTACAAATAACTTATAAACTGACATTTGAGGAATAAATAAATATATAATTTTAAGAAAAATATTTTTATAAAATAAAAATAAAAATAATAAGGAAAATTCTTTGGAAATTATTCTAGCGCACGAAAACATAATCGGGGCTTCGTAAAAATAGCAAACGACCTTCGGTCGATTTTTCCTTTTGAACTAACGTCCTAAATTGACCAAAATACTATTTTCAAGTGATGAAAATCATTTTGAAGATACTCAAATTAATCAAAACTCATTTTTTTGGGCAGATTACAAAACACTAGTTTTTCTGAAAAAATTCGGGGAATTTCTGCACTAGAGCTTCACAAGAAAATTCATGGAGAACGCATCCCTTGATAAAAAGATGACTTATTTATATCATTGGAAACCTTGATTATACATATATCTACCATATGATTATAAAAAGCAAAACGTTCATATCACAAGGGATCAAAGAGATATTAGCCAAACAAGGGAAGCTATCCAGTTGAAAGACGTCAGTAGATAGTTGAAGGTGTGGAAGGATTTTGACTTAATGAAAAATTCTGATTTTTGGATATGTTATAGAAGACATATAGGGCTATAACATGTTAAAATTTCAGCTCAATCAAAGATCATTTGCTAGGGTTTTTGGGGCTGCATTTCTTCGAAGATGACAAGGCATTTGTGCAAAAAAATTGTAACTCTTAAGGATCTAGCATATACACACATAAAGTGTCATAGGAATTAACATTATGAAGAATAAGGGAGAGGTTAGGGCGGCCAGGGCCGATGATTCAGTCGGAGGAATTGAGGTAGAAGAGAAATCTGGCGCTGTGGGTGGATTTGGGAAAAAGACTGTGGCGTTGACTCAAAAGAAAGAGAATGAGACCCAAAAGCAAGTGGCTGAGATCGAGACACGTGGCTAATGGATCTGAGGGGCAGCTGGCAAGTGAAGTCGTGTGAAGCTAGCGCGAGTTATCCTTTATTTTTTGTTTTAAGTTTTATTTAAATTTCCTGAAAATGAAATGCTTTTAGCAGTTGTACTGGTTGGGGACCATCTATATAATCCCTGCATGTATGAACGTAAACCTTAAGAAATGAAATATCTTTTCCTCCTATCTTGTCTTCCTCCTCTCTTATCTTTTCTATCTCTGTTCTAATTCTTTTCTCCAAGATCACATTTTTATTGAGTATATTGTTCGAATTATTTGCAATACAAATCATCAAACATTAGATCCATTACAAATGGTATATCAGAGCCTGGTTTCTTGCTTTTATTTAGCATAGATCCAGTATAATGGCTGAGGGCACTCGTGTTAAGAAGGTTCAAGAGCAGCTAAAGAGGTTGGACACGCAGCTGCAAGAGACATACAAAAAATGGGATCAACAATTGCAGATTGAATCACAAAACAGGATCAAAAGTGAGAGTGAGATCAAACAGCAGATCAGTCTGTTGGATCAGAAGTCTGATGCCAGATATGATCAAATTCTACAACTCATAGAGGAGCGCAAGTTACATCTTAAGGGAGCAGATAAGGGCAAGGAAGCTGATAGTGGATTTGTCTCGGGACCGCCACCATTCATGAGGAAAGAAGGTAACCCTAAAACTACTCCTTTTGGATCTGGTTTTACAACAGACTATTCATCATCTTCACAAACTAGCAATGGATCTGGATATTCATCTAGCCACATAATTGATTTTCCTAAGTTTGATAGCTCTAATCCTAGGGGTTGGGTTATTAAATGTAACACCTACTTTAAAATCTTCTGCTATGAGTGATGAGAACAAAGTACAGTTGGCAGTGCATAACTTTGAGGGAAGGGCACTCATGTGGTTACAGAATTTTGGGTGTGACAATCTATTTGAGTGTAGTTGGAAACAGTTTATGGAGGTGATAGCATCCAAGTTTGTTGACCTGAATGAGGCAAAGATAGTTATGGAGTTCAAAAATCTTAAGCAGACTGGGAATTATGAGATCTATGTGGAGAAATTTGAGGAACTCAGGGCCTGTTTGCTACTAAGCAGTAACATGAGTTATTCTGATGACTATTTTACTGCTAGTATCATTAGTGGCCTATCAGATGAAATGCAGGGTCTCATGCTTTTGTTTAAGCCTAAAACTCTGGCTGAGGCAGTTGAGATTGGCAGATAACAGCTGTTTACTCTTGATGCCCTATCTAAAAGGATTAGACCTATTCCCAAGCTATTTTCACCACAAGAAGGAGGTTACAAAAGGCCTGAGGCAGTAGTAATGCAGAAGAACAACAATCAAAATCCAACCAAAACTTCTGTCAGGCTACTTACTAGTGCAGAAATGGCAGCAAGGAGGGAGAAGGGGCTCTGCTACAATTGTAATGAGCAGTATACATTTGGGCACAAATGAAAACATAAAATATTTTTTATGGAGATGGATGAGGAACAGGAATTGGCACACTTGCAGCATGAAGAAACTAAAGCTTGTCACGCCCCGACTCTCGAGGTGTGACTTACGAACAACAACAAACCTAAACAACTAACAACTAACTCAAATAAAGGGAACATGCTCGGAGAAAACAAAGATGGAATATAAGGCAATCGAATTTGGTTTTCAAAAGCATAATGAAATAATAACCGAGCATCTTGACTTCACTTTTAACAGGAATTCAAACAAGTAAATCATGCTGATGGGAAAGGAATTCCAACAAAAAGAGGAAGCATACGATTATATACATCAAGATAAGGGATCATGTTCAACAACAAATCAAGTTACGAGCCCATCGCTCGGGATTACAAGTTAAAGGGGTTACGAATTCAACAAGCATTCAAAGTCTTCGAGCACAACGCTCGGAATCAAAAACATGAATATTAGAGTACTAGCATCAACATACATTAGATCAAAAGGATTGCAGCGGAAATTAGCATCAACTCCCAACACTTGCACGTATGAAGACGTACAAATGCCAGTCCGAAATTCTACCAAACTTAACCAACAAAACCAAACCACACCACCAAGTATCCACGCCATCGCCATCCAGTCAACCTGCATGTTTAGAAACACACGCAGGGCTGAGTACTTCGTACTCAGTGAACACAAGCCAAAACATTTGAATAAAGATGATTCTTAAAGCTATATTAATTGAACTTGTCTTGCCAAACATCACAAGTATATAAGCAGTTTTAAAAACGGTTTTACTTGTGCATGTCAAAACATTTTTATTTAAAACAGACTGCGCAGTCAAATAACATATAATATAACAGCATGTATCATCTATCACCAATAACTTCACTGTGCCGAGAAGTAGGCCTCCTTCTCAAATACTGTGACCGGCCTAACCGAAGCAAGGCTCACAGTCACCTCAACATATACCACACGTGGGTTCCTGCTTTCACAGGATAATCACATCTTCATATAAATAGATGATAACACATACTAACTTCAATAAAATGGCAAGTCAATCACATTTGAAAATCATATCATAATATTCAATAGCATAACTAATTTTCATCGATAGTTTTGGTTCAGAAAAGCCCACCTGACTTCCGAAGAACTAGCTAGGTGGTCTAGGGCTATTTGTCCTCGCTTAACGATCCGTCCAGCTCGATCCTTCATAGATCGACATCGATAGGTAAGATATATGAAAGACGGACACAAAGGCGTTGGACTTAACTGACGGACTTCTATTTGAGTCGTCGCTCTCTTCGTTCTAACTTTTCTAAAAGATCTCACGTTCTCGTCTTTATTTTATTAACTCTATTCGAATTAGTTAACCTTACTACTTAACATCGTACACTTTTCTCGTTCTAATTAATAACTTCATTATTATCATTTTATTACTTGAGCTTTCTTTCAAAGACTTTAGTTCATTCTCAATTTAACAATCAATCATCTAGCATACAAATTCAATCATCTTTCACATTATAATACTATCATGCATTTAAACACTTATTCAAACATATAATAAATTCAAATAAATCAAACATACTTCAAGATACATTAACATGCATTCCACTTGGACCTTAAAATCTAACTCGATTATGCATTTCTTTTTATGAAGGCTCAAACTATTCATTCTATTTTTCTTACTTATATAGACAATGCTTTGTTTTACATCCGTTATCTTATAAGGTATTTTATAACTTTTATTCAATTAACAAAATTTCTCCTTAATCATTATTAACTCGTATAAAATTAGGATTTTCTTATTCATCTTTAATTTGATCCTTACTTCTTATCTCGACTATTGTTCCTCTAATTATTATCTCGGTTAATTTTTTTATTCGCTTGGTTAGAAACAACGTATTCAATTAATTATTTAATTAATCTTCTTTCTTTTTAATTCTTGACATCTTATTTTATTCTCGTTTTCTCGGTTAACTTATACGAGTATCTATCTTAACTCGTCTAGCATCTTTTCTTTACTCAAATTAACTTCCTTTTTATTTCTTATCGATTAATTCTTCTTAAACTCGATTTTCTCTATTTTTGTTTATTTCTTTAATAATTTCTTCTTTTATTTGTTTTAAACCTTTAAGCTATTTCTTACTTAATAATTTCTTTATCTTTTGATAAACATTTTTATGAATTAGCTCATTTTATTAGTCACATTATAAAAGATCTTTTGTTGTAGTTTTTAGTAAAATTTCATGTCTTTAAATTTTAATGCAAGACATTTAATTAATAAATCCTTTTATACATCTTTTCATCTTTTATTTAATTAAAAGCTTTTCAATTTTAAGTCTTTTTATCAAAACCTCTATTTTTATTCCATATTCAAATTAACATTACTACATACTTAAACATCCAATCTTTTTATTATTTTTACAATTAATTTCTTTCAAAACTTCAACATGCAAACTTATTTTCTTAACTTAAACACATGTATGATTACATCAACATAACATACAATCATTCCATTGATCAAAACAACACTCAATTCATCAACAAAATCGTCAAAATAATTTCCTCTATTTTTCCTCAAAAATCACGGCACACATGCACATCCTTGTGCATTTTATTTCTCAATTTTTCATGCATATAATCTCATTCTCAACATGATAAAAATAATAAATCAAGCATCAAAATAACAATAACTCAAAGATTCACATTTTTCCTATTTTTCTTATAATTTTCGGTATTCATCTTAGTTTTAGGGTTTTAGTTTCTTTTTCTTCTCTTAATTCACCGATTAATATCTAATGCTCGATTCTCCTAACGAATTCTTCTCACTCGATTAGCACATTCATATCTTAAGTTTGCCTAAACATAAATTAAATAACATGCATGCATAGATCTTTCTTTTAGGACTTATAGACATACATATTTACAACTAATCAAATGAATTTCATACTTAATTAAATGGGAATCTTTCTCTTGGCTCTTGGAATTGAAATGGATGGAAATGGTAGCTTCAAAGCTTGAACTTGAAAGGAAGAAGGATGTCTTCTTGAATCCTCAAAGAAAAAGAAATAATATGGGATTAATCATCCATAGGGTTTGAGAATTAAAATAAAGAAAAGTGTTGGATGATTCTTGAATTCAACTTCAAGAACTTGGAAGATTCTTACCTTTCTTTGAAAATATGGATGAAATGGATGGAGATTGATAACTTCTACTTCATTTCCATGGATGGAGAGCTTGAATCTATGGTTGCATGTGAAGAAAAATCAAAGTATGTGTGGGAGAGGGAGAGTGCCGAGAGTGAGAGAGCTTGGAGAGGTTGAGAGAGTTTTTCTTGTTGTCTTGAGAGAGAGAGAGAGATTTCGATGGAGAGAGAGATATGGAATGCGGTGAATAAATGAGTGTAGTCTCCTCACTTGTCTTAGATGAGTGGAATTGGAAATCCAACAAAGGGAAAAGGTGTTCTTGTTGGAAGTTGTAGAAGACAAGATTTGATAGTTGATGTGATCTTAACTTGTATGCACACTTTAAGTAATCCATGCATAAGACATCATCATGGTGTGTTGGTCTTGGAAATTGAGGGATGATGGGAGAGGAGATGTGAGGTGGCGAGAGAGGGAGAGAGGTGGATGACACGTGTCGTCGTCGTGTCGTTACGGGTATTAATTATCCGGTCGTAAAGGTTTTCCGGGTAAAACGATTCATATTAATTCCATTTTGTTCTATTAACGGGTCTAACCTCTTCTCGTTTCACTTTTGACACTAACTCATCCCAATCCTATTTCACGTCTCAAATTAAAAGATTAAAGCTTCGATTATTTTAGTCCTTTAATTCTTAAAAGAATTTAATCGGAATCAATGAGTGTAGTCTCCTCACTTGTCTTAGATGAGTGGAATTGGAAATCCAACAAAAGGAAAAGGTGTTCTTGTTGGAAGTTGTAGAAGACAAGATTTGATAGTTGATGTGATCTTAACTTGTATGCACACTTTAAGTAATCCATGCATAAGACATCATCATGGTGTGTTGGTCTTGGAAATTGAGGGATGATGGGAGAGGAGATGTGAGGTGGCGAGAGAGGGAGAGAGGTGGATGACACGTGTCGTCGTCGTGTCGTTACGGGTATTAATTATCCGGTTGTAAAGGTTTTCCGGGTAAAACGATTCATATTAATTCCATTTTGTTCTATTAACGGGTTTAACCTCTTCTCATTTCACTTTTGACACTAACTCATCCCAATCCTATTTCACGTCTCAAATTAAAAGATTAAAGCTTCGATTATTTTAGTCCTTTAATTCTTAAAAGAATTTAATCGGCTTATTAATCCGTTTATTAATCCTTTTCAAGACTAATGCCTCATTTCTCTTCTCAATTCTCGGATAAGTTCTTACCCTATCTCAGTGATCTTAAAAGAAATTCTAAGTTCGAAGGTTCTAATTTAATTCTATTCTAGGTTCATCGGCGTAAACATATTTCTCGGCGATTAACGTTATGTTATCTTAATTAAACAAACGTCTCGGGATCTTTCCGGAATTTAATCTCATACTGATTTTCATATAAACGACTCAACAAGCATATCACATCATCATCATCTCAGATAAATAGAACAAATAAATTCACACAAGATTCACAAGGCAAAATAAACGTTTTATTCAAAACTCATCGATTAGAAAAGAAAAATTTTACTCCTAAATTCTCATCTTTGAACTTACTCAGTTAATTAGACGCTCTCTAAGGGTATAAGAACTCGGGGTATCACAAAGCTGAAGTGATCATTGATGGAGACAAACCTATGAAGGAGATCTACATGACCTTAAATGCCATACTGGGAAAATCTACTACTAGAACTATGACGGTTATTGGTGAAGTTGGTGGTATGAAACTGAGGATATTGCTAGATACAAGCAGTACACTCAGTTTCCTAAGGGAAGGCTTAGCCAAGGAATTGAATGTGGAGTTAGAAGATGATGTTCCAATTTTGGTTAAAGCTGCTAATGGGCAGAAGATGGTGAGCACCAAAGTGGCACCAGGTTTCACTTGGGTGGTTCAAGAGAATCAGTTTACCTTTTCACCTAGGATATTAAAGAATAAGGGCTATGATTTGATCTTAGGGAGTGATTGGTTGCTCCACTGTACTCCTATCACTCTCAACTATAAGAAGATGTACTTTACTGTGATTTCAGAGGGTAGGAAGATGAAACTATAGGCCTTGTTCAACTTAGTACACTACCATATGGATGAGGTTGAAGAATTGTACCTGATACAACAGAAGGCTGCAGACGAGGGGGTAGTACCATAGGCCTTGAATGACTTGTTGGAAGAGTATAGTGATGTCGTTGCTGAACCGCAGTTATTACCACCTGAAAGAGGAGTTGAGCATCAGATAGTATTAAAAGCAGGCAGTGTACCAAGGCATCAATATCCATACAGAACCACACACAGCAATAAAGATGAAATTGAGAGGATTGTTCAGGAATTGCTGGATTCTGGAATCATTCAACACAGCAGGAGTCCTTTTGCTTCCCCAGTCATACTACAGCTCCTATATTAGCTCTGCCTAACTTTAGCAAACCATTTATTTTGGAGACTGATGCTAGTGGAAAGGGTGTGGGAGCTGTCTTAATGTAGGAGAAAAAGCCTATAGCTTATCTCAGTAATGCTCTAAACATCAGGGATCAATCTTTATCTGCTTATGAAAGGGAGTTTCTTGCTGTGATTTTAGCTGTTCAAAAGTGGAGGAATTATTTACATGGGCACTAGTTTATTATAAGGACTGATCAACAAGCCTTGAGACACTTGTTGGATCAGAAAATCATGAATCCAGTACAACAGAAATGGATTACCAAACTCCTTGGTCTTAATTATGAAATCCAGTATAGAAGGGGAGTGAAAAACAAGGCTGCAGATGCTCTCTCAAGGTGTGCAGAAGGAGAATGTTTAGCTATCACTACGGTTATACCCACATGGCTCAATAAGATCAAGGAAAGCTATGAGAATGATACAAATGTTGAGCAGATTCTTATCTCTAAGGTTACTGATTCCACAACTAGGCCCAAGTACAATATGGAATCAGGGATCCTTAGGTATAAATGAAGGATTGTTGTTGGAGGGAGTGGTGACATTAGGAACCAGATACTCAAAGAAATACATTCAACTTCTTTTGGTGGGCATTCAGGAGTGCAAGGAACCTATCTGAGGCTTAAGCAGTTTTTCTATTGGCCACTCATGAAGCAAAATGTGGAAAGGGAGGTGCATCACTGTGATACTTGCCAAAGGAACAAAGCTGAACATGTTCCTTATCCAGGGCTGCTACAGTCACTGCCTATTCCTGATAAGGCATGGACACATATCTCTATGGACTTTGTGGAGGGATTACCAAAATCTGCAGGAAAAGATGTCATATTGGTAGTGGTTGATAGACTCACTGAGTATGGTCATTTCCTGGCTTTGTCTCACCCTTACTGCCCAATCTGTTGCTCGGGTGTTTATGGAACAGATCTACAAGCTGCATGGACCACCAGTGAGTATTGTCTCTGATAAAGACAAAGTATTCACCAGTCAGTTTTGGAGAGAGTTGTTCAGGGTTATTGGTACTAAATTAGACATGTCATCAGCCTATCACCCACAGACTGATGGACAGACTGAGAGGCTCAACCAATGTTTGGAGTCTTACCATAGATGTATGGTGGGTAACACTCCTAAGCAGTGGACTAAATGGTTGGCTTTAGCTGAGTATTGGTACAACACCAATTACCACAACAGTCTCAAGTGTACACCCTATCAGGCCCTATATGGAATCTCCCCACCCCACACTGGTTTAGGAGCCTACCTTAATACTTCTAATCAAGAGGTCAAGGAATGGGTACAAGCTCGTCATGAGTTGGTGTACAGGCTCAAAGAAAATCTCAGGCAAGCACATGAACGCACTAAATTTTTTGCAGACAAGCACAGAAGTGAAAGAGTTTTCGAGGAAGGAGATCTAGTTTACCTCAAGCTGCAGCCTTTTCGGCAAAACTCTGTGGTCTTGTGAAGAAATCTTAAGCTTTCACCCCGCTACTATGGCCCATTTGAAGTTCTGCAGAAGGTTGGAAATGCCGCATATAAGTTAAAACTGCCTGATTGTTCAAAGATCCATCCAGTATTTCATGTTTCTCTTCTTAAGAAATGCTTAGGAAAAGGTCACATACCTTTACAGATTCTTCCTGACATTGACGAAGAAGGAGAGTTCAAAATCGCGTCTTTTTCAGTTTTGGAGAAGCGTATGGTGCTCCGAAGCGGTCGAGAGATTCTGCAGGTCTTGGTGCAGCGGGTTGCCGGCGACGATTCTGCGGCGACTTGGGAGGATGAAGCCGCGATCCACCGTAAATTTCCTGATTTTGATCCTTGCGGTCAAAGATCTCTTAATGGGAGAGGTATTTTCATAGGAATTAACATTATGAAGAATAAGGGAGAGGTTAGGGCGGTCAGGGCCGATGATTCAGTCGGAGGAATTGAGGTAGAAGAGAAATCTGGCGCGGTGGGTGGATTTGGGAAAAAGAATGTGGCGTTGACTCAAAAGAAGGAGAATGAGACCCAAAAGCAAGTGGCTGAGATCGAGACACGTGGCTAATGGATCTGAGGGGCAGCTGGCAAGTGAAGTCGTGTGAAGCTAGCACGAGTTATCCTTTATTTTCTGTTTTAAGTTTTATTTAAATTTCTTGAAAATGAAATGCTTTTAGCAGTTGTACTAGTTGGGGACCATCTATATAATCCATGCATGTATGAACGTAAACCCTAAGAAATGAAATATCTTTTCCTTTTATCTTCCCTTCCTCTTCTCTTATCTTTTCTATCTCTGTTCTAATTCTTTTCTCCAAGATCACATTTTTATTGAGTATACTGTTCGAATTATTTGCAATACAAATCATCAAACACTAGATCCATTACATAAGGATCCACAAATCAGCCACATAAAACCTACATCTATACATATATCATGTTAATAGCATAGATTCTTCAAGTTAAGAGAGAAATCCTAACATGCAATTTGTCTAGAACACATATAGAGCATAGAAATGCATAGATCTCATGGATTTAAACAAAAATAGCAAGATAGCTTGAGGATCCAAGAGCTAAACCTCTCTCTTGGCCCTCCTCACACCTAATTTCTAACATGCAAACATGTTATCACCACCTATCATGGATTTTCCAAGAAAAGGGGTGCAAAAGAAAGTATAGAAACAAGTTTAGACATTTTACCCAACTCTCTTTCTTCCTTTCCTCTCACTTTCGGCCCTCTCCCTTTTATGAGCTTGTGGAGTTCTTCTTGAGCTCCTCTTCCCTTCCTTGAGCTCTCCTTGGTGGTGTGAAAATGGTGGCAAGAGATGGAGGTAGGAGATGAAGAAGAAGAAGAAGAAGATGGAATCTTGGGTGCTGGAGAAAGTAATAGAGATGGTGGATGAATGAGAGGAATGAAGTGTGTGTGAGGAAGTGTGCTTGCTGCTAAGAGGGGGAAATAAGAAGGTGAAGAGATGATTTTGCCTGTGGGAAGGAGAAAGGTGTAAGAGAATGGAGTACATGCATTGGTGGGTTGAAAAGGAGTTTGAAAAATGGTGCTATGCAAAGATGGTGTGAATAAAATAGTGAGTAGCTCTCTCTCTCTCTCTCCCTCTTCCTCCCTTGCTCGATCTCTTTGTCCCCCTCTTTCTCATTCTACTTCTTTTATTTTATTCGTCCCACTTGCAAGTTCTAACAAGTATTATTTTATCTAGTACTTAACTGTATTAGTATACCCACTTGCAAGTAATTACTTACACACTCAAGCACATTGTCACGTATTATTCATCTCGTTAATTTATCCGGGTAGGACTCCTTTGAGTGACCCGTACTTTATCGAGCTAAATAAATTATCTTGCAAAAATGCTCATACTCGAATAAATTGCAATGTATGAGATGCAACTCCATATTTATTCATGTAACGTGACATGCTCATGCTTGCGTGAAAATATGATGTTCGAAATATATAAAATATCATGCTTTTGTTTCGAAATTGTTTCTTTTTAAGACTCATAAACAAAGTCTTCATCTTTTTAGGAGAGAGGTTTTCATTTCTAAACTTTCAGGAATAAGAGACCTATTTATTGTATTAGGAATTTTTTTTATTAAACACGTTTTTCCTAGAGTCGGGTTTGCGGGGTGTTATAATATAGAACTCATCTAACAGAATCAAGCCTATCTCCTCAACTGACAGACATCTTATAAGAAAATACCCATCATTATGGAAGAAAATTTCAGGTTTAATCCCCTATTGTTTCTGAAAATAAGTTTTGAGATATGTAATGGTAGGAGTATCCCCAATTACATACAAGATCAATGCAGACTTCCACTTCAGATTTTCCTTTTCAACATCATCCATACTCAAGCAAGCAGTCGAAATTCCATTAACAAGAGTAGGAGGAACATAGTTTAAAGAGATACCTTTCACCTGAGATCTAATCAAAGGTGCTTTAGCTTGTGCTGATCCCATAGCATCCTCCTTCTCCCTATTGCTGCCATTCTCCTTTTGGCGGCCGAGGATTCACAATTTCAATTCTATCCTTACTTACTGTTCCATTGACTGAACCCTCCTTTTCGAGCTCTAGTTCCAATTCCACCATAGATTCGCCGTCCTGAGCTAGGATCATTGTGGTTTCTACCGTTGTTGTACCGCTGATGATTTTTCGAGGCCGGTCTCGCGCGAAGTGCGCACGTTAACTAAATCTGGTTAAAATGCGCTGAGAGAAATTATCCGTACACCAGAGTAAAAATAATAATATAAGAAGTGATTCTTACTATATCCACACCACATATATATAATATTGATTGTGTTTGAACGTGATTAAATAATCTAGATATCATTAAAAGATTGGAAGTGAATTTTATGGGGGGTCCAACAAGCTTTATAAGTCAAATCGATCATATTAATAATCTAGTGTATGTTGTTTAGCGGAGTTGGTCAAGAAATGCCCTATTTAATATAATAACTAGTCTTAAAAATGTGTTCGAGACATCATCAACCCCAATTTTTTAATTTTTTTTTTAACTTGTGCCTGCTTCAACTAAGCTTCAATTTATTTTATTTTATTTTTTTCCCTTTTCTTCTATGTACCGCTCTCTCTCTCTCCTTTTGTGACGAATAATATTGTATATTTCCCAACTCTAAAATTCTTGATGAGAGATTACATATTGCTTTAACAATAGCAACTTTTTCTAGACCTTTAGTTAAATTTTAAATTTCAAGACCGTCTCGAGACAGGATAGATAATGCCATTTATGCTCGAGACAGGAACTCATAACTTTAGCAACTCATAAGACTACCTGAAGTAATAGTGTCTCTAAGGGGTGTTTCTTTGAGTTTTTTGGAGATAAAGACAGTGAGCTGCAGTGGAACTGTCTTTATGGAGTGTCTCTATCTAATTTTTGAATATGTATTTTACATTAACTTTAATTAATAAATTCAAAAATTTCATTAATTTAAAAAATTACATTACTAGACATAAAAAAATACATTACTAGAAATAAAAACAAATTACATTAGAAAAGAAAAATCAAAGAAGAAAAATGAAAACAAAAAAAAAATCAAAGAAGAAACAAAAAACTGAAAAGAAAAAAAATGAAACAAAAAATTGAAAAGAAAAAAAAATGAAACAAAAAACTGAATTCATTAATTTAAAAAATTACATTACTAGACATAAAAAAATATATTACTAGAAATAAAAACAAGTTACATTAGAAAGGAAAAATCAAAGAAGAAAAATGAAAAAAAAAATCAAAGAAGAAACAAAATGAAACAAAAAACTGAAAAGAAAAAAAATGAAACAAAAAATTGAAAAAAAAAGAAAAAAAAAACTGAATACAAAAGAGAAAAAAACAAAGGAAAAAAAAATGCTTTCAAAGGGGATCGAACCCGTCCCCTTCTTGTAGAAGGGAGACACCTTACCAACTAGGTTAAAGCCCACTAGTGGCAAATATTAGCATATTTATTATTTTATATATAAACTTTTCATTTTTTTTAAGGGGATCGAGATAGTCTCGTTCAGGCGAGACGGGCTCGAGCCCCCCAACCTTGCAGCGGGGTGTCTCCATTGAGACACCACTGTGGAGAGTCTAATGTCATTTATGCTCGAGACATGGTAGAGTTGGAGATGGTGCAATGCAGCCATGGCTATCTCGAGACCGTCTCTAACTTACGAGACCGGCTCGAGACCAGCGCGCTGGCTCGAAAAAAAAAAAATATCTGATTGATGACTCACGTGCCCAGCAACAACTATATTTTGAAATGTGGCCTTTGAAATTCGGGAGTTGCCGGCGATTTTTTATTTTATTTTTTTTAATTCAATTTTTACGCTATAAATACACCTCTTCTTTCCTCTTTTCATCTCACATCCAATTCACTTCTTTCTCATTTTCTCTTAAATTTTCACTCCAAAAATGTCTTCATCATCGTTGATCTCAATTTTTTCAACCGAATATGAATCTCACGCCACTGACGATGAGATTTTCGGACTTGTCTCCAACGTGCAACAAGCCGTCCGTGCACACGTAGAAGAAGAAGAAGAAGAAGAAGAAGAAGAAGAAGAAGAAGAAGAAGTCGAGGTCATTTGTCTACCACGATCGTAAAGGGGCATGTAGGCTGCTAGATGTCGTTTACTTCGCCGACAACCCCATTTACGGCGAGGTATTTCCAACGCTGTTTCTGGATGCATAAACATCTTTTTGCACATTTGCAACACGTTGGGGGCCAACGTTCGCTACTTCAAGCATAGAAAAGATGCATTGGGAAGATGAGGGCTACCGTCGGTGAAAAAATGCACGATGGCGGTGCGACAACTAACCACCGGTGGTGTAGCAGATGTCTTCGACGAGTACCTGAAGATCGGAGATTCAACGGGCCGTCAATGCCTCCGCAAGTTTTGCAAAGCTGTCATCGAGCACTTCGACGACAGGTACTTGAGGAAGACAAATGGGAAGACATTGCACGGCTGCTACAGATGCATGAGGAGAGACACGACTTTCCGAAGATGCTCGGAGGCTTTGACTGTATGCATTGGGCTTGGAAGAAATTGCCTGAAAGGGTGGTCGGCTGCATATACATGAGGCGATTAGGGCGTGCCAACCTTAATTTTGAAGGTTGTGGCGTCTCAGGATTTGTGGATCTGGAATGCCTTTTTTGGGGCGACCGACTCCAACAACGACATCAACGTTCTCAACTAGTTGCTCTTGTTTGCCGACGTTCTTGAGGATAATGCTCCGCAATGCAACTTCACCATCAATGGTCAACACTACGACAAGGGATACTATTTGATCGACAGGATCTACCCTTGTTGGCCAACACTGATCAAGAGTCCTCCCGTTCCATTTGACCTGAAGACGGCAAGATTCAAGAAGATGCAGGAAACAACAAGGAAGGACATCGAACGGGCTTTTGGAGTTCTCCAAGCCCGATGGGGAATAATTAGGAATCCGGCTCGAGCATGGTATATGAAGCACCTCTGGAATATCATGTTTACTTGCATTATTTTGCACAACATGATTATCGAAGACGAGAGAGAGGATGCTGAGAATTGGGGAGAGACGACACGAATTTTCCGTCCACTAGTGGTGTAGCAAGGCAACCCACTCCGTTCGCTTTTCGAACTTATCTCCAATGGGAAACCGACTTGAGAGATACAAGAAAGCACAATCGGATTACCAATGATTTGATCGAGCACCTTTGACGCCGATTTGGACCTCTACAAAATTAGTCGTATATTTTAAATAAGTAATTTTTATTTGCAATGTTTAAAATGAAATGTTTTATTTTATTTCAATTAATGTAATTTTCGGATATTGCAGGTATAGTGTCTCTATTTAGGGTCCACAGGACTAACCTTACTAATTTGACCTGTTTTTTTATTATTGTTGTTTCTAAACACTACACAAACATGTTCCAAATTCCAATATTAGCATTCCAAGTTTCAATACATAATAAACTACCTTGTCCCACGCAAATCGTTTACTTGTAACTATTGAATACTCTTATAAAAAATTGATTACTCCATCAGAACACTTTCGAGGTCACATCCACTTTGGATTTGATAGATGCATTCCCTGTGAAGTATGTATTCGTGTATGTCTTGTTGTAGATTGGAAATTACAAACTGATATTCATTTAAAACAATCGAAAATCAAACACAGGCTGTAAATAAACTTGGACCAGAAAATAGCTGGAAAAGAAGAAATCAAATTAAATAAAAACAACACGTGCTCTTAATGGTTTGAAGTTTGACGTGAACCAGTGGTTTGGTTTGTAATTTGTATTTGTATTTGTTTTTTTGTAAACGAATAATCCTCTCCTGATCCCGAAAGAAAGATTAGTGTCGGAGCAGAGCAGCCGACAAAACTCAAATGTTCTACTAAAATTCTTCCACCTTTCTCAACCACGAGGGTATTTATTTTTGTTTAATTATATATAATAATTCATGATTGGCTGCAAACAAAACGAGTAGTTGTAGATAAAAGAGGATATTGAGAGGGAGAGGGATTGACCATTTGGTTTTGAGGAGGAGATGATGGATTATCTGGGTTCACTTCAAATGCTGACAGCCTTCAAAGATGCAGCTGGAATCGCAGGTGTCTAATTCTTTTCCTACTGTATCTTGTGTTTTTTATATTGATTAATCTTACTTTTTCTTTATGGGTTTTGCATTTTCTGTTCGTTTGTGTGGCTGATGATTGATAATCATATTGGGATTCTTTTTTTGTGTGTGTGTGTGTGTGTGTGTGTGTGTGTGTGATTGTGCTAATAAGTTGCAAGAGTAGTTTGTATGTTTGAAGCTGGAAAGAGAATTGAAGGGTTTGCGTAATTAATTCCCTTTAATCATATTTAGTAATATTGGGTTTATTTAATTTAGGAGGATATATCTATATCAAGTTAGCAAGAATTATGTTTCATGTTGTTGAATGCCAACTATGGATAATGGAGTAATTTGATTCTTGCAGTCAATCAAAACCATAGATGTAGGTGTTTTGATGCAATCCTAAATAAATCTTGCAATGAAATTACTTTGAAGTTTGATATTATAATTCATTTTCTTGAATTGGTCTTAACTTAAAGAGAACGAATGAGGGATATAAGAATGGTATGTAATTTTTAGGCATAAGCTTCAAACAAAAGACACGAACTTTGTTGATTTTGAGAATATGCGGAATACGCACGCACAATAAACATAAATACTCAGGAAGAACACCTTCAATCAAATATATAAAATAATACTAGAAAAGAAGTAACCTTAAATAAATGACAGAAACAAATAAAAACTTGTACTCAAACTTGCACAGTTGCACTTGCATCTCCATCAGTTGTCTAAACTTGGTTGAACTTCAATTGTGTTGCAGGGAATATCTTTGCTTTTGGACTGTTTCTATCTCCTGTGTGAGTATTCACTCCTTCAATTCATCCTTATTGGCATCTCTTAGCTTAAAAATATAAAGACTAAACTTAATTTAATCAGCAATGACATTTCTTCATGGTTTTTTTTTTTAATCAATCTTATCAGACCGACGTTCAGAAGAATTATTAGGAATGAGTCAACCGAGCAGTTCTCAGGGTTGCCTTATATCTATACTCTCTTGAACTGCTTAATCACTGCTTGGTATGGCTTGCCGATGGTCTCCACTGCCAACTTACTTGTTACTACGGTCAATTCAGTTGGCGGAGTGTTCCAGTTAGTATACATCACTATCTTCATAATACACGCTGAAAAAAATAGAAAGGTTATTGCTCTCCTCTTGCTTTAACAGTATTTGTCTTTTTAGCCTCTATTTATAGGATTCAATTCTTGAAGTTGTTTCATGATCTGTTTTCGGATTTTCCTGCAGTTGAGGATGTTAGGATTGCTTTTGTCAGTTTTCGTAGTATTTGCAGTTATTGCAATTGGAAGCTTGCTCATAGACGACTTTGAAGTCCGCCATCTGATCGTTGGGTTCTTAAGTTGTGCTGCCCTCATATCCATGTTCGCTTCACCATTGTTCATAATCGTATGTGCCGCATTTAAGCTTCTTGGGATTAGAATTAGATTTATACGTCACGTTTGCTTAGTTTCTTGATGATTCTGTATGAACTATTTGCTGCATCTTATGGCAGAATTTGGTGATCCAAACGAGAAGTGTGGAATTCATGCCGTTTCATCTGTCCCTCTGCACGTTTCTGATGAGCACATCTTTTCTCTTATACGGAGTCTTCAATTTCGATCCGTTTGTATATGTAAGGTCTCTTCCTGTCTATTTATAAATCTTCAGCATAACTGCTTTAATGATATGATCTTTTATCGTAGACATGACAAGATCTACTCACTGATTCCCTTCTTCGTGTATATGTCAGGTTCCAAATGGAATCGGAACCATTTTGGCAATAATACAATTATTTTTGTTTTGGTACTACACGAAGCCATCAACGGTAGATTCCACAGAACCCTTCATAGTTTCTTATTCTGGTAATGAAGCTTGAAAAGGTAATGTACTATCCCTTTCAGCTTCACAATAACTATTAGTATTAGATTATGTTTGTTAGAACTTATGTCTCTCTCTCACACAGATGTCTGTTCTGCTGAACTCTCTCAGTTGGGTTGAGACAGAAGAGCTAGCGTTCTCAATATTGTACGTTGAGTCGCGAAGGAGAAGAGTCGAGCTCATCGAGCTTGAAGAAATTTTGAGGGGTTTCCCTAATGTTCAGGTTCTCTGTGTATAATTCTTTGCCATCTTCATTATTCAAGTCAATATTTGAGGTTTATGGTTGAAAAGGTTTTGGTTTTTCTGTCTATATCACTAGTTTTCCAATATTTTTGTAATCATTGTCATATGATTTCAATCTAGATGGATTAGTTAATACTTGTCTGATTCTTGTGAGATGGATGTATTTCAAGACTGATTGTTCATAGCTACTATTGCTTCCTCTTAAATTTGTGGCTGATTTCAATCATCTATTGTAGAACACTGTCTGAGAAACTAGTTTTTTCAGATGTGTTTAGTTGAATCTCTGGTAAAAAGGATTAGGTCCTTTTTTTTTTTGAAATGTGTTTCTGATACTTATGAAAAAAATCAGTCCGTACCGGAAATGGACTAAAAATGATGGCTCGGCCCAACACATAGTCATTTAGTATGTTTTTTTGTACTGGGCCGGGTTAGCCCATGAGCCAACGAGCAGTTTGGATCCGGTCAATATGGACTGATTTTTTTTTTTTAAGATTGAATATGGACTGATTTTGACAGCTCTACTTAATACTTACCATGGTTGAGCTGGAAGATACATGTGCTTTCTTGTACTATTTCCTTTATTTTCTAATTCGTATCTCATTTTATTAATATATGTGATTTGATAATTGTTCTATGTTAGTTGATAAATTATAATCAAATTTTCCTTTATTTGCAAAAACGAAGGTGGTAGAGATTGAATTCGAAACTTCTCTGATAGAACATGATACTCATGCATTTTGATCTTCAGTTAGTCAATTGGCTACTAATGTGTGATTCAAAAATCATACTCCTTCCGTCGACACAAAAATTGCCACAATTTTATTTTTGGTCCATCCATTTTTTTTCTGCTACATTCATTTATAGTAATAGACCATACCATACACAATTCACTTACTTTACCACTAACAATACTAATTTAAAATTTTATTAACAATGGATTCATGTTTCACTCATAACACAATCAACTACTCGCATATTTATTGTTGATAGAGGGTGTAAACATTTTTTTGCTCAAGAATACCATAGTTGAGATATCTTAGTGCCTCAATCTCCTGTGGATCCTGATGTAGCTGTCTCTATGCTTTCTCAATAGAATTAGTTTGTGAAATTCGATTTTTTTTTTATTAATTTTAACTGAAATTCGAAACTTACATTAATTTAAAAAATATAAAAAAACAAATTAATGAAATAAACATAATTAAAAAAAAAACTATGTCCATCTCCGACGTTCCTTGACCTTTGCAACCATCATCGTGTGGATTTGAAATTGCTTCGGCGTCATGTTTGACGTCCTTTTCGATGATTTTCATGTCGATAGCATTTTACTTCACCCGAGCACTTTGCATCATTGCCTCGGTCATGGTTTACTTTGCCTCGCTTATGGTAGCAAGCATGGTGTTGGTCGAGTCGAGCATTGTCATCATATCTGAGGCGTCACTCGTCGTTTGCTTCCCTTTTCCCTTCGCCTCATTCGTCGCCTTTTGACCCTACGGGCGTGGAGTCACGCTTTCCGCCTCCGTCTCGGCCGAGGACGACGTGTAGCCGCCTTCCACGGAATTCTTCACCCTTTTTCATGGAGTGAACGTCGGGAAATTTTTGGGTAATAAACTTTGGATAGTTGCGCAAATTTTCCAAGCCTTAAAATACTTGAAGTGAGCACATTTTTTCTCTTTCGAATACACATCTTGGGCATTCTCTCAAACCATGTCGTCGGAAGCGCCACTCGATCTCTGACTACTCTCTTTGCCGTAAGCAGCTATCCACGACTTCACCTCTCCGGAGAGACGACCTTAATAGCTCTTGATTTGTTCGAGTTGAGGTCGATGTTAAAAAGGGCGTTGAATAGATCTGTCACTTGTCCCCAAAATTTTTTGCTGGTTTGATCGACGCCGCGAATTAAATCGCACGTCTCCTCTCGCTATATGTGGGCAATGGTGTTGGTCTGCTAGACTATGTAACTCTGATGCTTCATTTTCAGGAAGGCGGCTCGCAACTTAGCCTTTCCCTTTGCCCTTGGCGACGGCGACGGCGACAGACGACTCGGTGGAGGGGCTCTCCTCGTTGGCGAAGGAGGGTAGGACTCGCCGGTAAATTGCGAGTTGATATTGATTGAATCAACACCAGCCAACGTGTAGTACTCCCCGAATATGTCGGGACCACAAGCTGACGAGTAGAGGTCGTCCGGATTCATTACGAGAAAATAGAGAGAACTGAAGAAAAGAATTTGAAGTAGAAATAAAAGTAGAAGTAGGAAATGATGTGAAATTGAAAATGAATGAGATATTTATAGATGGAAATAAATAAAATAAATAGAAAAGTGCCATTGTTTTGACTATTGTTGGCAACAACACAATTGGCTTTAATTTTTGCCAGTTGGAAGTTGTTGTCTCCTCCATCAATTTCAATTTTTTTTTAAGTAAGGCGCATACGTTGCCCGATGAGACGGTCTCGAGTGGACGAGACATGATTAAAATGGCTGGATCTGCAATGGGGTGTATTGAGCTCAAGATGGTCTCGAGCCCCCTTCGTACCGTATACACATTTTTGCTATGTATTATCATATTACGAGGACACATCATTAAATCACTTTTTTTTTTTTAATTTTCGTGCCTAAAATAACGAGCCATTAATATGGATAGACCGTGTAGCAATATGAAATAAATTTTCAAATATGTAATTGAAAATATTGTGACATCGTAAATTTAATTGTATTTTTAACTTTAAAAAAGGAACACATTGGACTTTTGTAGTTGCGAAAAAATATTATTCATGAGATTATTTGACAAGGAGAGAAATTTGAGGGAATTGGGGGAAATACTCTCACACGCACAAACCGATTACACTGCAATTTTATTCTGGAATTAGGGTTTTGGGATTTCATTTTGTTGAGGAAGAAGAAGGGGAAACCAGTTATCTCAAATTAGCAAACATTCTTAAATTTGTAAGTGATTAAAGGTTATAGAATTTCGAAATACTACACAGTTTTTCGGTTTCAATATTTCGTATTGCCGTTGCTTATGGAAACCTCTTACGATTCTGGGTTTTATTCGTATATTTGATCTGATTACTTGTTTGTGATGCTAATTTCATTCGCTTCGCGTTTCGGGCAGTGATATGGATAGTTTAATTTAGTGAATTTTAGATTGTCATTCAGGTGGAGCTACTAACTTATCGTGATTCTTCTTCTGCCAATAATAAAATTGCTTGCATTTCAATGAATTTCAATTCTTTGATTTTTGTTATGAATAATTAGCTCGTTGTTTTTTCCTTCCTGACACATGCATTAATCTTAAAATATATACTAATTTTTTCTGATAGGCAGATTCGTTCGCTTCATCCATCTATTTCGTAGAAGATTCTGGCGTTTTGAGATATTCAGATTAGTGAGCCAAGTGTGAAACATGTCGGCTAGAAATCGAGGCCCTCCACAACCTGCTAAAGGAGTTACACATGGTGGGCTGCCCCAGGCCTCGGTTCTCGAGCCACATTTCGCCAGAGGTATTCGCGGACCTCCGCATCCTGCATTACACGAAGAAGTCAGGGAAGCCCGTTATAGTTTGTCCGGTCCTCGCCAGCTTCCTCCTCACCCCGTGATCATGGAGGAGCGATTGGCAGTTCAGCATGACGATATTCAGGTTCTGCTAGCTGATAACCAGAGGCTGGCTGCAACTCATGTGGCGCTTAAGCAGGAATTAGAGGTTACACAGTATGAACTTCAGAGGGCAGATAAGTATGCACAGACTCTGCATGCTGAGAAGGATTTACAAATGAGGGAACTGTTTGAGAAGTCTGTTAAAATGGAAAATGACCTTAATGCTGTTAATGCCATGAGGTCTGAGCTCGCGCAGGTGCATATGGATATTAAGGATTTAACTGCGGGTAGGCAAGAACTTACTGCACAGGTGCAGATGATGACGCAAGATTTAGGTAGAGTCACCTCAGATTTGCAACAGGTTCCAGCAGTTAAGGCGGAGATTGAAGGTCTGAAACATGAGCTGGAGCGAGTTAGGTGCGGGATGACTCTCGTTTAAATTGCATTGTCAGGATTGTGTTACTTTTTAATCGTGTGTGTATGTAAATTGACTTTTGTTGTTCCACAGGGCTGCTACTCAGCATGAGAAGAAGAGGTTAGCTGAAAGCTTTGAGGATGGTAAAGGGATGCAGAGTAAATTAGTTGCTATGGCTCGTGAGATGGAAAAACTTCGAGCCGAATTGGCTAATGCAGAAAAAAGAGCTCCTGCTGGAGTCCCAGCTGGAAATCCAGGTATTGTATGTTGATCCCAGTAAATTCTGTTGCTGCAAATCATATGACGGAGAGTTGTTTTCCATATTTTTATTGATGTGTAATTTGCATTTATTTATCATAGAACCCCCCAGATTGTTGAAAGTTTAAATGAAAATCTGCACTATGTGATGGACATATTGATATGGGGTTGAAGCTTCGACCATTAGATTAGAATTTGGTACTTAGAACTCCATCAGTACTGCATTCACCTTCATCCAGTTTGTTGAATGATTTTGTAGTAAGCCTTATTTTTGGAGTCTAATCTCTGCAGGTGTTAGTTATAATGCCAATTATGTGAATCCCGATTCAGGGCATCCTGGAAATCCCTATCCAGTTGGATATGGCATGATGCCTACAAACTCAATGCATCCAGTAAGTCTTTAAATCCTTGCATTTTGGCACATTCAGCTTTGCATTTTCATGCATGTTCGATCAGATTTTTAGCTATACATCAATCCTGTTTCAGGCACCTGCTGGTTCAGAAGCCTATCCTCCTTATGTCCCCGGAGCTGGAGCTGGTGCTGGTGCTTGGGGTTCTTATGACCCACAGCGAGCTCAAGGATCCAGATAGAGGTATATAATTGCTCACGACACCTGACTACTACCTTATATCTTCAATCGGATTGTATAGTTTGTAATGATGAAAGTTATTTGAGTCTTAACACAGAATAATGCTCTTTTTTTGTATATAATTTTTATAGATGGCTATTTCTGGCTGACACATAGGCAAGATGACTTTTTTTGGGTTCTTATCTTTTTCATGAAATTGATATTTATCATGTTATCAGGCCATGATATGAGGCTTTGGTAGTAAAGAGTCTGATAAGCTGCATCAATGGAAAATTGTGATCACATGTACGAAGGAAGCAGTGGAAGTAAGATCCGCTGGCAAATATGATTTCTGAGGCGTCCCGTGTACCCCAGTCGTCCTTAGAAGTTTACGAGAAGGAGAGTTACTAACACAGTAACACCATTGTTTTCGCATTTATTCAGTTGAATACTGTAGTGGAGAAGGTGAGTAATGAAATTTGATGTATTTCTCCCTGCTTACATTTTGTTTTTACGAAATATGTGGTTCATAGTATCAGAGTAACATCATCCATCATCAGTTTAGAAATGAAAGCTGGGAGCTTGCAATTTAATATGTATATGGAGAGAATGAACAGAACATTAATGAATTACTTGTCATTAATATTTTCACTGTATTTTGGCATAAGACTTTTCTGATATGGATATATGATGGGAAAATTTTCATTATGCGAGAGATTTGTGGAATTGTTGCCGACTCCCTGTAGTTTTTGAGGTTAATTATGGAATTTTAATTCTGTATATGTTTCTGTTTTTTTGAGAGAAATGTTTCATTTCTTTTGATGAAAGGCCAATTTGATATATTGATTGATCATAAGCGTTGGGATGGGAATCTAATTCTAGAAAGGAAAATGAGTTATTGCAACCAAACCCATCAATATCATGTGATCTTTCTAGTGATACCTTGTTCAGATTGGCAATTAATTGGTCGAGGTCGACAAACATGGATTCTCAGGACAGGACAGGAATTGTAGACGAGGGTTTTTAGAAAGAGTTTAAAGTTCAGATTTGGCTTCATCAAAACTATACTACTACTACTACTACTAGTATATAATTTGATATTGGTAGGATAAAATTGATGTATTCTGGTATTTTTCCAAAATCCAATCCTTATTCCAAACCCACTGGCCCACTGGAATGTGGAAATAAAATATTAAGGCTTATATATACAAAATACATATAGTAGTACTGTATTATTTTTGGAGGAAAAAAAAAATCAAATTACTTTAATGCAAAATTCCATACTTCGTGTCAGTAGACTAAATGAGACGAAAGAATAAATCAGTATATATTAGATCTAAGATTTCAAAGCTGTAATTTTAATATTGTTAACCTTAACCACTTTTAATTTTAAAAGTAATTCAAACAGCACAATCTCCGTCCCCGCTGCAGCTCTTATTTTTCCAAGTAAAAATTTGAAATCCGAAACTTTTAAACATTTCAACAATTCATAAATTTCTCCTCCGCCCATCTTCCCGCCACATTCAAAATTTGGCACCAAATATTTCGCCAAACCCATATCATCCCCCTCCCCCTCCCTCTCTCTCGAAAACCGACTTCTATTTTTTTTTTTGCCGATCCCTAATCTCTCTCTCTCTCTCTCTCTCTCTCTCTCTCTCTCTCTCTCTTGTTTCGCCTTTCTTCCATAGCTAAAAAATGGAGAGCAGATATCTGGGTTTGCCTCCTCTCAAAAGATTCAGATTAATGCAGCAGCAACAACAAACTGACGACCTTAACTCCTCCACCGCCACTACCCCCTGCCTTCCCGCCAAAAAGCGCAAGGACTGCCAATATTCCCTTTCTCCGCCGCCCGTTTTCGCCGCCGCAACTCTCTGTCTGCCGGCGAAGAAAAGGATCTGGGCTTTTCCGCCCTTCGATCTCAACCTCGAATACAAACCCCCCACCGACGAAAAATCCCCGCAACTCCACACTATTCCCGCCAACAGCGAAGACTCGGAAACAAGCGACGGCTGCGGCGAGGATGGGATCGTCTGCGCCGTCTGCGACAGCACCGACGGCGACCCGACGGACCCCATCGTGCTCTGCGACGGCTGCGATCTGATGGTGCACGCCACTTGCTACGGCCATCCCTTCACCAATGGGATCCCTGAAGGCGACTGGTTTTGCGCCCAATGCTTGGATTCCAGATCTGTAACAGATTCGCCCTCAAAACCACCGCCGCCGTCGTGCTGCCTCTGCCCCGTTGCCGGCGGCGCGTTGAAGCCGACGACAGACGGGCGGTGGGCCCACCTGGTGTGCGCGATTTACGTGCCGGAGGTGTTCTTCGTGGACTCGGAGGGGAGAGAAGGAATCAACTGTGATGGCGTGTTGAAGAGGAGGTGGGAGAAGAATTGCTGCATTTGCAAATCGAGGAATGGATGCGTGATTGATTGTTCGGAGCCGAAATGTGGATTGGGATTCCATGTGAGCTGTGGATTGAAGGAGGAGCTCTGTATTGAGTATAGAGAGGGAAAGAAGCAGAAGAAAGCAGCTGTTGTTGCTGCATTTTGCAGACCTCATACTGATCTCTGGAAGAAGGTAATAATCTTTTGTTTTAGGAATGATTTTACTAAATTCTGACTTTCTTATTTTGGATTTTTAAACATACTTCACTCATTTCATTATTGATGGATTTCTGTTGCTACCTACTAATTCCAACTGATAAAATCGGTGGTTCGATCTGGGCCGGCCAACAAATCGCTTTTACGTTATAAATAAATTTGATTGGTAATTTGTGTTTTTTTTGCAGCAAGAGCAAACAGGGAAGTTCAAGATTGTTGCTAGAGATGAAGACAAGAAATAACAAGAAGCTTTTAGTTGATGGTTGAAACTTTTTAGCTTGGTTTATGCTTTGAGTTTGTAATTTTAAATTTTTTAGGCATGTAGCCATGTGTAGGAGTAGGAAGGAAAATGGACAAGTGTGTGACTCGTTTATAGCGCTAGCAATTCCGTTCATGGATTGATCCACCAAAATTGGCAATTTGTTTTCTGAGTTTATAGTTGGAAACCTTTTTCCACTTTAACAACGGCCTAGATAGAGGTTATAAATTAGTTTTACCAAATTTATTTTGTTGGGTTGGTTAAAACAAATAAGAGGGTGCTCTTTTTTTGAGACGAAGTAAAAAAAAAAAATGGATGAGCAATATGAAAATTGGCAAGGAGAGAGAATATATGCTCAATTTGAATTCCACGTTGATGCCCAGCCAACTCAAGCTAAGACCATTTACAACAAGGGTCTAGTAAGATTTAGGTCTAAGTACTGGGAAGCGTGATTTTAATGATTGGTGGTGTTGAGTTAGACATAGGTTGATTTCTCTACATCAATAGGGTTGAGTAAGATCTAGGTCTAAGCACTGGTAAACGTGATTTTAATGATTGAATAAATTTTATTTTGTTGTTTTTTTTATTTGTAATAAATATTATAAAAATTAACTTAATTAAATTCAGAAATTAATAACTGACAATTTTATTGAATTAAAAAAAAAGACAATAACTAAAAAAAATACAATAATTAGGAAATAAATAAAAACACAATAACTATTCGCGGAGTGGGCCAAAACGTGCCCAAATCTCTTCAATCATATCTTCCATAAGGCGGTCGTGGGCACGTGCATCCTGAATTTGAGTTTGTCTCTCAATAACTTGGCGGAGTGGCACTGGCGCCCCTTGATGGACTGGTGCCCTGTTCACGTTTGCATCGCCCCTTGCGCTCGATTCAGCATGGAATTCAGTTGCCCTCGGTCCTTCATCTTCAATTATCATGTTATGCAGAATGATGCAGGCATACATGACATCACATAAATGCTCCCGAAAGAACATGCGAGCAGGGCCCTTTATGATTGCCCAACGAGCTTGCAGGACGCCGAAGGCCCTTTCAACGTCTTTACGCGCAGCTTCTTACATCCTAGCGAATCGCTGTCTCTTCGGATCTGTTGGCGCATTGAGCGTCTTCACGAAAGAGGCCCACTTCGGATAGATGCCGTCGGCGAGATAATATCCCATACGGTGCGGGCGGCCGTTTGCAGTGAAAGCGGTTGACGGTGCTCTACCATTGATGACGTCGGCGAAGACAGAGGACTGATTGAGCACGTTGATGTCGTTCAGAGAACCGGCGACACCAAAAAAAGCATGTCAAATCCACAAATCTTGGGAGGCGACAGCTTCAAGGACGAGGGTTGGAGATTTATTTCGTCCAGTGTACATTCCTCTCCAAGCAGTTGGACAATTCTTCCATTGCCAGTGCATACAGTCGATGCTTCCAAGCATTCCGGGAAAGCCGTGCGTCCTCTCGTGCAATGCAGTGATCCGGGCGATGTCAGCCTCATTTGGCCGCCTCAAATATACGTCGCCGAAAGCAGATCTGATGGCCCGACAGAAATTCTTGAGGATGACATTGCCCGTGGAATTGCCACAGTGCAGATATTCGTCGTACTGATCGGCTGCTCCACCATTGGCTAGTTGCCTCAGAGCAACGGTGCACTTGACCCAGGGGTGGAACCCTAATCTTCCAGTGGCATCCGGGTGTTGCTGAAAATAATGCTCCCGATCCTCAAGAGTTTGAGCAATTCTCAAGAATAGGCGCTTGCTCATTCGAAACCGCCGGCGGAAGAAAACATCACCCCATATAGGGTGGTCGACAAAATAATCCCGTCGGAGGCGTTGTTCGGCCTCCTCACGATTCCGGTGGAGATACGTCCTCGTATCCTGGTCGTCGTCGTCTGACGAATCAGACTCGGCCACTATTTGGTAAAGCTCCCTGGCTCGCTGCAAACGTTGGCGGCGTCGCGCCTCCGCCTCTTCAGGATTGTAGCTCGCACCCGGCCAACTCATATTTTTTTTTTTGAACCAACAAGTGAATTTGTATGATGTGAAAGTGTAATTTTGTTTGTAGGGAAGATTGGATGAAAAAAGAAATTTTTTGGTGTGTAGAATGAATGAGATGAAGGGATATATATAGTGAAAAAATGGGATGTAGCCGTTGGAGTGTATTTAATTTTGTTAATATTATTTTTTTTTCAGAAAATTAAAAAAAAATAAAAATGGACCAATGGGGACACGCCATGTGTCCCCATTTTTTGACGTGGCGGAGTCGAGGGAGGGATCGAACGATCGACCTCGCACTCGACACCACCATCGACACAGGGGGTGTCGATCCCCCCACAGCAGCTTCGACACAGGGTGTGTCGATGTGGGGGGTGTGTTGAGCGGCATCGACACCGGATCGACACCCCCTCCACGAAGCCCGCTGTAAGTGCTCTAAAGGGGCGGCCAATACAACAAAAAAGGAGAAGCATTTTGGAAGCGTATCACCAAACGCGAATGCAGCGAATAAAACTGCTTTTGGATCAAAGATGTTTGGATGCTATTGTGCCAATAGATAGAAGATCCGAATTGTCACCGGAGAAAGCTTTTTTAGCATCCCTTTTTATTTTAAAATCACGACATCACCACAATAGAGGAACTTATGGTGCCTCAATTTTATCATTTGAGCTGAGTCTTATAAGAAAATAATGATAAAGTTCATACTTGAAATTGCGTGTCAATTTTTTCAAAACTAAAAACATTACTATAAAGTACTACCTCCGTCGATGAATAATTTGTCCCTAGTGTAAAGACATAAAGTTTAATAAAAGCTTATTAAAAGTGGGTGCAAGAATGGTCCCACAATTAATATGATAGAGGGGTTAATCTATCTATCTATTATATTATATAAACGAAAACGACTCTACGTTAAAAAAATCCTCTCGTATTCCCTCGTTCTTATTTATCTAAATTCTCAAATTTTCTAAATTTAAAATTAATATTTATTTATATTTTATTTATATTATATATGGCATCAAAACAAAATCTCAATAAAATCAAATCTTCAAAATCAATATCTATCATATTTTAATATATCAAATATATATGATATAGATTAATAGCATTAAATCTTCAAATTTATTTCTAAATATTTTAAATTTGATATGGACTTTGATTTGCATTTATACATGTCGTCTTTGAACGGGAGGACACAAATCTCAATTTTTTTTTTATATTCTATTATTATAAGTATTTATGTATTTTGATATTTTGTATGGCATGAAATCTTTTGCACAATTAAATAAAGTTCAGATCTCTCTGTTAGTTAATTTTTTTTTTTCCTTTCATTTTTTTATGGTAATCTTCGTATATATAATAGATATTTGAGTACACAACTATTTCAACAAATCAAGATTTAAGGTTATTGCTTTCCAAAGCAACCGCTTCAAATCGTCACGAACTTGTGTAGCGTGCCATCGATAATAAGGTTCATATCCCTATTTGTTATTTCTTTGTTACTATTAATTTTTTTTTTGTATATTCGTTATTATATTATGTGTGTTTACTGCCAATTCTTGATTTTCGCTTTCTTCTTCTACGTTCATTTGTAAGATTTTCTATTTTTGAGATATTGACGTGAAATATTTATTTTAATAGTAGATTGGATGTCATCGTTTCAATGTTTCTCACTTTCTTTTTGGTGGAGATGAATTTTTCACTTCATTGGAATATTGAACTGAGATTTTTGTCGTGTAACTTATTATGTTTACACACACAAACAATCATTATAAATGGTAGTATGAATTGTTTTGCTTTTGTTTCCTCTTTTATATTCATAGCTTCATTTATGTGATTTTTAGAAATTAACATAATACACTTATTTCTACTTTTTTTTATAGAATTGAATGATAATGGATATATAATGACCACAAATATTAGAGAATCAATGACCCACTTCTCTGCAGCACCAACTCTCCATTTGTTGAGCCTTTTGTCTTATGAAAGAATGTATAAAAAAAGATTATTATAAATGTTTTCTTAATTATACAATTATTCTAGCACTGTAAATGTCATTGAATTTATGATAATAATAGAATTTTAGTTTTTTGTGATTTTGACTATAATGGAAGTATATATAATATATTTGAGTAATCATTTGAGAGTTGGCCTCCCTTAAAATCCCGATTTTCCTTCAATATTGATCGGTGATCAATTTTAAAAGACATGAATAGACATAAAATTAAATTTATTAAATTATTGTAACTTGAATAATGAGGATAACCATATTGAAAAATTCGTTTCCTATTGAAAAAATTGTTTCGTATATTTGAGATTGCAGCTAAGATATATTTCTACTTAAATTAGTTATTTAATCATTGTATATTAATCATAATTTGGTCATTAAGATTTTTTTCTATTTATTTTCTAGCTCTCGTGCAATTTTTATTCATTTATTCTATTGTTAAAAAAAAATTAAGATCATAGTCAACATGCGATTCTGATCGGATGGGGTAAACTGGTCGATTCAGTTATGACAATTCAATATAATATGGGTTGATTCAGTTACGATAGTTCAACATAATGGGAGGATTCCGACTTAGAACTGTGAGGGTAGACGGGCCGATTCCAAACTGACTGTTCAATTTATAATATGAATTTTTATTTATAAAATATTGTGTGACATGTATTTGATTTTTTCTTGCGACAAATTTTATCATAATATTTTATTCTTTACATAATTTATAAATTCAAACGAGTTCAAATAATCAGTAAATATTATTCTATATACAAATTAAGGACGAGAACGAATATTACAATCACTTTTAAATTAAATTTGGGTCTATATAAATTCTTAACAAGTTTAAGAAATTATGCAATTTCAAATTTACAGTTAAAATTTAACTTTTTATCTTTTACTATCTATTATTTTCTACAAAATCAATATTGTAGTTAACGGGCCAGTTATGGGTCAGAACCATGGGGTAGACGGGGTGATTGCGAAGTGGTGATTCAATTTTTTTATTTTTTATTAATCTTATGTTGAACTCATAATGTGAGGTATTTATGATCGGTTTTATTCTTATAGGCAATTTTCAAAATTATTTTCTTTTCTAAATCAATATGGGATAAGCAATATTTACAATGAATATGATCCATCTCAATTTTTCATACAAAGTCGGCGTGAGAGTCAAATATTTTTTGTCCACATCGATTTTGGAGAAGAATAGAGCTTTGAAAATTATCAAAGAAATGAGGGTATATTAGATTAAAATTTTAATACACATTACTACATGGCTTTGATACGTAAACATGTGATAAAATTATTTTTTAATTGAATTTTATATATGTTTATATACATATAAATTCTAAACGAATTTAGTACGTTGAATAATCAAATGATTGAACACAAAAATAATTAACAAGTTATATTTTGGTAATTTATCACATATTACTATCTAATAATTTTATTAATTTTTTTAAATATAATTTCCCGTCAATTTTCGACGGGTTATACGCTAGTTATTATATTAAAATAAATCACTGCACTACCGTATAGAAGAAATCTGTACACCTCACAAAGGTGAGGCCACTACACTAGAGGTGTTCACGGGCCTGGTTCCGGATTGAAACCTGAATCGGCCCGCCATAGTCATAATCTTTATTGTAATGTATAGAATCGATATAAAGCAAAATATATCTTCATCTATACAATGTGTTATTAATTAAAAACCTTATATTTTCACACGATTCCACGGTTCCGAACCGGAACCACCCGTTCATGTTTGAACCTTATATAAATATTTTTTTTTCTTTTTGGTCATTTTTATTCCATTTATCATTATAATTGTCATTTTTTATTCCTAAACCATACAATTAAGATGAATTAATATGAAACATATTTTAAAATTAAAAAAAAAGAAAAAAAAAAATCATTTGAACCGCCAGTTCACGATTCCTAGCCATTGGAATCGGAATTGGCAGTTCGAAAATTGTTGTCCACGATTCCGGTTCGAAAACTGTTGACCACGGTTCCGGTTCGAGTGAACACCTCTACACTACACTACTACACAACATGAGAAGAGTACACCACCAAACAATTGTGATATACTACACCGCATGCAGACGAGATTGAACTCAAGACCTCTTACTTGAAAAAGACTCGTGGTGCCTTAACTAGCTACTTGAGTTAGGGCTTCACCGACAACCATCATAATTTATTTTATAAAAATGTTTTTATTGCAAATAGTATTATTTTTAAAAATGAGTTACCATATAAATTCATCTCTGGATATTACTTCGATAATATTTGGATTGATATAGATAATAAATTCCTATCCGTTTTTTAAAATAAAAGCTTATCCAATTAATCAAATACGTACAATACAACATCTCTATGCACGATATAAAAAAAATATAATAATAATAAAAATAATCCCATAAAAACTACACTAAATTGGTTTGCAGTTTATGTTATATTACACATATATTTACTAAAAAATATTTAGTGGTTATTTTCAATGTAATATCCACATTTATTATACACGTCAGCATGAGTACTAGCTTGCCAATAAATGAACGACTTATGACTATCCAAATCACTTGCAATTCCCAACGATACAATTTAGTGATAATCAATGGCGTTGAATGAAATCTGTTGAATTCAGTTCAAATCAACAATATGATTTTCCACTTTTCAAGAAAACAGTATCATTTACCACAATAATATCATGATTTGAAGGGTTAGTTATAAAAGTACCGCATTTCCACATTCCAATGAATCTTTCTTAAACGAGATTTATTATCCAAAACATTATCCAAAACCCTCAATGAATCAGTGTAATCTGTGTGTATATATATACATGCACAATGCATATGTAAGAGTGCAGTCTGAAGCTTATTCTGGTGAAGGAATCTCATTTTCAATCACACAAATGAAAAAGAAAATGATCAAGTTAAGAATGCAGATTGTAGCGTTGGTGGTTTTGTTCATAGCCGTTGGATCAAATGCTATGCAGTATAAATCAGCGGTTGGTGATCCTGGGATGAAGAGAGATGGTCTCAGAGTAGCCATTGAAGCTTGGAATCAGTGCAATGAAGTTCATGAAGAAGCTCCCAACATGGGCAGTCCCAGACAGGCTGATTGCTTCGATGTCGTCCGTCGATCCAGATCACACTGTATGTTTCCTTTTCTCGCACCAAATCTTCTATTTTACATTGCATTTCCTATTTTCTTAACAAATGTCACGTGTTGTTACAAATATATATATTATGGTGTGGATTATGATATTCATGAAATAGGAAAGTGGCATTGAAATTTTCCAATTACTTCAAGTGCACTCAAACAGAGAATAATTTTATGTATTTCCTGTAGAAATGATTTGGCACTTGAGATTCTATATTTCATTACTATTATTCTTCTTTTCTTGGTGCTTTAATTTAATTTGAAAATTAGTAATAATTAGGACTATAGCATTTATTAATCTTCACTTAGTAAGCGATTTTTAGGGTGATTATTTGATTTTCTTGTGCTTTAATTTTGCTTTAAAATTATTAATTTGGAGAATCTATACTTAGTTTTTTTCATTTATTTTCAATTTTTTTGTTATTTAAGTGATTTTATTCACGTATTAAGGTACATAATTTTTAAGCTTTAGTTTTTCTTTAGTAATGCATTTTTTAAATAGTGAACTTAGTGATGAGGCAAGTATGTGATACAAATAAGTGTGGGATAGATGATCAGAACCCGTAATTTAGTCATAGGTAAAATAATAATACCTAGAATTTTCAAGATCACGAAAATGTTTTCAGTTTTTTTTTTTCTATTTTGTTTTGTAGATAAATTAGCTCATAGGGTGAAAAAGGAGCATAACAAGCTGGGAATAAAACAAGCAACAATAGGTGGAATGGAACTCATAGATGTCAACAGATTTGCAGCATGGAAAGAGATGTTTTTGGGGCAAAAGTGTCAGGTCCAAGACCACCCTAATCCATGGCATTTTTGGATGATCATGCTTAAGAGTGGCAACATGGACACCAGAGCTGCTATATGCCCCAAAGATGGCAAGAAATCGGAGCCCTTCGCTCCCGAGCCTCGTTTCCCGTGCTTCGGGAAAGGCTGCATGAACATGCCCTTGATCCACCATCACTACTCACGTGCGAGGCAGCACCAAGGCAATAGGACTACTATGAAGGGAGGCTTCTTTGGGACATGGGATTTGGATGCTGATATTAAGACAGCTTCTACTAAGGAAAATACTTCTTTTTATTCCGTCACATGGGAAAAGGATATTGGAAATGGTGGCTGGATTTTCAAACATGTGCTAAAAACATCACCCAAGTATCCATGGCTTATGTTGTATTTAAGATCAGATGCTTGTAGAGGATTATCTGGTGGCTACCATTATCCAACTAGAGGGATGACCAAGATTGTAATTTTCTTGATCAAATTCATTTTATATAATATATTAATAATAATGATCTCACATTTTGTTTTGGTTTAGGTTCCAAGATCACCAAATTTCAAAGTGAGGTTCACATTGGACATAAAGAGAGGTGGAGGCAATGAGAGCCAGTTCTACCTCATGGACATAGGGAGTTGTTGGAAGAACAATGGGGAGCCTTGCAATGGTGATGTGACGAGCGACGTGACTCGTTACAGTGAGATGATCATAAATCCAAGCATTAAGGCATGGTGCACACCTAGGAACCTCAGCCTGTGCCCACCTTATCATACCTTCTCTAACGGGAGCCAGGTCCACCGGAGCGATGAGGCTCGATTCCCCTACGATGCCTACCATGTGTACTGCTCACCGGGGAACGGAAAGTACTTGGAGGAGCCATATAACTTGTGTGATGCATACAGCAATCCACAGCCACAGGAAATCTTGCAGATTCTGCCTCATCCTGTTTGGGGAGAATATGGTTATCCCACCAAGAAAGGAGAGGGATGGATTGGAGATGCAAGAACTTGGGAGCTTGACGTTGGGAGACTCTCTCATACACTTTACTTTTATCAGGTAATTTTTTTCAAGATTTTTGCATATTCTGTGGAAATAAATATTTCTTTTTCCAATTTTTTTATTATTTATTTATTTATTGGTGCAGGATCCTGGGACTAAGCCAGTGGAGAGGCATTGGCCATCTATTGATGTAGGGACTGAGATTTATGTGAGTGGGAATCAGATTGCAGAATGGAACCTTAGTGACTTTGATATTCTTGTACCTAAATAATGTGGATGACAATTTCTGTATAGAGTATATCTAATTAGTTTGTGCACCTTTAAATGTTTTCTTTCGAGATTGAATGATTTTCTCTTTGCAGAGTTGGATTTGGTAGTGACTTGTAACAAGTTTAAGTCTTAATGCAAAATCAAGAATTCTTGTTACTTTTGGGAGATTTTAATCAAATTGCAATGAGGAAAGAAATGGCCTACAAAGGCATATTTGAAAAGTTTCTTACCAAACACTTCGCAATAACTTGTGGGACAGCACCATAATTATTCTTGTGGGAAAAATATTAACCCTCTATTACGATAACAAAGTCCTTTATACGTTACTTGTTGAAAATAATAATGTATTGTGACAACTAATTTGACCTTATATACGTGGTGTTAGTAAAATTTTAAAATAGGCTAACACCATATTCTTGATATCAGAAAGTGACAATGTTGTTGCTGCAACAATTGTTAGGATTAGTTTTGCTGTTAATTGTAGTTTTCTTATCTCTGGCTTGTGCCGGTGAAGGACGAACGTCGGCCGTTGGCGATACGGGCATGAGAAGGGATGCTCTGAGAGTGGCTATTGAGGCATGGAATCAATGCAATGAGGTAGGTGAAGAAGCTCCAAACATGTGAAGTCCAAGAAAAGCAGATTGCTTTGATATCATCAATTCCACAAATTCTAGTAAGTCTAATTTCCTTACATGTCAACTAAAACAATGCAAGAATTCAAGCAAACAATACTGAATCTGTGATCATTTTCCAAAAAGAAGTGAGGCTGGTGCACAGGGTGAGTGAAGAAGACAACACATTAGGCATAAACGCCTTGTTGGGAGGAGGGGCAGGGACGAGGGATGTGAATGCGTATGCAGCTTGGAAGGAGATATATCTAGGCCAGAAATGCCAAGTGCAAGACCAGCCAAAGCCATGGCAGTTTTGGATGATAATGGTGAAAACTGGGATATGGATACCTTAGCCGCTGTATGCCCTCACAGCGGAAGGAAATCACTCCCTTTCCCACCTGAATCGGGCTTCCCCTGCTTCGGACAAGGCTGCATGAACATGCCCAAAATGTACCATAACTACACAACCATACAAGAACATGATGATGATGATGATGATGATGATGATGATGATGATGATGCTACAAAAGTATTAAAGGGTAGTTTCTATGGCACATGGGATTTGACATCTGATGTTAAGACCACTAGTAGAGAACGATACCTCATACTATCAAGTTGACTGGGAGAAGGAAATCGAGAAAGGAAGCTGGAGATTTCATCACATTTTGAAGACATCGTCTAAGTATCCATGGCTCATGCTCTACTTCAGATCAGATGCCACAACAGGTTACTCTGGTGGATATCATTATCAAACAAGAGGGATGCTAAAAATGGTAAGATATCAGTACAGACAAAGGATTTTAGTCATTGTCTTCAGGAAACAAGTATGTCGTTAATTGAAGTATAATCTATTGTGGGGCGGTGATAGACAACAGGGATTCCTCGTTGTCTATATCGCGCGCAATACACGATAGACGAACAAGGATATACCAATGTATCCTCGCGTCGTACTGATTAATATTCTTTTCTTGCATCTCAACCAGATACCAAAATCTCCGGATATCAAAGTGAGCTTTACTCTAGAAATCAGGAGAGGAGGGGGTTGGAGAAGCCAGTTCTACCTGATGGACATCGGCAGCTGCTGGAAGAACAACGGTGCCCGTTGCAACGGGGATGTGACGAGGTACAGTGAGATGATCTTGAATCCGACTACAGATTCTTGGTGCAATCCAAATAGCCTCTGGTCATGCCCTCCTTACCACACATTCCCCAACGGGACTCGTGTTCATCGCTCCGACGAGGAAAACTTCCCGTACGAGGCCTACCATGTCTACTGCGCGCCAGGCAAATGCTGAGTTCCCGGAGGAGCCGCACAGCTTCTGTGATCCGTACAGCAATCCTCAACCTCAAGAGATAGTGCAGATTCTGCCTCACCCGGTGTGGGGAGAGTACGGATACCCAACGAAGAAGGGAGAAGGTTGGATCGGAGATTCAAGAACATGGGAGCTTGATGTGGGGAGACTTTCGCATGACCTTTATTTCTATCAGGTAGAAGTAGCATAGCATGTATTCATGTTTGTTTGTTTCAAGGGTGTTAATGGTCATTAATAAATGAAGATATTGCAGGATCCAGGTACACCAGCTGCAGAGAGATAATGGCCATCCATTGATATAGGAACTGTCAGAACCAGATTGCAGAATGGACGGTCAGTGATTTCGATATCACCGTCCCAGGATCTGATCACAAGAGACCCAAACTCTAGTCTTGAATTCACTTTCAATCCCAGAATGTATTATTTTGCTATGTTATGTCTTGCAGTCTTGAATGTATATGTTATTAGACCTGCACAATCTCTCTCTCTCTCTCTCTCTCTCTCTCTCTCTCTCACACCCACACCCACCACACGCGCACGCGCACACAGTGAATGCAGTAACAGAGCATGAACAATAAATTAATACAACGAGAATAAGGAATTCAATTTCAGGAAACTGGCTTGATTTTCATTGTTCAAATAATTTATGGAAGATATTTGCTGTACATTTGATACAAGGACCTGAACTAGACCATCTTCAACTAAAAACAATGAGAGCTTACATCTTAAAAACTAAAGAGCCAGAGCTCGGACTTTTATCTTCCACAGCGAGAGCCCCCTCCAGGCTAGGAGGAAATCTTCCATATTATAATGCACAATCTTGATAGTCCGATAACACCGTCTGATAGAGCATCGTGCTAGTCTTCAGGGTCAAAGCAGAATTCACCACATAAACATCAGATGCAGTCGCAGTCGAATTAAGTTAGTCCAAGCTGCATAGCTCCGACCTCCCTGTGAGCAGCAGCAACAACAACATTGTTGCTAACAGCAGCAGCTCCGGCAGCAACAAACCGTGATTGGGCTTGCAACATTTTTGCATCGATGGAAAGTCGACTATCCAAATACGGATTACTATTCCGTTCACCAATCATAGCAGGGCTCACTTTAGCCGGTGCATACTGTTGAGGTTGCCCCTTACCATCAATTTCAACATTCGAGCCATTCCTTGATTCAACTGACGTGTATTGTTGTTTCCCTTGAGAGGCTTCCTCTTTACAGTTCTCTTGGTTCTTTCCCATACTACTCCTCAAGAAACAATTTGGAGTATCCGATTGTGAGGGCAGAATAGCATTCTGAACAAAAATCCCTCCACCATAGGAATCATTCGTGTGTCTGACGTTCTCATATGGCAAAACTGGTCCGACTACTCTTCCAGGCTTGGCTGCAGCGTAAACAGAGGCTATTTAGAATGAGAAGAGATGATTGCCACCATAAAATCTATCAATATGACCTACTATCTTTAAACTATATCAAAGAAGAGCTTAACGATATGGAACTTCCGTGCATAGACTCTTAGGCTGTCGTTTCACTAGCGCCACTTCAATAAAATCTTATCTGTTTCACACCCACCCATCCCCGTTCATCATCTCCATTAAAGAAATCAATGTCGCTATTCTTACCTAAATTTGAGAAACACACACTCACACACAACTACTTGTTTATCAAGCTCAATAGTATCTATGTGTATCTTCTCAAGTTGCTTGATCAATTTCAATTAGCATGCTGGCTACTAATGAGAGTAGAATCTAACTCGAGAGAAAAATTTTTGTACCATTTGGAATCCTTGGAGGTGGCCGTGAAACCCTTGGTGCACACTCAGAAAGGTCATTTGGAACTCTAAATCCTACTGAAGCTTCTGATTTAACTTTTTGATTATCAAATACAGAAACATTTGAATGTGTGCTAGAATTTACAGTAGACCTGCATAGAAGTAGGAAAGGCAGTAAGGCACTGTTAATTTATGCATCAACACTCCTATTTTTTTCATTATAAGTGTATATAGATGCATTAAAAACATCAATACAGCAAAAATAAGGCATAAAGGTTGCCCGACAAGACGAGAACATATTCAAACAGTTCAGCATGGCTTTTACTTAGCATAGGAATGTGAGTTGTTCTGCAATGGGATAATTAATCAAGACAGGAAATATATTAGGGAAAGCCAACAGAACAATCCAATCGTTGTTGGGAAGGTATTTTCCATCGTTCAGTTGCTTTGGTAATACAAGGATATAAAATGGTACAAGCACGGTCTACTTCAACAGGCATGCATCATTGGGTTGTTTTGTTGATGTAGACATTTGTACCAAGTAATGTGAAATCCATAGGGTAATTTCTTCTTAGCCAAAAATACTTGAGAAATAAGAAAAGTGTCAGATATAAGAACTAACCGTGGAAGAGAAACATGCTTCCTCTCAGGGGGGATTACAGGCCCACTTTTTCCAGCATTTTCCTCCAGATAGTCAAATTGCTTCTTGAATTGACCAATCGCACTATATAACAGAGAATATGTTATTATCAGAGGTTACACAAAGCTGGGAAATGAATAATTTTGATATAGCAGGGCAAAACCTAGGATAGAGGAAACTTGTGCTGCCATTGCGCGCCATGTAGTCTTTCAATAGTTCGGGATGGTACTCCAGTATTTCTCGGAATATTAATTCTCTAATATCCTCCTTCATCAATCTGCGTCGCTCAAATTCAAATTCCAGCTTTGAGATTGGCTTACAAGAAGGCTCCCTCTCAATTTTAGACAGCCCCTTAAAGTAAGGATCGGCCAATGCCTAATGATCATGTAAACCAAAATCAGTACAGGAAAAAGGTATAATATGGCCATCATTTGAATCACATGCAAAAGAACACTTGAGCCACAAAGAAAGAGGTATAGAGGATATTTGTGAGAGCGGACCGCACCTCTTCAGCACTTGGACGATCCTTTGGATCAAATGCCAACAACCTTTGCAGTAATTTGAGAGCTGAAGGATCTGCATTTGGAAATTTCTCAGCCAAAGGCACTCTACGCTTTTTTCTCATATCCATCAAATATTTCCTTGCCTTTTCATTTCGTACCTGCATGCAGGATACACAGTAATTACAATCACATCTTCAGAAGTATAACCCTTATAATAATATTAAACGAAAAAAAAAATCTATAGCTAGGTCCATCCTCCATACCCCAGAAATTGTATCAACTGATGGTGTACCAAGAAGATCAGTGATCAGGTCCAGCTGATGTACGACACTTTTACCAGGAAACAATGGCCTCCCTGCCAATACTTCTGCAAAGATGCATCCTATGCTCCAAATATCAATCGCAGGTGTATACTGCAAAACAACAAAAAGTACTAAGCATGAGCTGGGCTCCAAATAATAAAGTTAGTAAAACCCTCCAGGAAATGACCCAACATGACACAAATTACCTCTGAAGAACAGAGATATCAACTTCCAGGAAAGTTCAATAATCCTCCCTGAACAAAAATTGTTTTAATCTACAATTACTAGTCATTTGATGACTCTAAATACAAGCATTCTGCACCAAATATATGCTATCTGAAACCCACAATAAGAACAAGCCCCAAGTTTAATCAAAAAATAATTATGAAAAATGAAGTCCATATAAACCTTAGTTTTATTCCCACAATATACTCTCATCAAGAGATAAGCTGAGTTGCCAAGGAACAATAACAATCAATAGTAATGATTTTCATGTGCAATATGCTAAGAGTAGGGAGACCACTCCATGCCAACCTTATATCTAATGATAAGGAGCTGCAGTAAATCAAAATCAGGATCAACAAACCCACTTTTAATAACACAATCCAGGTTAATTGCATAACTAAATGCATTTTATTAACATAACAAACATTATGATCTGGCAACACATATGTGAATTATATATAGATTTGAATTACGAAAGAGCAGAAATGGCTAATTTCAATACCTTGGAGGAGAAAGAGCCACACAACTCAGGAGCCCTATACCATCTCGTAGCTACATAATCCTGCAGCACGAGACAAATCAGCTAAAAATTATTAGCGGTCCAACAGATCGCCCGTGAAAAGTGGAGGTGGTGATACAAACATATCTTCCATCAACAAGGTGAGAAGAGATCTCAGTGATTTGAGAAATTACAAAGTCTAGACTGTACCGTCCAAAAAATTGTTGTCGGAGTGTCATTAAATGCTACTCTTGCTAGTCCAAAGTCACATACTTTAAGTTTGCAGTTGGCATTTGCCAAAATATTCTTCGGTTTAAGATCTCGGTGGTAAACATTAGCTGAAAGCAGAAAAAAAGCTTATATAAGAATAAAGCACCAAGTGACAAAGCACAGGCAAACTAAAGACTTAAATAAAGCACGTGGCAAGCTCGAAACACTGAAAAAATCTTAAATGTATCAGACCATCTATGTACAAAAACATTATAAGTTTTAGCAAGTAGTTGTGATCACAACCCAGCACTGTGGTGTGCTTTACATTTACCAGTATGCATATATTTCAGTGACCGGAGCATTTGATAAAGGAAAAACCGGTGGTGCTCCTGTGTCAAATCGTCATTAGCTTTTATGACTTGATGAAGATCGGACTCCATGAGCTCGAAAACAACATAGATGTCTTTAAAGTCACGTCTAGAGGGTGGCATCATAATCCGCTTAATTTCAACAATATCAGGATGGCGTAAAAGACGAAGCAACTTAATCTCGCGCAAAATTCGAATGGCATCAGATGTATGCTCAAAAATGTCTTTTATTTTCTTTATCGCTACTTTTTCCCCAGTATGTGTGTCAATGGCTGCACAAACAACTCCATAACTACCCTTTCCAATAATTTCCAGAATTTTGTATCTATTGGCTTCTCCATACTCTGTAAAAAAGTCAGCATCTTTTGGGATCTGCAAATCAATTAACCATGTTTGAGTCGTGCAAAACTTTAAATTATATCTAAACATTATACAGTACAGAATGTGTCGAAAGGAAAAGCCAGATCTAATGTTTAAACCATCGTAAAATTTAAAAAAGGTACAAATAGTACAAATACAGGACAAGAAATAGTAATTCATGAAATTTCAAATTAAATCCTGTGCAACATGGGCACCATACAATTTTTTTTTTTTTTTTTGAAAATGGAATCTATGCAGCCACGACAAGAATTCCTATTCTTTAACATAATAATCCAAATATGAGATTCAATCGAACTTTCGAAAGCCATTTTCTCGTGTTCTTGGAAACAAATCAAAAGCAAAATTTAAATCCATAACTAGAACAAACAAACCACCAGCTCATAAAGATCTAAATTTTCTGAGGTAAATGTTTCCCAGCTATGTCATTAAGTTTAACATTTTGAACAAAGTACCACACACTCCCGTCTACCAACCATAAAATTCACTTCGCACAACATTAACCCAACTTGTTTTCGGGCGAAACACAAAAAAAAAAAAAAAAAAAAAAAAGCACAACCTTTAACTAACATAACTAAGCACTGAAGAAAGAACTAGAAGCTGAAAAGGAACAAATCAGACCTTCTTTCGCTGGTCTTGCTGCTGCATCCTTCCTTCTCTTAATCTCAGAATCAGCAATTTCTGCTTCCGGATCCGATCAAATAAAATCAAAACCTTTCTAGTTCAGAAGAATAAAAAAATTCAAACTAATTGCACCGAAATAATCAACCGATGAACTTTCCACGAAATTGCAATTTCAGCCACGGACGGCACCGCCGACAGTTGTAAGAATTTTCGCACGAATTCGAGAGAGACGTTCTTTATTTTGAAGAGAGAGAGAGGTTGATCACCAGTTTAGGGATTTGGAAATCGACGGTGAGGAAGAGACGAATTTGGTGAACGTTAGTGGGATTTATACAGAGGTTTTTTGTTTTTCGTTTTCTTTTATGTGGTTTCGGAATTTTCTATTTCAAAATTATGTTATTCATAATTACAATAATAATATTTAGTAAATGTTATCCAGTTACTGTGTAAAGAGTTACGTTACGTACCAACGTATTTATACGGACGGTTCTGATCAACGCCTCTTGTCCTTTTCTTTCTTCTCCGAATCTTGCATTTTAACCCCATAACTTTTGAAACTTCTAATATCTAGTGCTAGTATATTTTTAGTCTATATAATTACATTGCCCAACCACGGTAACGACTATGGTGGATGACCATTCATTGCACGAGCAAGGGTTGATGTGCACCACGTGTCTATTATTATAATTTCCTTTTATTATTTTTTGAATAAAAAAAGGATAGACGGAGTTAACTTTTTTGTTAATCCACTCGTCCTCCCATGGGCACACTGTGTTTCACAGGCTCCCAACCGCTACCACTGGCAATCTATTATTCCGGCGACCTGTCTCCGGCATAAAATTTATTGAGGTCGTCAATGGGAAAATGGTCGGAATGTGTAGAAATATTATCGCAGAGTTGATTTTTCTGATGTATCGGTTCGGCTGCCCATCTCAGGTTGTGATGTTCTCAAGGATACAACCACGTGTATCTGGCGACCTTGTCACCGGCAAAGTAAATTACTTTGGCTGAAACCACCAATTTTGCTGATAGTAAGTGTAAAATTTTGTATTATTACGAAAAATGCCCTCAACCACCAACAAAGGTAAGGGCAAAACTGACGTTTCATATTATTTTGTCTGAAACCTGCAAATTTTGCCGAGATCACCAATTTTGCCGATAGTAACAAAGCTTCCTCAAGAAACTGACATTGAGAAGCGAAACTGGCCGGACTATGAACGGAATATTGGGAAATCTAGGTCATTTAGCTATGACAGGAAACAAGACGGTCGTATATCCACGAGTCGGAATATTACTTTACCAGCTACAAGGTTGTCGGAGAAACAGGTGGATCATGGATGTATCCGCAGGAACGTCACTACCTAAGATGGGCAAGGGTGGTCGAACCGATACATCGGAAAAATCACCTCTCCGATAATATTTCTACACATTCCGGCCACTTTCCCATCGACGATCTCAATAAATATTAAGCCGGAGACCGGGTCGCCGGAATAATACGTTGCCGGCGGTAGCGGTTGGGAGCCTGTGAAACACAGTGTGCCCATGGGAGGACGAATGTATTAACAGAAGAAGTTAACTCTGTCTACCTTTTTTCTTTATTCACAAAATTATAAAAGGAAATTATAATGGTCGACACGTGGCGCACATCAACCCTTGCTCGTGCAGTGCAGGTCATGCACCATAGTCGTTACCCGTACCAACGTATTTATACGGACGGCTCTGATCAACGCCTCTTGTCCTTTTCTTTCTTCTCCGAATCTTGCATTTTAACCCCATAACTTTTGAAACTTCTAATATCTAGTGCTAGTATATTTTTAGTCTATATAATTACATTGCCCAATATTTAAAGATCATACGATTCGTGAATGTATTAAATCTTGAGGCACGTGATTTTACAAGAATTGGATTTTCGCCCATAATAATTAAAGTAGTTTTCTGTATACAACTTGATGTCAAAGAATAAAGATAACATAAAAATAGTTAATGCATCACTTTACAATGGTGATTGGGTTCTAATTTTTATTTGAAATATTTTGAATTGTTTTAACTTTATAGTTTGTTTGTGTGATTGTCTAGTTTATTTTCAATATAACTCCATATAAGACAAATGTCAAATCCATTGCATACTAATGACTTTTTTTTTTTTATGTTGTGGGCATATTAATTACTTATTGTCATATACTCCCTCCTTCCCATTTTACTTGTCTCATTTGCGATGGATATAGAGATTAAAAAAAAAATTAGATATAAAAGGTATGTTTAGTATAGTAAATAAAGTGATATAAAATATTTTTTAATTGATAAAGTAATATAAAGTATTTTTGAAGTGAGATAAAGTGATACTCCCTCTGTTCGCGATAAATTAAATCATTTGGAGCTCGGCACGGAGATTAAGAAAATTGAAAAAATAATTGTAAGTGGGGTAAAAGTAGGATAGTAGGGGTATTATTAATCAGTGGATTAGTTTCTTAATCTCTTTCATTTTCTCTCTCCTCTTACCAGTGTCGGCAAACATCAGCAACCCCATTTTCATTTCCACTTTGTTAATCTGTGCAACTGTCTCAACTTTTGCACTGAGATCATCAATTGTGCTGCGATCTTTCAACATTAATTTCGCCATGATCGTCGAGCTCATTAATACTCAAATTGGCAAAAGCCTTAGCCTCATCCGATTCATTCTCGTCCGTCAACACAAGACGGCCTCTAGATGCCGCCGATGTGGTGACTTTAAAGTCCATATCGTCATCATCATCATTCACTAACCTATCGAAAAAATCCTCGTCTTATCCTCCACCGTAAATGGAGGATTCGAAGCCATCCAATCAAACCTAACCTTAGATTCATCTAAACTCACCCCCAAATTCCACAGTCACAAAATTCAAAAGCCTAATTGATCCGAACTAGCTAATAAACACACAGATCCAATAACAAAATCCGCCTAATTCCACGGAAATCAAACCGAACCAATCCAAATCGAATAAGTCAGACACAACTCTCTCTCTCTCTCTCTCTCTCTCTATCGTTATCCTCCACTCTCTCTCTCTCAGCTGCAATCATGGCGGATAGGGGAGCAGGTGGCGACCGCGGCGGCTTCAGCCGTGGATTCGGTGGAGACAAGGGCAGCCGTGGCGGGCGTGGAGACAGAGATGGCCGTGGGCGTGGTCGCCGCCCCCGCCGCGAGGCGGAGGAGGATAAATGGGTCCCCTGCACCAAGCTCGGCCGGTTGGTGAAGGACGGCCGATTCGTGGCGCGATAATTCTGGCCAAGCTGTCGGTGATCCCCGTGAGGAGGGGATACATGGGTAATAAGATCGGGAAGCCGCACACGGTGCCGTGCAAGGTCACCGGAAAGCAGCCCATGACTGCGATTTCCGGCGCTGAGACAACAACCCATTTCGATTAGAGAGAGAAAGATCGAGAATACCTACAAGAAAAGCAGCCAAATGGGGAATTGAGGAGAGAGGGATAGATGAGTGAGAGAGGGGATGAAGGGAACAATGGCGGAGAAGGCGATGGTGGTGTTAGACTGTGAATTGAGGAGAGAGGGATAAATGACTATGAATTGGAATATGTTTTGTATATTTGTATTGTTGGTTACTATATCTGACATTAATTAGTTGGAATAATTAGTGGGTTAAATTTATGGGATGGTGAGTCCATAATGGTAAAGGGTAGAAAATTCACAAAAGTAATAAGGGAACAATGGTAAAAATAACAGAACGGTTCAATTTTTGGTGAACAAAATAAAAGGGTGAAACGGTTCAATTTATCGCGAACGGATGGAGTATAAAGTGGTTTTGAAGTGAAATAAGAGCATGTACTACGGGAGTTGAAGAGAGGAGTCGAAGGCCTGGGTCGAGCCGCTAGACGCAGCCTCCGCTCGACCCACCCTAGGTTGAGGCCATAGTGGCGTTTAGACCCAGCCTTAGGTTGAAGGGTGTGTCGAAGACTGGGTCTAAATATCGACACACCCTTCGACTCCGCCAGTCAGCAACATGGGGACACGTGGCGTGTCCCCATTGGTCCGATGTAATTTTTTTTTTCTGAATTGAAAAAAAAAAAAATAGCAACGACTATATACACAATTCACCAGCAACGGCTATACAACGGCTACCCCTCATTTTTCACTATATATACCCCTTCATCCATATCACACCACCACACCAATTCATCTAATTCATTCATCATACAAATTCACTCTTTTTTTCAAAAAAAAAAAAAATAATGAGTTGGCCGGGTGCGAGCTACAATCATGAAGAGGCGGAGGAGCGGCGCCGCCGACGAGCGAGTAGTTGTTGTGTTTTTATTTATTTCTTAATTATTGTATTTTTTTAGTTATTGTCTTTTTTTTTAAATTGAATAAAATTGTTAGTTATTAATTTTTGAATTTAAATAAGTAATTTTTTATAATATTTATTACAAATAAAAAAATAACAACAAAATAAAATCTATTCAATCATTAAAATCACGTTTCCCAGTGCTTCAACCTAGGTCTTACTCAACCCTATTGTAGTGGAAAAATCAACCTAGGTCTAACTCAACACCACCAATCATTAAAATCACGCTTCCTAGTGCTTCAACCTAGGTCTTATTAAAACACTGTAGTGGATGCTCTAAGTGAATAAAGTGATTTCTTAATTATTTTCTTAAATGGAAAGTGAGATAAGTAAAGTGAAACACTCAAAATAGAAAGTGAGACAAGTAAAACGAAACAGAGGAAATACTGTATTGAAATGTAGTTCTATCAAACTAGAGAGATAAATTGTAGTGCTCTTATAGTCTTACTAATTTTGTTTTACTCTATATTCTCACTTGTCACGAAAAATTGAGTTAGATTGTCTAACGAATCAAAAGACAATATAATAATGATTTAGTTTTAACTATTGTGTAGCCTGTCGAAAATCGACGGAAAATTATTATTTAGTAAAATTACAATAAAAATATTATTCATTAATTATTTTTAAGTTTTACACTTTGTGTGAGTTTTGTAGGCGTGTTTGAAATCGGCTTGTCTACCCCATGATTCAAGGTCGGAATCCTCCTGTCGACTACAATTCTGAAAAAGTTGAACTGTCGGTTTAGAACGACACGTCTACCCTCATGGTTCTAAGTCGGAATCATCCTGCTAAGTTTAACTTCCATAATTGAAACGACTTGTCTACCCCCATGATTCAAGGTCGGAATCCTCCGTCAACCACGATTATGAAAAGTTGAACCGTCGGTTTGAAATCGACTCGTCTACCCTCACGGTTCCAAATTAGAATTCTCTCGTTATGTTGAAATGTCGTAACTGAATCGGCTCGTCTACCCCCACGGTTCCAATCAGAATCAGCCTGTTGTCCATGATTTTAATTTTTGAGGATAATAAAATAAATGAATCAAATGTGCATGAAAATAAATATTTTATATAATAGGACTTAATAAGTCGTCATATTAAATTTTTAATAAAAATTAAACTGTTTATTGATCAACTGATTAATTGGGCCCCATTTTTATACATCATTTTTAAAGTTTTCTTACTTCTCAAATCGAGGTGTGATAAAAATATATTTGGCTCTCAAAGAAATTGTCACACGTCGATTTTATATGAGAATTGTTATGAAGAATTAATATATGAAGATATCTCTTTTTTGTTCGAATTTTATTTGGATAATAAAAATAAACATAATTCGAGTAATTAGAAGTATACCACATAAGAAAGAAATTTCATAAAATAAAACAATATATTCAAGTAACTAATTAACGTAATTGGTCAAATTAAATTAGTTATGTGAATATTTATGTAAATTCTTCAAGATTTGGATGTTATTGTAAAACCAAATCTATAAATTTAATGAATTGATAAACATTCTTGTATATGACCGGAAGTTTAAGTGGATAATTTAATTGAAAATATAAAGATTTTGTTTCCATGCAATACATAAGATATATAGAATATAAATATGATAAATATTAATTTTATATTCAGAAAATTTGAGAATTTTGATAAATGAAAATAGAGCAATTTTGAGGGTGACACATAGGATTTTTTTTACATAAAGTCGTTTTCGTTTATATAATAAGTAGATAGTTTTGAGAATAAATAATTTTATCCATTGAAAAGGAACAACGGTGGGTATATTGGTATACTTACTAGAAAAGCAGGGGTAAACAAGCAATTTCTAGTTGAATATATAAAAATACATTTGATACTTTTTATATTTGATGGGGAAATATGAATAATTAATAAAGACTCTTCACCATTTGAGTCAAAGAAAATAAAATAAAATAAAATAAAATAAACACTCTTCAACGGGACAATCATATTATTATTATTATATGCAATAAAAAATAGCATTCAACTATTATTCCGTGAATTAGAAAGTATATTGTTGCGGATATAGTTGCGATATGATACGAGTATCAGTATGTGTTTTAAAAATTTATAAGGTGTACTTTGATAATGATACATCGGTTTATTTATATCTTATTATATATTTCATATATAAATTTTAAATTTCATAAAATATATATAAAGTATTTCACTAAAGTAACCTAAATAAGTATTTTAGAAACAAAGTGTTGTTAAATTTCAAAATGCACCCAATTTATTTATTTTTTTCTATAAACCAATCACACATTAAACCTCCACCGCTAAATTCGAGAACTTTTTGTTTACATGACGAATCCGATGCGAGTCTGACTCAAATCATAGTTAGACGAATCTGATACTGCAATGTAAGCAATATTTTTTGGAGAACATGTGCTTCAAAGATTAGAAATCAAGAAAAGGAGACCAATTTCCTAGCTACTTTGGAAATACTTCGTTCAACAAATATATATTTTTAGGGTCTGTTTGATTTGGTATATTAAACCCGACTATTGGTCATATTAGACTCAATTTGTCGTTTGGATGGCAAGATTAAAAGCCCAAGACTGAATCCAATTTTACATTGGCCCGATACGAATCCTCCTAATCTCGTGAGTTTGAGTCTGACCTTCCCCTCTGCGACAAAAATAGTCTGTCCAGATTTCCATTTTGTCCTTCCATATTTTTCCCATCTTATTATTTGCCTCTCTCTCTTCACATCAACACATCTATTTCCACTCATCAACTATTATTGAAGATTAAACGAGAATCGAAGGGGGGTTGGTGGGGAAAGAATTTGAGGGACTACAACAAGAGGAGAGCGGAGAGATAGTGGCGGCGACAACAAAATTTTAAAGGGGGTGAATGGAGATATAAGGATTTGAGGGGCATTTCATAAACTTACATTTGATTAATTATTTTGGGGGTTTGGAGAGAGCGAGAAAAAGAAAGAAAGAGAGAGCAAGAGAATGGGTGTGGTGTGGATCTAGAGGTGTTCACGGACCCGGTTCCGGGTCGGAACCGGCTCGGAACCGTCGGTTTCGGTTTGAGAATGTTGGAACCTGAACCAGCCCGCCGTAATCACGGTTTCGGATCCAACCCGCCGGTTCCAGGCCTGAACCTTCTAAATTTTTTTTTAATTATTGAAAATATAAAGTATATTGTATTTCAAACTTATAATCTTCAATATAATGTATTGAATCGATATAAAATAAAATATATCTTCATTTATACAATGTGTGATCAATTAAAAACCTTATATTTTCACACGGCTCAACGGTTCTGAACCGGAACCGCCAGTTAATATTTGAACCTTATATAAATATTTATTTTCTTTTTGGTCTTTTTCATTCCATTTATCATTATAATTGTCATTTTTGATTTCTAAACCATACAATTAACATGAATTAATACAAAACATATTTTAAAACTAAAAAAGGAAAGAAAGAAAAATAAAATCGTTGAAACCGCCGATTCACGGTTCCTAGCAACTTGAATCGGAACCAGTCCGTCCTACATACGGTTCCGGTTCAGAACCGGCCTGTTGACTACTGTTCTGATTAGAAACCCGTTGACTACGGTTCCGGTTCCGATTCGAACCCGCCGGTTCCGGTTCGAATGAACACCTCTATGTGGATC